>CABFWB010000247.1:186060-299477 GCA_902151455.1 Timema bartmani
TTTTTTTTTTTTTTTTTTTGTGTGGTTGAGTCAGGCAATTTAGAGTGAATCAGAGACTAAGAGGGCGTTTGAATGTGATTCTTGGAGCATTGTTGAGAATATTTTGTATGAAATGTAATGAGGTTAGGGTATTGTAGCCTGTCTTTAGAATGAATCTGTCTAGTCCTTCATATTACTGGGTGGTGAGCAGTATGTCATTTGATGGTTGTTTCTTGATAGGATAGGGCTTTGTTTATTTGACTGTTGACTATGTGTTTAGGGTATCTTTGGACTCATAGGGCCAGTTCCATAGTCAGATTTAGTACGCCTAAAGTACGAGTCGATACTAAATACAGGACGACACCTACCTAGACCAAAATGGAATGGGCCAGTTTCGCATATGAAACTGGCCCATTCCATTCAATTTCAGGTAGGTGACGTCTTGTATTTAGTATAGCGCCGCACTTGAGGCGTACCAAATCTGACTATGAAACTGGCCCTAAAAGTTGTTGACATTACTTGTTGAGGTCTTTTTCCTCAGAAAATATACGTTTGGGCCTGGTAGTTAGGCTATAGAGTTGATGGTCGGTGGCTTTGGTGTGGACTGTGGTGTTTATGTTTCCCTCATGAAGGTTCTGTTCCAGACATAAGAATAGGGCATGGTGTTGTGAAATGCTCAAGGTGAATCTGAAGGTGTTATGGTTATCCAATCTGTTCAGTAACTGTAATAAATTAGATTTGAAATCTGTCCAAATCATGAATATGTCAATAAATCTCATCCAGCAACGTAGCTGCAAGGGTTCGGATTGCAAAAAGTTGGTCTCTAGTTTGCCCATAAAGAGGTTAGTATATATCCCTCAGATTTGGAGGTGGCTTCTGTCCAAAAAGAGGAAATTGTTTTTTTCAAGTATGAGGCGGGCGGATTCCACTAGAAAGGCAGGCCTACTAACACTACCCTTTCAGGTTGGCTTCCTTCACTATCACTTACTTTACATTATTGAACAGTGTTTCTACACTGTCTTGTTATACATTTCCAAGCCATTAGGCACTAATTCATTTTACTAATTCAATAATTAAATATAATATAAATACACATTCTATCCATCTACCAAGAAACAAACAAAAGTTTAAAAAAAAAACTACAAAATCCAAGCAAAAAAAAAAAAATAATCAAGAAACAGGCAACAGAAGTATACAAATTCTATAGGTTAATCATGGTCACATGGTTAAGTGGGTGTTTTACTCTGTTATGCTAAAGAAGGTGACTGATGTACCCCGAAAATGTCATAGTTATGTGTTTTGTTGGGTTTTTAAATGTGAACTTTGAGGCCGGTAGTTTTCTGGTAAGTGTGTAGGCCTTGCCCTTCTATCTTCCTTTCAATGTTTAATTTGAAATAGGCGTTTGGCGGCATTTTTCCTCTGTTTAGTTTTTATATGTAACTATCATTGATCAGCTCTTATTCCATTTCATGTGTCGAAGAAAGGCAAGGCCAATAGTTTCCATTACTACACCATCACCTGTTCAACAGATCCATTACCAACCACATGAGTCAAATTTACAATAAATTGATATTTATCAAGGAAAAGCAAACAATTGATTAAACAATTTATAAACAAAAACACATTTATTTCAAAGTTATAATATTTATATCAAATATGAAATATATTACAACAAGATTACCAAATTTACAGGGTGGGCTGAAGGAACAAGGTTAATAGCCTTGTGAAGGTGTCATTTTTCTGAATTAACACAAATATTCCACCAAAATGTGATCTGAAAAGTCATGATTGTTTTAATAGCCCCAAGCTTACTTAAATAATTTACGAAAAAATTCTGCGCCATGTACTATGTTAGTAATATCATTTACTAAAACTATTGTAACGTAAAACTAACATGCATGAATCAAATCAATGTTGGAGTTGGTATAAAACTACAATTAGTTATTTTATTTACAAAAATGTAAATTAAAAGTTACAACTTTTTAATATTAATACTATTTTAATAACTTAACAAGTAATTACTATATCATTATCATATTATCATTATGTATGTAACTACCAATAACTCTTACAAATTACAATTGTATGTACAATTTACAATTTTAGCAGCACATAAAACCTTATTTCATAGTCACTTGAGAGATACTTTTTGGTAAATATTAGGGATGGGCCCTTGAATCCTTCAAATCCTTAAGGATATTCAAGATTCGAATATTTGTGAGAAATTCGGATTCAATACACAAATCCTTGAATTTTCCTTTTTTTTTTTTAAAGTGAAATTTGTTTGAGCGCTTGCTTTAATACTGGTTATTGGTGGTTCAAAACCATTTATAATTATAGAATGATCTTAACAACCAGGCCCCTAACCAGTAATTTAACACTTAACTGAATGTAAAATGTTATAATGAATTTATTAAAAGAAAGAATGTTAACATTTAGTAACGGTTTTTTTTCTTTTATTACATCATATTTCTATTTCCTCTTATGTTCATAGTTTTTTCCAAGATTCGGATTCGTAAAATAGACGATTCAACCCATCTCTAATAAATATATATGTGTCATATTACTCGTATCAATGCACAGTTTCTCCAATATTCTGTGAAGTGAACAGAATATTGATTGAGACAAAGTATAGTTTTACTTGTCTTTAACAACCATTCAGACAACATAATAATGAATGTCACACTGCGACAGCAGCCATTAATCAAACTCGCATGGTTCCATACAGACAATGTACCTCATGTGGGGTTTAAATAGCATGATTGGTAACATATATTATATTGTTTCAAACTTCTCAGTATATCTAAAAGGTATATAAAATAGCTTTGGGGATATTTAGTAAGGATGTCATATTATTTAAATGGAATGACAGGGAAGAACTGCATAACTGGTTGATTGTTTTTCCCACGAAAAACAATTTATTAAGGTATTTATATTTATAACAAATAAATCATTTAAACCTAACCTAGATTAGTCATTTTTTTGTATCTATGTGTATATTCACATACTAATGATCAAATGTTTAGATCAGAAATTACATGGCATTTATAATGGCAAACAAATATAATGGTGTTTTTAAAATTTACTTGATAATTAAATATGGCAAAATTTTGCCAATGAACTACACAAGGTACATGTTAAAAACATTAACAAGTGATTGATTATGCAATTACTATCTTAAAATAACTTTTTTTATTTAGTTGGAGAATTATGATTTGGTATTTAATTTACATATCAATTTAATTTCTATAGTTCTTGACAAATGTTGATATATAATTAGTAAACTGGTAACCAAAATGTGACTAAAAGTTTTTTTTAATATAAATCATGGTTTACAAAATAAACTACCTAAATATTTTGCACTGACAGTTGATTAAAACAACAAAATACATCCCAAGGAATATATACACCTGTGGAAATATTTCTCAAACTTTAGCTAATAAGTCGTATTTCTACCACAGTTTGGGATACGCTTATCTACAGGACACCTACAGAATTAACTAGATAACAGTGGTGAGGTGTGACATCTAAAACAAAGCGTATGATATTTTAGAGGCCACGTTATTAGTGATAAATAATAATACTAAACTAGTCTATAGTAAAAAATTGCCTCTTGTTATACTAATAATTATTTAAACAAGCCCATCAAGAAATCAGGTCCAAATAAACACTCATACACTTGTTTTAATAACACTCACTGGAGGGGTTTACATTTATATTTGTCAATTCATTGCCATATTTAATAAAAATTAATTTTCTAGTAATCAAACATTAGTTAAAAAAAGTTATTCTATTATAATAGTATGGTAGGTACTTCTTACCTTCAACCAAGAATTGTATAAAATTGAGCACAAATAAAAGTAAAAACAGTGATACAAATTTACAAACACTTTGATGGGCATGTGTTTATAAATATGTGTTATTTATGCTCTATTTTCTACAGTTAATTATTTGTATTTATTAACTTAATTAACGTCATTTCATGCATATAACCTAAAACTTAGCCATCGGCTCTGCTACAGCATGTAGTGTTGCCACATACAAAATTGAAGTTTAAGCTAGAGTGAAATTATTATGTCAAAATTTTAGGAATACACCTATTTTTCAACAAAATAACACCAAACACATTATTAGTCAATAAAGTATTCCTAGTTTTTAAAAATGGTCCTCAAATATAATCAGCATAATTTTTATCAGTCAGTGGATGCAGTAAAAAAGTAATTTCTCTTAAGTAGAGATGGGTTGGAACTTGAAACCACTATTTTACTAATGTGGATCTCCATTTTACCTTAGAATCCTGAGTCTCAAATTATAATTCAAATCTTGGGGGAAAATTATGAACAGAAGAGGACATATGAATATAACAGAATGAGAGAAAGAAAGTATAAATAGTAACTAAATGTTATCTTTTTCGCTAAAATCCATTGATTATAACATTCATACATTCCATTTGAAGCATTGCACCTGCTTCAACATGGATGCCTCTATGATCTGCCAGGCCGTCGCGCCATCGACTGGCATCTCTGCAACCCTAATAGCACGAGTTCGGCTCCATAGTTCCCACCACCTCCTAACGCCCAGATGATCCTGCTACTACAGGCTGTTGGTTCCCAGCTTACAACTCTTTTGAAGGAGCGCGCTGCCGCACCTCTTAAACTGAGTTTACGGGAGGTCTACAGAATGGCAGAATGGAGCAAGCAACATCTACCGCGAGAGTGGTTGCGCACCGTGTGTGCATGAGTGCAACCAAGAGCAAGAGTGAAGCATTAGAACTGGGTCACTGTGCGGCCTGCCGTGGACCTAGGTGACACAGCCAGCTTTATCGGTGTTCAAGCCAGGAAAGCACACATCAAAAAGTTTTGTACAGAGAGAGCAACACATAGCCGAGGGCCGAATTAAAGTTTTAAACGTCAGTTCTGATTGGAACGCGTGATTTGAACTAAAGAAACCGAATGTATATATTCCAAGACATCCTGTATTGTGAATGAAGAGCTTTGTTGTCATGATTTTATGCTGTGTTTGACTATATATATACTGGCAAACTATTGCCAAATGAACATTCTCAGTGGCAGTGCTAGACTGGACTCATCTACCAAAGTCAATATCATGTAAGCATGGAAACCTCGGGCTTGTCCCGCTATATCTTCCGTCGTTACTATGACCGTATTGTTAGGACAGTTTGTTTCTGCCGAATTTAACTTTAACGCTAGAATCTTTCCATCTAACCTTTCAAACTTAATAAATTTATATAATGAACAATAATGTTGTTTCTGGGCTTTTCCAAGTATATGTTTTGTTTAGGTGTTATTAATGTTTCCTGGCCTTCTCCCGTCTGATGTTTGCAAGTTAGTATTAATTCTTTTGAGTTTTTCTCATAATACATACATTAATTTTGGGTTTAACTTTGTAACTATAAAAGTGGGTTTGTGTATTGCTGTTGTTGGGACTTCTCCCTGTCTTGCTTGGTGTTGTTAATTTAAGAGCTGCTCTCTTTAATAATTAGTAAATATTTGATCATGTTGTTGGGCGTTTCTTTAGTTATCTTTTGCAGTCAAATCAATGGCACGCCAATATTTTTTCAATCTAAAGTATTTGTTTTGTTTGGAAAATGAATTATTTGAATGATGATACTTTTCTTACTTTGCATTAGAATTTGTGATATCCTCCCTTTTGTATTATTTGTAACCGACTCTAGGTTAGGTTTGTAGTTACACATTACGTGTCAAATTAATGGTTTGGGGTATGGTTGTTAAATTTTTCCTATGATTATGTTGAAGCTAAGCCACTAATAAGCAAAAGAAGAGCTCTAAAACATTTTCCAATCCAAAATTTTAAAAGTCAAAAGAAACTTTTAAAAAAAATCTTGAATTCAATATTTTCTCAAATATATTTAAGGATTCAAGAGTTCAAGGATTTGAGGATCTCATCCTCTTAACCTAAAATAAAAACAATTAACTATCCAGATAAATACACAACCACTTTGTGGAGGTGTAAAAATAAATAAAAATCAAAACAAGAGGATAGAAAGTCCATGTATATTCTGTCGTGTGTGAGAGCCAACTCTACTAATGATCCCTCCACATGTTGTAACTAAAATAAAGTATGGAGGGGAGGAGTACTACTCACAAAAGCCTAGACGCACTTTAACAAGTGTGAAAGTAAGAAAATAAGATACAACTTTAAGTAGAGTAGGGTGAGGTATTCCCGGCATACAAAAGAGGACTCCAGCCAAAACCACCCCTCTGAGTGGAAGTAAGGACAAGGTAAAAACTTGTGATAGTATTATTAAAGATGCATACTAAGGGTTAATAAAGATGTGGTCTGATACACATTTCTGCTAGCGTTGGAACATCACAGTACAGGTGTGATGGGTAATGTTTTTATTTATATCGGTATGTGCCATAAATACACCTTTTCTGTCATTATCGCCTCCACCCACATTGTCTCTTTCCACTTGCTTGTTTCTTTAGCATTACGGGATAAATCTAAACACTTTTACTTGGGAAAGTTTTCATTCAAAGGTAAACTGTAGATTCGAATTTGTAAAATAGTGGATTCGACCCAACTTTAAAATAAAGGCAATCTAAATTGATGATGTAATGATTGAGAATTATAGTATGAAGAATTATATTTGTTTGGAAAATTTGGGCACATGCGCTACATGCCAAACATGCACTGACGCCTCACCAGTGTTAGAGAGAATGGTCAGGATGGATCTGGAAATAGTTTAGATAGAATGGTCAGGATAGATCTGGAAATAGTTTAGATAGAATGGTCAGGATAGATTTGGAAATAGTATATATATTGCAGATTTCAAAAAGAGATTAATATTATATGCCGTATTATTTTAAATGACCAGTACAAAAATTATGCCCTAATCAGCAAACTATAAATGTCTAATAATCTGTCTAGTGACCATAAATAGAGTAAAGACTAAATAGAAACAAGAATACTTTTTTTTTGAACCAAAGTAATAAATGAATAAAAGGTAACACTAAGTTTGCATTACTTATTCATGCTCAATCATGAGCATCATGAAATTTAGTGAGGTCTACTAAAGTGGATATTCACCTTATTTTAAGAACTATACACACACAAAAATAAACACTACCATAGTTACACACAAGCAAAATGAGTTAAGAAATCCAAGATTTGTCTTTTTATTGATATAATTTATTTATTTCCCCACTTTCGTTATATGGAGTAAGATTTGGCCCTATGGATCTAGAACATTACACGCAAATAGATTGAACACTAGCAAGTTGTTGGGTTTTGTTATTTATGACTCTTATATAATTATATATATATATATATAATTTTATATATATATAATACTAAAATATTCATAAGATGACCCCTTCTTCTGCATTATAGAGTGCAAAGCAAATGAGTCGAGTATGTTTTATTAAATTTTATATTTGAGAAAAATGTATATGGCTTAATTTAATCATAATATTTCTAACCATAATTTGATTATATGCAAATAACCAATTATTTTTATAAATGAATTTAATACCAACGTATACCAAATTATTTAATCCCTTGTTCATTTTACTTTTAAATAATCATTGTAGTAGTGATTAATGTTTTGTTTGTGGGAAGAAGAAAGATGGCAAACATCGGAATGTAAAAGAGCAAGTGTTAAAAAAATTTATTAAAAAAATATGAACTGCATTGAATGCTGTCATAACCAAATAAATTCACAATGAAAAACTGTACTGAATTTTAAAATTTTAAACTAAAATTTTGTTTAACTTGAGAAAATATGCAAAAATTAACAGCTTGGTATGCATCCAATTGACGGCCAAACAATTTAAATTACTATCAATATATGTAACATGAGCAATTTAAAATTATGTGAATTTAATTCTACTGAGTATCAAACGTTATCGATAAGAGAACTTTGGGCTAGATTTTGATTAAAAGTAGGAAAGATAACCGACCCACTTACCTGGGTAATGCCGGGCTATAAACTATCAAGACATACCAATAATAAGTACAAAAATTAAAAAACTAAAAACTTAAAAACACAAGACGCTTCTTACTTCCTCCTATTTCTAACCATAGCACAGCGGTCAATAATAAAGTAGTTAAAAAAACTAGTAAAATAACTTCATTTTTTGCTTATAATTTTAATTCAAGAAATGGAAAAAATTATTCACAGACTTTGGTTATATACTTTAATTTTATTAAATGTCAAATTTTACTAACAAGCATGGCAATATTGTGATATTGTTTATTAAAATTATAAAGTTTCAGTTATCATTTTATTTTGGAAATGTGTTAGCAAGGAAAAAAAAAATGATATTCCTCTACAAATTGCATTCAATGAACATAAAACTAAAACACGCGTACTACGTAAACATTCACAGGCATGATCCATTCCCAATTATGACAATGTTTTATACAGCAATATGTTATTGGTAATCAATAACCATACAACCTATTATCATGGAAAAAGAATGTAAGGCTGCAAAATAGCTTAAAATATGACAGTACCATATTAGTACACATTAAATTATATTTATATCATTAGTCCCCCTGAATCTTGTTAACAGCAAAATTAGCGTGACAGTACTTGCTATATGGGTCATGTATGAATATGAAACTTAGGAAAAGGATTTTTCTACACTAACGAGAAGAGAGGTAGGAGGAATTACTCAGTGCCAAGGTACTTGATTGGGGTTGCTAATGGTGCCCAGCTTGTAATACCTGGCTGTGGAGGTCTGGTTGAGTCCAGCTACCACACTAGAAGGTGTCTGTATGGCAGGTGTCGCTGTGTCCCCTTGTGCCTGTGTTCCATCCCCCTTCAGCACTGACACACATTTCCAGTGTTTCAGGTAGTTGGCTGGAATAGCAAAAAAACACTGTTTTCAGCAAACGCTTAACATCCTTAGGACCACCTTAAATCTAGTGAACATCAAATCCACTCAGAATCATCATCAATATCATTAACCGTTTCCAACTTGTGTGGCCGGGCCAGTTTAGTAAAATGCCTCCAGCTTCCTCTATCCTTCCCCCATTCTTCCTCTTTTAGTCGCTTCCATTTTTCTCTTCTCACACACTTTCTGTTATCTGCTCTTCCCTCTCTTTCTCGGCCTCCCTCCGCAAGGGAAAATATTAATACCATGGTAATTTAAATAATCAATACGTGGGAAGTGTAAAAGTGTAAGAAGAAACAAATAGAGAAGTGTGTTTCTATCTAGGCCTAACCTTACTATCCTTTCAGGTTGTCTTCCTTCACTATCACTTACTTTAAATTATTGTACAGTGTTTTTAGACTGTCTTATTATAGATGCTAATTTAAAAGATATTTTTCTTTTAGTACCAATTGTTTTAGTTTTAAAATTGATTTCATTAAATTTTAATAAACAATCAGATTTCACTTAAATAGTTACATTTTAAAATGATATAGGCCTAGGCTTGCTTATTTAACTCAAGCCCGATTCAACTTGACTATTGGGAGTTTTATGAAACACTCGTTCAAGCTCAACTCCAATGATAAAGATTAAGCTTACAAACTCAGGAACAGTATTATACTCAATAATAATGGTTAAAATAATGAATAACTGCCAGTTTTTAAAGTTTGGTTATGAGTGCTAACAGCCCTTAAGAGACAATTTCATTTTCATTTAGTTTATTTAAGGTAGACCTATTCAGCGTGCACTTTCAGCACATGACTTATTAACTATCTTAAATCTTGGCAGTTAATTCATCACTGTGAAAGGAGAGACCCATATTTAACCAATGATAAATTTTTCAGTCACACCCGAAATCAAATTCGTGACCCTTAACTCGGTAGACAGACACGCTACCAACTGGGCTACAGTGTCAGACTTTAAGAGACTAAAAATGTTTATAGTGTTCATCTAAAAATTGATAGTTGTAAAAAAGAATATTCAAAAACTTATGGAAATGAATGTTTGAATTTTAAGTTTATGTATACAAAGTCATGATTTGGACACAGTACCTACGCTCCTTTTGTATCTCAAGAAATAAAATAAGGAAATAAACCAATAGCTATATTAAAATTATTTTGATTATATTGAAGCCTTGCAACTACAGTATTTGAATCTGTGTTATTGCCTCGAGTATGGTACTGTAGATTTCCTTCTGGCCTACCATGATTTGATATTATATTTAATCTATTCTAACAAGTCTTGTCACTCAAAAAGAATAAAACGCAATTTCAGAATTCCAGTAGAAAAAAATAATTTAATACAAAACATTTACCCATAAAATTAAAGTAGATATTTAGGAATCTGCACCAGTGGCTATGGGTTCTAAGACATAGGACTCACATTGCATTTGGTCATTGTAAATGGTAAGGTCGGGGTTTTTGAATACTTCTCAGGTGCATTGAGGGCGGTTTCATGCGTTTAAATTACCAATTTGGTTTTCCTAGACATTATTCTCAATAATAGAGTACATCCTCTAAAGTCTAAATTACAGTCCAATTTTCATATTAAAAGGGATAGAAAATTGATTAGATCTATTTTACATAATCGTATGTCAAATCATGTGATCTGCAGCTATGACTAATGATAAATAATATCTATACAATCATATAACATACATAACGTTAATAATAGTAAAATGTAATTGATATTGACCATGGAAAAATTTATAATTGTATTTTCTAAACATTTATTTCAAGCAAAATCCTAGCAAAGCACCACCCCTTAGATTGAGCCATTAATAACCCTTATGTTACACATACTAATTTTATAAACTATATTTGACTATAAAAGTATAAATTAAATTGTTAAGTTGCAGCAGTTGAAAATATCTAAAAGTTATGTCGGCCACATGGGCGTAGGGAGAATTTAATTTGGGGATGTGGGGGTCAAAATCATAAGTTAATGACATGATATCATATTCTGAAAATTGAAAAATGACACCTGGACACGGGAATCGAACCTGGAACCTTTGGCTTAGTACGCCAAAGCTCTAACCACTGAGCTATCATGGATTCTTTCCGTGCCCAGGGTCATTCTTCACTCATATTTTAAGGCAGAGCCTATGATGGACGTGCGGAAATCGTCGGCTACAAGTATGTGATTATAGTGAACATATTGAATATGATATCTAGATGAAGTAATCCTCACTAAAAGCATATATAATAGCTTTGGCTATTTAATTCTTAATGACATGATGATTAAGACTTACTATTAAGAGCGGGTGGGGGGCAAGTAACAAAACAGTTTAAGGACTTACTAATCTCCTCTACCAGTTAATGTTAGAAAATTTGATGCTATTAAAAAATGTTTGTAGTAGTCCTCAGATTTTTTTAAAATTTGGATGCCCCTAAAAGCTATTTAATGTGTCCCTTGTCCATTTTTTTTTTAATTAGATGCCTCTAGAAGCAATATGAAATATTCTTCAACCAAAAAATTTTAACAATTAGATGCCCTTAGAAATTATTGGAATAGTCCTCGCCTGGATTTTAATTTTTAAATTAAGATGCCTTAAGAAGCTATTGAAAGTGGTCCACCCCAACAAATTTATAAAAATTAATTGAATGCTTTTAGAAGCTAGCTGGAGTGGTCCTCGCTTGGATTAACAAAATAAAATATTATAATATGCATCTAGAAAGTATTTGGAGTGGCCCTTGGGGTTTATTTTAATCGGATGCCCCTAAAAGTCATTTAGAGTGATATTCACCTGACATTTTTTTTTTATTGAAAACTAAATGCCTCTAAGCTATTTGGAGTGATCTGGCAATTATTTTCAAAGTGAATGCCTCCGTAATCTTTGGAAAATTTTAATGGGTGGATGGAAGGTGTTTTACCATGCCCATATTGGCCAAAATTAAAAATTGAGCACAGTTCATTTGAAATCTCACCCCCTCCAACCACCACCACCAACCCCCATCCCCATCCAGACCCACTCACACACACCTCACCAATTCTGGTTCTAGTTTAAGTTGGTTCGTGATTGGAGTGGTGGTAAGTGACAGCTATCAAAAGTTACCAGATCTACTTTAATGTATCCATATGCCAAAGCATATGATCTGATAGACCATATGTTGAGCTGCTTTCACGTTTGGCAGTCAAAACTTTCACAACAAACAATTTGTCTTTAGTTATGTTTTTCTTTTAGTGGTTTTAACATTATTGAAACACTAACTTAATAAAATAACTGGTTGGATGTTTCTTTTTTGTGGAAGCGGCGTCTTCGGTTCACTTGTAAATGCTTTAAAAACTGAAGCTTCTAAAAAGGTGCGTTCTCTTCACAAATTATTATGGGGAACCAGACGAAATTAAGGATGTTGATGTTGTCATACAAATAGTGTTCAGTTGTGTTTATGCGCATTTGTTTACAATATAAAAACGTTTTATTATAAAACTAATATTTTGTTTGGCTCTTTCACCAAGTTGTAAAACCAGATTTACTTATTTTGCTGGCCAGTTATAAGAAGACAAAAATGTGAATATATTAGTTTTTAGTTTTTACTTGTTATTATATGCACCATCATTTATAGTGTTACCACAACCATAAAACAAATTAACATAATAGTTTTATTAATATCCAATACCTTAGCTCAGTCGGTAGCATGTCTGTCTACAGAGCTAAGGACAGTGCCGGATTAAGGAGGAAGGCTACAGGGGCTGCAGCCCTGGGCCTCTGCTGGTTCAGAGGTCCCGGCTCCTGAACTACTATTAATGGTTTTGTGCAACTTCAAAAATTGTATTTTATGCCCTTATTTATGTGATTTTTTTGTTGTTAGTTGATAAGTTATACAGCGGACTTAATAATCTCCTACAGTCTTAGAAAAGTTTTCAATCACAATGTTAGTTTTTAGTTGATTGCAAAACTTCAAATGCTATGGAAGAAATTTCACTTAATAAATATTTTAAGCTTTTACAGCGAGGATCTTGATGAATCTTTAAAGGTAGAAATGTCACAGTGTCAATGTAGTTAGTTGCCAAGACATTGCTATAACTTACATATGTTTTATAAAAATCTGATTCAAATTTTTCCAAATTTAATTACGGCTTTTAAGTAATTGTAATTGGTAATTCCTCTAACCAACTGTGAAGAAGAGCACTCCTTTTCAAAATTTACCTTAATTAAAATAAATTATGGTCAAGAATGCTTGAACCAAGACTTAAAATATTATGTATGAAAAAAGTGCATTGAGCAAAAACATTTAGTGATAAATAAAATGATAGAATATTAGGAAAATGGTAGAGTACAAATAAAAGTAACAACACTGACACATATTTACACACACTTCAATATTTCGATGCTATTGTAGCATCTTCCTCAGGAAGTAGTAATTACTCTTTTTTATAAAAAATTGGCGGTGTTCATGAGTTAGGTTGTGGGTTGTGGGGAGTGTTTTGTAGAAATTTGGATCCGAAACTTGCTGAAGTATAAAGTTAATATACATTTCAATTGGGTGATCAGCTGGTAATGGAGGAGGGTCCCAGTTGGAAGGAGGTGAAAATTTGCTTAGAAGCTGGTTGGATGTAGTTGACTTGGTTGGTTTGTCGATGGTGGAAATGTGTGATGTGGTTGGTACGTCGGCGGCGAAAATGTTAGATGTGGTTGGTTTGTCGGTGGGGGAAATATCTGAGAAGAAGTGTCTAAGCCTCAGATTTCTGGCAAAGTTTAGAATATCCTTAGTCAGCTCGAAGTGGTCAGGACGTTTGGTTGGACAGAAGGTTAGGCCTCTGGATAGAACTTCTTCTTCCGATTTGGACAATTGGTGGTTAGATATATTAAGAACAGGTGAAGTTTTAAATGTGGCTTGTGGTGGTGGTGGTATGGGTTGTCTGCTGGGTAGTTTGGGCAGGGATCCCGTAGGGGTGGCTATCCCTAGCAGGCTGGCTACACTGGGTTTCATACCCATGAGTGGGTATTTAGTGATAGGGCTGTGTTCAAGGGGGCCTATGGGTCTGGAGTTCTGTATTTCAGTGAGATAAAGTTTAGATAATTTCTTCAGTTTGATGGCAGCATATTTTTCTAACAGTCTATTGAAAGAAGAAAGAGAATGGTTGATCTGATGGATGGAACCAGGATTGGACAACAGTGTAACCTTTATGAGTGAAAGAATTTGATCTTGGAGTTTGGTGGCTTCAATTAGATATAGGTTAAAAACTTGTATTGTTAACTGTTGAGATTGTTGTTTGGCCAAAGAAAGAACTGTTTCATGCATGTACTGTGGCATTCCTGTAATGGCTGGTTTTATGGTAAGACCAGTTGGATCTAAGCCTAGGTTTATACATGAGGAAGATGCTACAATAGCATCAAAATATTGAAGTGTGTGTAAACATGTGTCAGTGTTGTTACTTTTATTTGTGCTCTACCATTTTCCTAATATTCTATTATTTTATTTATCACTAAATGAACCAAGACTTAATGATCTTGCTATCATGTCATTAGAACATGATAATACAAGACAGCTGTCATTTAACGCTGTTGTGCAAACATTTACAAATATTAAGACAAGTAAAAATACATTTTAATTTTTTTATCATTATCATTATCATCATCATCATCATCATCATCATCATCATAATCGTCGTCGTCATCGTCATCATTATCATTATTATTACGTCGTCGTCGTCGTTTACGCTAATGTGTAATTGTAGGGTGATTGTGAGATGAAATAGAGGACCTACAGTTTAGCGTGAAATCCGAGCCACGGTGGAGGCCTGGCATTCCACACATTCACAAGTTGTAATTAATTAATACACATCTTGTCAGAGGTGAAGGAAGGGTTTGGCAATCAGATAAATCTATGCTGAGACCAAGGATTGAACCCCGGAAGCCCAGCACAGACCTAGACCACCAGGTCACCTATCATTTTTGTTTGATTGTAACTATAATATTAATTTAAATTCTGTGTTTTGCTAAGATTTAAAACTTTAAATATACTGCGTACAACCCAAATGGGTAGTAAGACGCGGTGCTAATAATAATTTAAATATACTCAAAATATGATATTCCAATGCTTCTTTTTATTTATATTTTTAACTGTGTGTTCTATAAAGTCTTGGGCATCTTACGTGACATAAGTAGATAGGGCCCC
Organism: Timema bartmani; assembly: GCA_902151455.1. Classification (NCBI taxonomy): domain Eukaryota; kingdom Metazoa; phylum Arthropoda; class Insecta; order Phasmatodea; family Timematidae; genus Timema; species Timema bartmani. Next base: position 201,080 of record CABFWB010000247.1, read on the forward strand.
AAATTCTTCAATATCCCCAGGGCCCCCAAAGTCCTTAATCCGGCATTGGCTAAGGGTTCCAGGTTCGATTCCCGGCATGGTTGAAAAATTTATCATTGATGAAATATGGGTTTACCCTTTCAAAATGATGAATTAACAGCCGGGGACTAGATGTTGTCTATCCTAGTCTTAAGATAGATTATAAGGCCTGGCAAGCTGACAGTGGAAGATATATGGCTTAAATGAAAAACTGCCACAGGCTGGAAACAGTAATGGATGTAAAAAAAAGTTTTATTAATATATTTTATTCTTTAAATAAGTTACAAAAAAAGCCAACTATTCAGTAATGCTTAGCTAAGTATTATTAGAAGTGATTAACAGTTTGTCTTGATAATATAGTATTACTAAGAGAATTATAATTATTTACACATGGGTTATCACTTTCAACCAATGTTTGCAATAAAAATCTTCTGTTAGTTGTCAGTTACCAACGCTTTCATTCTTGAATCGACTGTACCAACCACAACAGGTGGTGCTCTAAAAGGGAGAAACTGACCTTTCCATAGTCTCACACAGCCATCATCCCCCGAGGAGGCAAGGATGGTTCCTGTGATGTTCCAGCAAACCCTCCAAACAATGCTGTAATGGTCATCAAACTGAGCTGTCATTTGTATGTCCAGCTTCATTAGACCACTCTGCGCGTTGGAGCTATCTCTGGCATAAAACACAAACTAAGTATAGTCCAATTTTCACAGGGAGAACGTTATCCGACAAGTTAAAGGTTGATACTGTCAAGTTATGTTATCTGCAACTATCACGTTTGATTGATATTATCAATACCTATAAAATAATACAATAAATAAATTAAAATATTATCTATGTTGATGGAAAAAAGTTTGTATTTTACAAAAGTTTCTTCCCACTAGAATCCTACTATAAAGTAGGAACGTGCTAAGAAGAGATGTAACCGGCCATTACAAACTACTTTAATATATTTATACATCTTGCCATGTGATCAAATGCTGTAACTTTTGATAGTTTGTATAAATTCCAGAGATGGGACACTTGAATCCTCGAACCCTATGTGTTATGTTTGCATTTTGTTATTTCTTTATTTAACTATAAATAAACAATACATAATTGGATATAAAGAATGTTCTCTCTCTTCCGTTCTCTGGACTCATTTATATATAGGTACAAAATATTTAACAACTACTCTAGTCGTGTGTCTTAACCACTCTAGTCATGTGACTCAACTACTCTATTCATGTGTTCACTTTATTTAGACTAGGTATTTATTTATATATTAACATTTTATAATATACAACACTATGGTAGTCGAGAGATTCAAGATTCGTAATAATCTTATAAAAGTACCTCAAATGCAATTATGAAGACTTTGACTTAAAATAAAATTTTCAAGCTTAAGCAATTGGTAAAAGGAATTATTATTAATTTAGTAAATAAAGTGTTATCTTTGTTGTTTATGATGTAATAGACACAAAAAATAAAATGGCATTTGTCAAGGCCTTACACAACTATTTTTTTAAATTTGATTTTAAATATTTTCATTTTAATTAGAATAAGTGTAAATTTTAAATATTTGAGAATTCGAATTTGGATTCAAGATTCAAAAGAAAATTTAATATTAGGATTTGAAAAATATAGGATTTGAACAACCTTTTAATAAATTCCTAAGAAATTATAACTATAGAAGACTAGAATTCTTTCAATATTGGATGAAAAAAAAAAAAAAAAATGTATGTTCTAAGCTTTGATCTTTTAATAGTATACTAAATAATTATTAACCAAGAAATACAAAAGTAGTATAGATATCACAGTTAGATCAGAGAGGATCAGAGAGGCTCTGATAGGCTTATGCCAAATGTCACTGGAAATTTCATAAGTGTGCCCTAGTTGCCATGATGGCTCTGAATTCTTGGGCGAGATATGTCCCCAGGTAGCTTTGATGGTAGAGCACTGGTTTTTGCTCACATTTTTATATATTCATCATAAATAAATTGTATTCTCATAAGAATTTAAATCGTTAATTCAATTTAGAGAATTTGATCCTTTATTCAAGTCAAGCACCAAGATAAAAACACTTTAACACAAGAAAAATTGTTTATTTTAATCTGACACACTATTTATGAAATTATATTATATTTGGAAGATGGTACAAGTAAGGTGGATAGAAATATATTAAAGGAATGAACTCAATAAATGGCTTCTGCAATGAAAAGAAGAACACAGTTCACATTTCACATTGCCGAAACTGGACAAGTAAATTAGATTATATCTTGCAAGACTTACGGCAAAGGTTTCAATGTCACTATCCGGACATCCTTGGTGGCTATCGCTAAGAGATGGAAACTGCGCCCCAAGTTAGGAGCAAAGGAAATGTCATGTACGGCATCTGTGACAGTGCTAAGGGTCTCAGTCTTTGCCCAGCGATGAGTGTTCTCACTGTACTCGTAGATGAACACCTTCCCTCCAGAAGAAGCGTTAGTATCATCACTCCCCACTGCCAGCATTGGGGGGTGCAACCTATATGCAGTTTGCACATATATTAAAAGAAAAAAAAAGTTTAACTCAATTCAAATATTCGTTTTCACATTTTATATAATGATGAAGCAGTTAAAGTCGAGATGTCAGGGAACGCAAAAAAAGGTTAGCGTTTTTCCAGTTTTTATAGAAAAACGTTTTTTTTTTATTAAAATAACTCAAATATTGCTTCAGTAGAAACAAAGAGTTTAAATTTCTTCTCATGGTAACCCCGACATTTCTTAAATATCTCTCAAGGATGTCCTTAAATTTAATGATAACTTTTCCTCTTCATTTAAAAAGTTAGTCACCTCGCTGTTATGTTGATGACAAGGTATTCAACGAGTGTTGATATAACCGTGTAAAATTTTTTAAATTAAAATCTATGTTTCTACTGGAGCAATATTTAATTTATTTTGGCCAAAAATTGTTTTGCTATAAAAACTGCAAAAACACTGGCCTTTTGTCATGTTCACTACATCCCCAACTTAACTTGCAGTCATGTTCACTACACCCCCAACTTAACATGAAGTGATGTTCACTACATCCCCAACTTAACTTGCAGTGATGTTCACTACATTCCCAACTTAACTTGAAGTGATGTTCACGTGTTTAAAAGATATAAAATGAGTATAGGCCAGGTGCCCAGTGAGCTGGGGTGACAGAGTCAAAGTATGCTCGGACAAGCACAATCGGATAGAGTATGCTTGAACCGAGTGTAAAGCTGGATTGACATAGTCAGACTAGTTTTCACAGTTCTGCTGTCTTTTACTTCTACCCTCACTTTCCGCCATATTTAAATGCTACTCGGTCCAAGTACGCACTGAAAAGTTGGTCACTGCCCGAGTATACTCTGATCAAATTATGTCGTCAGAGAGCACTTGAATTGGTTGTATACACAATGAGTAGCATCTGAGTGAATGCAAGCGCATCTTCCAAGTGCACACAATCCAAGTTCACTTTGACCGTGCCAACCCAGCTTAAGCCTGCTAAACAAATTAAAGCAGAGTTCAACGTGGTACTATTTATTTTTGTAAGCCTTTCTTCTCCTGTGTCAGAGCTTTGTTTAGTTTTTCATTGAAACTTTATTAAAAGTTGGAAAGAACATTTGTATTTTACAATATGGCAGGGATATATATATTTTTTTAATATAGAGCTTGAAGAGGTTCAGTGGTTAAGGTCACTTGAAAGAGGTATGTGAATGGCAAAAATTTGGAAATCTTTATATGAACAGATTGTATGTGTTCAACATGTGTACTAATCACTGGACGATAAAAAGTATACCAGTAGTTGGGTCGAATCCAATATTTTATGAATTCGTATCTCAAATCCAAATCTCCAAATTACCTTCAAATCCCGAAGCTTGAACCTGAATCTGAATCTTGGAAAAAATTACAAGTATAAGAAGAAATATAATAATAAAATAATCAAGAATATAAATCTCAAATATCCTTAAGGATTCGAGGGCCCATCCCTAGTAAAAAGCAAGATTTATTTTAAATATTTAGCTCTTTCAGGAGTAGTATATCTTAAGCATTGTTCACCTATTGAATGAAGGGTTCCAACTGAGACAACTGCATGATAATTTGAGTGTCATTTCATGCTGCAGTGTCCATTGGGCAAGGTTCATTATGTCGGGCGCCTCGTAGATACGAACAATTCCGTCTGCAGAGCAGGTGGCCACCAGGAGCCCCATTGATTTAGGGCCGAACTTAACGTCAGTGACAGATGTGCGGGAATCGACAAGGTTGGTGCGGCGTACCCAGTGCCTTAATCCTTCTTCACCGGGGACTGCTCCTTCACCCACTGAAGCAGCATATCACATATCAGCTGGAGGGTGATGGGTTAGTTTACATTCCAAAATTATCCCTAATATGTATCTAGAAAATGAACTAATGTGAGGGTTAGTTACTCTTGGAAGAGGTGAGAAGGTCTATTAATAGGTGGAAGGATATTGAGCACCCCTTATGCTACTAGTATGACATATTATATAAGCCAGAGACTTTAAGAGTGGAAACTCACCTGCTGTGTCAAGATTCAGCATCCACTTGTCTGGGGAACAAACACCTATTATGAGACTCCTCCAACCCATCATGGCTGTGTCCTTCGAGTATTGCTCTATGCATATTAAATGCGCAGCGAGTAATTTAGAGACCAACAACCCATGCCCACTGTCGACCCACCTCACCGTCATCACTGGACAACTGAGACCCCCCTGAACCCCTGTCCACCTTGGCCAGCTTGCCTCGGCAAGATTGGCTCCTCCTTCCGTGAGTGCTGGACTCTCATGTAGGGGGCGTTTATCTTTCGGGGGAGGTCAGGCGCCTAGCTCCAGGAATCACCCTAAAAAGAGCTTTCAACTTGAGCTGCCCAGAGAGGACCTCATGAAGGTAGCCTCTCCAGCTTTCTCAAAAGGTACTAGCTACCAACAGCTTAGTGTGTGACAAATAGTGGGGGAAGGGAGGCGGTCCCTTCTCTTCCCCCATTCGCCCTCTGAACATTGCCTGGGGGCTGCCACGAGGAAGCACTATGCCAGGATTACCGGACGATGAACAGCTCGCAGGCAGGGCATCTTGTCTCGTCCGAGTCAGGGCAGTCACCAAGAGGAAAAGCACATCTCAAACCCAACAAGCTTCCAACCTCAACCTGACACTACCCCCAGGTAGAAGGACAATGTAACAAATATTTGTAGTTAGAGAAATGAACATTTTAAGATAAATAACTGCTATTGTTTGGCATCGTGGGTCTAGTAGCCCTGTGGCCAAGCCAGGTGCAGGTTTGCATACTGTTAGGTGAGTATTCATTCTAAGCAGTTAGGTTGCCTTCAGCATAAACTAGAGAGAGTGTTGATTGATTTATGGCTAGGTTGATTAGAAAACCTCTCAAATGTTCTGTTTCTTTCTTTATTAAACTTTTAAAACTTAAATATAAGATCCAGAAATAGTCAGTTATGTTAGAAATTATAAGGTACTGGTACAGTAGTACATAGGTCCAGGGTAAAGCAGCAATGCAAGGAAGAGTAGTTTAGAACTAATAATTATAAGCTCAAACTACAAAATTTAGCACCAATAAAGAATAATGATTAACAGGCCACTTTGGTTCATTTACTAAACAAAAATAAACAAACCCATTTCCATGGCTGCATGGTCTAAGGCTCTACCCTCGTAGTAGACTATATTGCCAATGATGGGGACATCGAGATTTGAATCTCGGTCGGGTGTATTGAGGGTGGTTTTTCCAAAATGGTTTTCCACTTTCCCTTCCAATAAATATAACCTTCCTAAACCCTAAAACCATTAGTGTGATTAGTTCATTTAAGCATATAACCCGAATGGGTAGCAAGACGCGGTGCTAAAAAAAATCAACAAAAAGATAGTGTATCTATATATGTTATGAAGATAACGAGGGAAACACAGACATAAAAAACATACTGTGACAAAGAATTTTTTGCATGCTTTGTGTCTTAGATCCCGTCTGGCCTATCTGCACATATTACATTTAATAGCCTCAGTTAAATTTGATCACAGTCAGCTAAATTGAATATGTCCCCTTACCTATTTCCTCCCAAACACATGCAGTGCGATCAAAGGAACATGTTGCAACAACTTGTCCAAATTCTGGATGTGCCCATGTGACTTTCCAGACAGAGCCACTGTGTGCTTTCCAGCTTCCAGTCATGTACCAGTTTCCTTGTTCATCTTGATCCCACACCTAGAGTATTGCAAATTATTTACAAAACAATAGTGATTTATAGTCAACATATCTTCGTATACTCATGATGGAATATTAATATCTGATCCGTTTCGGTGGACACATGGTCTAAGGCGTCACACTCACAATAGTCAAGACTGCTGATGATGGAGAGATTGTGGCTCAATCCCAGTTGGGTATACCAAGGGTGGTTTTTCCTTGATGGTTTACCACTCTCTCTACACACAAATGCGGGTACACTTGCTTTAAATTCAACCCTCATCCCTAACCCATTAAAGTAATGAGTACATAAGTGTAGATCCAAATGGATAGTAAAGCGCAGTGCTAAAAACAAACAAAAAATATCTGATTGTAGAGAAATTTGCAACAATGCTTACTGTAGGTATTTAATTAAGGAGTTAAAAGTTTTAACAGTTTGTATTTATAACATACCTAGTAGTCTAGGCTCTATAAATTAATTTGGTTTTCATACACATACTTTATTTTTTATGTTAAAAGTAACAACAATCATAGAAGTTTGATTTAATTTGGTGAAGAGCACATTCACATGCACTTTTCTAGAGCCCATTTGGAATTTGGGTTTTGTTGACAATGTAAAAACATCCATTATAGGCCCTTATGTTACATTGCATCAGCAAATATGCTAAATTTATTACAACCTTGTTTTTGGTAAAAATGGTTATATAAAAGGCCTTGATCCTTGGAAAAATATACATCAAGTGTGATGTTTATATGTTTTTTCTGTGTCAAATTATTAGAAATTTAATGTTTTCTAGTACTTATACACAATATAGGGCCTAAGCAAATTTCTGATCATAGCAAAACAAATATAGCAAAAAATCTTTAAATCACTGAACAAAATTCTTAAAAAATTCACCTATAATTTAGAGAAACTATGTATTCTCGAAGACGCTACCTATTTTGAAGCACAGTCCTGTAAAGTCCTATTCTATTAGATTGTCTTGATCCCTCAATTCCTCCTAGTAAAAATATTCTAAAAACATCTATTTAGCCGATTTATTTATTCTCTAATGAAAGATTAGGTTAAGTTTGGTTGGGATTTTTTTGTTTAAAACATTATAGGCCTATATTGTGAACTAAAAAAATTATATGGTGTACCCATTTTTTGTTTTGTAATAGGCCTAATTGAAAATTTGATTATGTTGTGTGCATAAATGCTGGAAAACATCGAGTTCCTAATAATTTGACATAAAGAAAAAATACCGCCCTTTTCCCCTGCCAGACATCTATTGGCATACAGGCACATATGTACCCGCCGCGGTGGCGTAGCTAGTAAGTGTCGTGTTGGGCTAGACTGCCGAGGACTGGGAGATCAAGGTTCAAATCTTGCGCAGGTGAAATGGGGGTGGTTTTCCCTAAATGGTTTTACACTCACACTCCACGCAAATGCGGGTTCACTTTATCTATATTCACCCCTACCAATTCCTAACCCATGAAAGTAAAGAGTATTCAAGCATATCACCCGAACGGGTAGTAAAAGGTGGTGCTAAGTAATATTATTATTATTGACATAATTATAGTAAAATGTTGATAGGTATAGAGACTTCAGATAATCATAACTAACAACAGCAGAATAGGCCTATTGCTGGCATCCATCACTTTATTGCCGGATAACCTTACTAACATAAAAAAAAAACAAAAAATTTACATTTTAAGTGCTTTCTAATATCTATGCACTTCCATTATAAGGAGTGACTTCAGTGTATTAATAAAAGTTTATTACAGTACATTATTTCTTATAAGGCTGTTTTTTATGTGTTAAGTAAGGTAATTTGGCTTTGCTTATTAGTATGTAATACGTGTATTAATATGCTTGTGGGGCAATGAAATATCTATTAAGTAAAACATATTACATACTTTAACAAATTGATCACTCGAACATGTCGCCATTCTTTTGCCATAAAAGTCGTAAGCAACATCATGGATTAGATCTTTATGTTCTGCATTAACACTGTGGGCTTCAAACATGATTAATTATGTTTTGGCTTAAAATAAGTGGATACTGGATAGGCCATTTACCGAGACTTTTGTTTACCCTGAAGTTGAAACCAGCTACTTGTACTTTGTTCGCAGAAAAAGACAGATTGCCAACGCAAGTTACCAAAACTCCACCAGAAGTTTTTTATTAGCACTTTATGTCCCAGAGAGCTATGTAGCGCTATTATAGGAACGGTATGCAATAAAAAAAAGTTACTTTGCAAAGTAATTATGAATAGCTACAACTGATACGTGGAGAAATAAAAAAAATACATTGGATAGTAAATTATTACTAGGTGGATGAAGTTAACAAAATGAGGTTTTATAGTAGGTAAATCATCATCATCATCCTAAGTTTCCACCTCTACGACTCACCTGGCACATCCTTTTCCATTCCTGTCAATCTTTGAGATAATAGCGCCCTAAGGCTATGTGAGGAACTACGCTCTCTACCCAGGATCAAGTTGAGCGTCAGAGGTTTTACCCTAAGAACTTGTTATCTGTAGCTGTGTATCGTAAAACCCGGATCACACGACACTAGCTCTTACTTGAAATCCAGTGTGCTCCACTTGCTAGCTCGTTATCATCTAAAGCCGTGTGAATCAGAAAAAGTATACTGGTTTTGGCTCTTGGTACTGGCTACCATACTAGTTGTGAGGATAGAACAGGCGCTATTTTCGTACTAGTTCCGTCAGTAGTCTGTGTAATTCGACCAATCAATGCGCGCTGAGACTGTGTGTAGAAAAATGGTATAAATGGCACCGACATGTTTATCGGATGTGATTTAGTTGTTGGCAGAAAGTTAATCTAAACATCCTTGTTTATATAATACCAAATTGCTACAATATGACAACATATTTAATTAAAAACATGTCATCAAAAAACGTCAAACTGTGTTCCAGATCCAATTTTAATCTAAATAAACTTAATAGCATTCCAACCTTGAGTGGTTGTTTTTTTAGAATATAAGGTGGACGTTGACCTAAAAAAGAACATTTGTGTATCAAGGATACTGTGCTTGGACACCCATGGGCTTAGGGGCCTCTGACCACATCGTAAATAAATTAATACAAATTTAGGGAAATACTGAACGTGTCACCTCGAATTTATTTTACCTAACCTCAGAATGTATCATTTTTAGCATCCCGCGACCATTATTTAGTCTTTCCAGCCAGTCCCGTGTCCATATTCTTTTCCTATGTTCCCTCTCATAATTTTCAATAACATTATTAATGATGCAGCTGCTGCACCCAAAATTAATTTCTGACATTCCATGAATATTTGCATTTTGCACTAGAACCTAGTACCAAACTAATAGCGTGTGAATACTTTAGTCCAGTTTCTATTGTACTAGCTAGTATACAGATATCTAGGCGCTAGCTAGCAAACTTGATTTCTAGTACAAGCGAGTGTCGTGTGATAGTAGCTTTATGTCCAGTGATCTATATATTATACCGGATCATTGATCTCTATAATATAACTGGATGGACATCTGTGGCCATTGATCTCTATAATATAACTGGATGGTATTGATCTCTATAATATAACTGGATGGACATACACATGCACATTCCAAGGACAAAAGCGTGACGCTCAAGTGTATCGTCTGCTACACTGAGGGGGGCACAGGTTTAACGGTTTCTTTAAATGTTCTTATGCAAAAACATGTCTCTGATGAATAAAAGTGTTATTGTTTGAAAATAGTGAAGTATTATACCACATTCTCCTGAAGAAACATTTACATTAAAGGATATACAATCCAGTTTTACAGGTAATACTGTACAAATAAGAATAAAACCTTAGATATTTCAATTTTTATGTAGTTATCATCAATGTTGTTTACAGCCTGCCACGACTACACTTATATTTAAAGTTGGTTATTAGCTTGTATATTGGTTTCAGAAACCATATTATATTGAAAGTTCGATAAATATGATGAACAAGATATCTTAAAACTTGATTACATTTGTTTGAATGACAAAATTTGAATAGTTGCCATGCATTCAAACTATCACTTAGGTTATAGGCTTGTGGAAAGTATTATTATAATAATACCTGTTTTTTTTAAGTTGGCTCATATATTTCAGAAACCATATTATGTTGAAATTTTGATAACTATAATGAAACAAGTTAGCTAAAAACTGTATTACATTTGTTTGAATGACACACTTTGTGTAGAAGTCTTACGTTCAAAAGATAATTTAGGTTATTGGCGTGTAGGAAGTACAGTAACTACTAAACCCAGATTTTAGTAATAATCCCAATCTCTAAGGCTTTATTTTGTACCAGAATACTATCATATATATAATATTTTTGTAGGATGAACGGCAATTTAGAACAGAAGTAGAAATTTCCTTTTGGAAGGTCTTTTATCCTAACTAAACACATCTATAGGGTAGGATTCTGATACGAGATAAAGCCTTATAAGTAAGCTTCCTTCAAAAACCATCGTACATATTAGGCTACATCAACTTATTTAAATAAAAAACGAACCAGTTTTGAACTTTTATATGCTCTTCAAAGTTTTAACTAACATATTTATTTTATTTAATCACTCACACATTGATGTATCACATATATTCAATCAAATTATTGAACTATGTCAAAATGCCACATTGCCTTGTATGGATGAAAGAGAGAAGAGATATCCGAAAGTTTCTTCCTCTCTTACACAATGGTATGCAGACGACAGCTTGAAAATTTCAGCCACAGATGTTCATCCAGTTATATTATAGAAATCAATGGGCTAACATAACGTTTACATTAACAACGTTAAACACTCCGCCATATTGTTTTCAAGGCAATTTTTATTATTAAAGTTAGGTTACATTTATTTGTATTATGAAATGGGTGATTTATTGTTTGATTATGATGACATTGAAACTGAGTTTCAAGTTCTTAGGAACCCAAGACTTTAAAGACCGAAGAGATACATTAATTGGAACGAAAGAATTTCCTGACTTTTTTTACGTTTTCGTTTAAAAAAAATAAAGTTTTAGAAATTCTTGAAGTGCTTGGAGACCAATTAGAATTGTTTATTTTAAATCTTTTATTGGTATTCATCTATTAATTTAATTAGCAATATTTCCTCTTCTTGGCTAAAATTAAAACTTCGTGTTTATTATTTTCAACAAACTTTTAGCAGACAAATAAATATGATAAAATATAGCAGATAACCTTAAACAGTTTTAATAAATTGGATTTGCTTTGATCGATTTATTTTCATAACAGTTCCATAGACGTTGTAATGACTTGCTTATATTCTCTGTGGTAAAATTAAGCCAATCAAAAGCTTTGAAACATATCTAGTGCTCCGAGAAAGTTAACGACAAGAACTAATGGAAGGCACCTGTTCGTAATTTGACGAGCACATAAAAATAGTATTGTAATACACAACGCCAAGTTTAACTGACGGTTAAACTTTACGAACAGTTAAGTTACGAGGATTTTGACGAGACATGGGCCCTTACTCTTCATACTGGCATATTAAATATATTTTAAAAAAAAGAATGCATCAAACGCGAGTTACCTATATATGAAGTATACACATGATGATAAGTCCGGTACCTCACTAAACCCAGACATAAATTTAGCTAACAAATCAGTCCAAAATGTAAATTATTAAGAAATATCATATAAATAAAACTGAGCCAAAACATAATGAGTACTTTCACTTGCATAACCTTAAATAGCTATACACAAAACTGTAATTTTGATAAAAAATAAATAAAAAATAAACAGGCCGAAAATGAATTTTAACTTACATAGAACATGAGTAAGTCCCTACAACTCGCTGGATATCAAAGAGTAAATTACAAAAATAATCAATGGCTTTTAAACAATCTTTCACAGCTGGGGAAAGTGGGTAGATGATGTAATTCTCAATCCGGTCATCATTGTCCACTCATGAAGCGATACTATACAGACGCATGCGCACTGCAATGTTTGTTTGGAGATGCACGTTGGGGGGACAATCAGGAGAACTTATTATTGTTATTCCCTTAGCCCATACGTTTGCGCGTTATCCAAATCCAGGGGATTCTGTGCTCTGGCGGGATATTATGATACGGTAGACACCTCCTTCAGTCGACTGATTTTTCTTAAATTGACGTGATCTGGACGGCGGGAAGCAATGATGAAATGGGGTAAGCCCATGGAATGTTTGTTGGCGGGGATTGATCACTACATTGTACAGTCATCATGGTACACTGGATCTTACCGTTTGCGGTAACCTTACTTCCTAGATAGCAGAGAGCTTCCACCTTTTCAAGTTCCTTTCCATTGATTGTTACTTTATTTGTTGGGATTATGTTTCTAACCACCTCCATCATCTTGCTCTTTTCCACGTTCATGTCCAATCTATATCGTTCCATCACTCCTGCCCATTTATTTAGTTCCTAGTTCTCACTTCAACCCAAGTCCTCTTCCGACTCTTGTCTTGTTTAGTAGCTTATCACAATTTATTGACTCATCAACATATTATTGCGAAAAGATATACGGCTTTAGCAGATAATAACTTTATATCAATAATAATTATACTACTACCAATAAAAGCTATTAATAATTGGATTTGGAACATTCAACGTAGAATGAAACTATCCATTCACAGTAATGAACTGCAAGTCAAACTAACTTAAGATAACGATGGATTAAATAGCCCAGACCCACCTCGGTGGCGTAGTTAGATAACGCGCTAGATTTATGATGAGCTAGACTGCCGAGGACGGGGAGATCAAGGTTCGAATCTCGGTCGGGTGAACTAGGGGTGGTTTTTCCTAAAGGGGTTTCCACTCTACCTCCACGCAAATGCAGGCTCCCTTCCTCTAAATTCAACCTTCCCAATTCCTAAACCATTAGAGTAATTAGTACGTAAACGTATAGCCCGAACGTGGTGCTAAATAAAGAAAAAGCCCAGCTATTATTATATTTGCGGTTATAGCTGCATCTTGAGATCATATTTCTTAAATTAAAAAATTACACCAGGACACAGAAATCGAGCGTATTTAACTTAATGCGCTTAGAGTTATTTTAAGTCAATTTATCTGTTTAGATTAATTTATATAAATAAGACTGTCACGAAAGTTTAAAAAATAAATTTCATTAGTGTCAACTTTTATATTCTTCAGCTGTCACTTGAATCTAGTTTCCAAAAATTCATTTAACAAGAATTTATCCTCAAATACCAAGTAAAGTATTTTTAATATTCACTAGTTCGTTTTAATACTAGCTAAGCGCTATTTATAATTTTAACACATTGATAGTATATACCCTTTTAGTAAGATTATCTATGTATTTATTTTTTTGTAAGACTGGAATTATGTATTTTTTTGAAATAATTATAGTTTCGTCAACATGCCACTTGTACACATATAAACCTATAAGAATGAAGTAGTAATAATATGTTCTGATTAAGTATAGTCAAATTGCTACCAGAAATTTTAGTTTGGTGATGTCCACTTCCGCGACTTATTTGCAGGTTAAAAGACACGACAGGGCTATGGCAGAGGAACAATCTGGCGTGACAGTTGTTATTTTTATAGCTAGTGGTGTCTTGACATTTATTTTGCTTTTCATTTTTGCAAAAAGACAGATTATGAGATTTGCTCTTCGTTCCAGACGTGGACCTCATGTTCCAATAGGTCATGATATCAAAAAGGTGGGTGTATTTATATTGATGATTTCAAGACAAAAAAGGTTGTAGCCCTTGTTTTTTTTAACAGAGAGCAAAATTTTTTTCTTCCAAAACTTTGTTAATATGAGTAACTGGTTATGTTTATTTGAAATATCGCATTTTATGTTATTTTTAATGTTAAAATTTAATCAATAGGTATAGGATATTATATATCACTATGAGATACAGGGAAAACATCACAATTTGAGGGTTGCCTCTTTTTACCTCAGAGAACTCTCTAAGCAAAATGCAATTTTAAGCCTCATTAACTTTTTTGTAACACACCTTAAAAATATATAATTGTTTTAATTGTTTATTCATTATGATAAGTCAACAGTATAAAATAAATGTTATTTTATTCAACACATTGAAGAGAAATACTACAAAACCTATCATTAGTTAGAAAATGTATATAATGTCAATATTTAGAATGGTTATAGAAAGAAGAAAAAGAAACCCTCAGAAACATCATAGGGGCTTACATACAGAATATTAAATATTTCTCAGAATACATAATCTTTTACTGGATCTAATTTTTTTTTCTTTATAATTAATAGCATATTTCTGTATGTATTGGCCAAATTTTTAAACTGCACTGGTAAATAAAGTTTGTTTGTACCCTGGCGACAATTGTGTGAGGCCACAGCAGGAAGGGATTTTATAAATTTGTCAACAATTTCCCTTTTTTCCTGATTAGTCTTAAATTGGAGGTTCTTTTCTACCCCTCATATCTGGTTTGTATATTTCTGTTTTGTTGTCAAATGAATATTGCTACTTGTCCTTTGACTAATATCAAGTGTCTTTGTTAAAAATTGCTGTCAGACTTTCAATTTGTTGTCCCCTTTGTACAAATAATAATTAAACGATCGGCCTCTTCGGCTTTCACTGATTTTTATTTATATACTCTTTTCATTTTCTTCCATACAAGATAGTAAAAACATTTTTACCTTCAAAATTTAATTTGTAAAACAATTCAAAAATCTGTTGCCTTTCATCACCTACATTTTTTATACAGTTGTTCTGACACTTCACATGGGCACATGGTTCTGTTGTAAATTTTTAGATGACTCATGTCTTTAATAGTTCTACTTGTATAAGTCTCCCTTATTCTTTTGAATACAAGCTTTAGACAATTTTTTTCCCATTTTCCTATTTCATCAACAATGTCATCTTCAGTTTCATTTTCATTAATAACTGATAGATTTTCTACGCTGCCTTCATTAAGTCTGGTAGCATTTTAAACAATGATGTCAGAATTATTTTCATTACTGCAGGATATATTTTCATTCTCATCATTTGCATATAAACTTCATTTTAGGCAAAATCATAAGTTCTTGTGTTTGAGAGTTTTGTGTACACTATTATGTTTATTTAAATCTAAATTTGTGTCCAACATTGTCTTAACATACCAAATATGCAAGGATAGGGAAGTGTGGAGAAAGTTGTTGAGGATGGATTATGTACGAAGTTGTTTTTTGAGCTATATGCAGTAAGGAAATGGCATGCCTACTAGGTATGCGTGTGTGTGTGTGTGTTTGCCTGTATCCATGCAAGTATGTGCATATATGCATGTATCTTACTTTTTTATTATTTAGGACTGAAATTTGTAATTTGGTTTGACAAATTTATTGGTGTATGTTACTGCAATCAATTTGTTGTTACTAATTAATATAGACTTACATTAGCCATTTATGAAGGAGTCAGAGTTGAAAGCTTGGTATACTGATTTTACAGCCCTGAGGATAACAGCCAATTTAAAAGTAGAAAATACTGCTCAAACCAGGTGTCTTATTGTGGTACAGTTTTCTTTATTCTATTTAAAAAAATTGCAACTGATTTACAACAACAAAACAAAAAAATTGAAAAATAAATATTTTAAAATGATCTTAATTTTACTGGTTGTCATCTGAATAATGTAGAAAACTGTACTACTTCGATATCATACCTGGCTAATTTGCCCTGAGATTGGCTCTTTTAAATTATCATATGAAGTCACACTGCGCAACACATCAATGTTGCACCAGTTTATCCAAAGAGATACAAATTTGCAAATTTATTTAAAAGAGGCTGTACACTTTTATTTTGTGTTTAAAGTGCTAATAGAACCACCATACTTGTATTCTTTTTCTAGTCTATAAAAAGAGAAATCGAAAGGAAAATAGATATCATCCCACGAATCGTTTGTGAACCCAAGTTGATTCATGATGATGACTCCAGGTTTATTCAAAGTCCTGCAAATAAACTGCCTCCTTATTACTTCAGAATGAAGGCTGTGGATGATATCAAGAGACTAGGTAGGTAATTGATAATATTATTTATTTATTTTGAATGTCATAATTTTTTTTTATTATTATTATTAGCACCGCGTCTTACTACCCGTTCGGGTTATACGCACTTATGCTAATTTGCAATGGTAGGGTGATTGTGAGATGAAATGGAGGACCTACAGTTTAAACGTGGAATCCGAACCACGGTGGAGGCCTGGCATTCCACACATTCACAAATTGTGATTAATACACATCTTGTCAGAGGTGAAGGAAGGGTTTGCATATATATATTTTTTTTAGATGCTTTTTTAGTTTATAACATGTTTTAATCATTCATTGTGTTTTCAGAAAAAGAGATCACCAAGCAAGATGAATGCCTGGTTCGCCATCCTTCAGAAAACCTTAGATCCTTTTTGTTGAACACATTACAAGCTCCTTTAAATGGGCAAGGGCAGAAACTCATTCATCAGTTTTGTGATTTTTATGAACATGCGAGACATGATCCTAGTGAGTTTGGTGAAGAAGAATATCAAGCATACTCTAAAATGTTTCTCAAGCTTTTGGATGCGTAAGTATTTATAGTATTTTATTAAGAGTGAAAATAGTATACATTTGTTTAGTTTAGCCTGTTTATATTTACCCACTGAAGATTAAATCTGGCCTTGACTTTGAATTGGAAAAATGCTATAAACAACTCTTTAAATATTTTTTCTCCAGATTTTAGTGTTTTTTGAAATGTTAGTGCATTCCTTTAACAGTTTCCATCCTCTTTCTGTTCCTTTAGGTCAATGTTTTCTCAAACTTTTTGCCAGTCACATACCCCTTTAACTAGTTTGGTGTAGCCAAAACACCCGTACCCCAGCTTTTTCTAATAAAAACAAATACCTGCTATTTTGCAAAGTATAAACACTCGTGTTAAGCTAAATAAAGCCATTACAAAAGAAAAGAAAGGTTTATAAATGTCCATACCATCTAATCCCTGTGGGCAGTAACTAATATTTTTCTTAAAGAGGCAGCAATGTGAAAGTTGGAACTTTGTTCTGCTTTTCATTTCAAGTGATATTGTGCTTCTTCCACATATAACCAAAAAAAACTTCAAAAAGTGTAACAATGTTTTCATTAAAGGCTTTTTAGAAAATAATTTATTCCTTTATTATATTGATCACATATTTTTTGAAACAATCCCAGAAAGATATTATAAATTTAACATTGGAAAGAGGAGATATTGTGCTTCTTCCACATATAACCAAAAAAAACTTCAAAAAGTGTAACAATGTTTACATTATAGGCTTTTCTAGAAAATAATTTATTCCTTTATTATATTGATCACATATTTTTTGAAACAATCCCAGAAAGATATTATAAATTTAACATTGGAAAGAGGAAACTTACCAGAAAATTGTAGGCCTCAAAGTTCACAATTAAAAACATGACAAAACGCATAATTATGAAATCATCGGGGGGACATCAGTCCTTCTTCAGATACTACAAATTATTTTTCTGGTAGTAAATGTTATGGGTGTTTGAGGGGTGTTAAAATAAACTCTACAACCAGTCATGTTAGGGCCATATCTTGACAGTAGATTTTGTTAGCATGCACGGGAAAAAAACCATGAGAGGATACGGATGGTGAAAGGGTATAGAGGAAGATGGAATTTTTTTTTACTAAATTGACCCAGTCACAGGCTGTAAACAATTGTTGATGTTTGTATAGGTGCAAAATTTATTGTTATTTTAGCCAAGTATTTTAATTCCCCTTTTCCTCCCCTAACTTTTAGTTAAATCCCACTTTTACAGGGTTTTTTCATGTCTGCAGCTACTATGTTCTTTGTTAAAAGTAAAATCAACCATAAAATGCAGTTTCATTTTGTTCAGTGCAAGAATGTTGAAGTCATTCCCAAGCAGTCGCAAGTCTAGCCCTAGTCGAACTCCTCTCAAGAGAACTCAGGATTACAAGTACAGGAATGTGCTAGAGAGTAAGCTCAAGGCAGATAAGAGGTTGGCCGATGATGAGATATTGTGCGTAAGTGACAGGGACATTCGACCATCCACGCTGGCTGTCTCTCCCGACGATAACGAAACTTCGGTCTGACAGCGGTTCTACTTGTTTCAAAACAATAATCGACTTCTAGTCTTGCCATTTTAAGAATGGAGCTCAGGGTTTTCTTAGTATTAATTGGGGAGGTCCTGCAATATGTAATAAACAAGATGCTATTTCTTAGATCAAAATGTCCTTTTCATACTGTCCTCAACTCTTTCAAAAAAAAAATTCTTGTTTCGAAGATTGGCCCATAACTATTGAATATCAAGGACTCCATTCTTCCAACGATGTGGCAGCTTGAAAAAATAAATGCTTTAGTTAAATACTTAATGCAATAAACTTACCAAATATAATATAAATAAGTATTGAAATAAAATCTTCTACGAGTAGTTTTGTGTATATCTCACAGGAGCACTTTATTGGCAAAGTTGTTTGGTGTATGATATGCATAAGGATTTTAAATAGGAACAAAAAACACAGGTAAAGTTCATAGGACAGATAGAAAACTTATAAGATATACTTTCATACATGAGGTGATATTATCTGTAGATGTCATTTTGATAGATTCAATACCTGTAAAATAACACTAATAATAGAGAAAAATCAAAATGGATTTTCCTATGAAAATTGTAGTGTAGAGGCTAAGAGTGTAGAAAGATACATTTTACTATACCTTTATCCAATAAAAGTTTTTACACATATTTAGTGACGCCCCCAAATGGTGGTCCATCAAATTCCAGGGGAAAGAATTCAGACTATCCCTCCCTTATCCCTCCTCTTTCTACACCCTTGGTGGAAGGGCACATGTATGAATGTTTTCTATAAGGATCAAACAAATTAAAATCATAAAATTGCACAAAAGAATTATATTTGGAAGAAGGTACAGGAAAGGTGGGTGGAAACATAAAAGGAACACAGTTAACACTTTACATTGTCACCATTGGACAAAGAGGTAATTGGTGCCCCTTTAAGAAAACTGATTGTTACCGCCCAATCGCTGGACCTAGGTTTCATTCTAATGTAAGGTGTGAACTTTGTTCTTTTTTTCACTCTAAAGGCCATATTTTGTTCGTTCCTTTTGTGTGTTTCAATCCACCTCACGTCTCCTATACATTCTTCCAAATATAATACAATTACTTCATGATGCAAAAAGAGGTTTTCCTTAAAGAGGTATAATTGCATAGAAGTAGTAAGATACTTTGTGATTTCTGGTCATATTGCCGTTGGCAATTGAAGCTTACCACATGTTAGTTTAGATTTCATGTGTCTTAATGTGCAACTTGGCCTGAAAAATATTTTATTCTTTCACTTGACATGATCTCAATACTTTGAAATGACTACATTGTTGTAAATGTAATCACATGAATGTGTGCCATAGTTCTACGAATTTCCTGTTTTATATTAATTTCCCATGACATGTTATTCATTACTATGCTCTTTGTAATTTTAGGAATAATTTATAATACTAGCATTTTAAATAAAATATAATTATTAGTCTAAACTCAAGTGTGAAGTGTTTTACTTGTCATTAAATATTCAAGCAATACCATTTTGTAAGTCAAATAACAAAACCTGTAAGAACTAAAAATGCTCAAAATGAATAACAAAAGGTTTTATTATATTTGGAAGAAGGTACAGAAAAGGTGTATAAAAACATATAAAAAGAACAAACACAATACAATAATATACAAAGGGTTTGAAATGAAAACAAATAGGTGTGTGCAAAAACTTAAACTTTGAAAGTGAAATTCCATATTCGATAATACAAAGCCAATAAATATATTTAAAAGTTAACACATTGCACACAAGCATGAAATTACATGGTGAACTGCCAGATTCCAGCCAAATTTATGATATTTTGAATTTTTGCTTTGAGAATACTTTTTGTGTGTTTGTTATAGAGTCATTTATGGACTTTATTTTGTTTTCTTTTATAAAAGTTAGTAAAAAAAACTTTGTGTGGTAGTTTTTGTACAAAACTTTCTTTTCAATTTTAAACTAAGATTTGTACACATTTTGTTACAAAAGCTAGAACAAATTATCATAATTGAATTTTTTTAAAAACCGCCTCGGTGGCGTAGTTGGCTAACGCACCAGTCGCGTTGAGTCAAACCATCGAGGTTCGAATCTCGGTCGGGTGAACTGGGGGGGAAAATGCGGGTTCACTTCCTCTAAATTCAACCTTCCTAATTCCCAATCCATTAGTGTAATTAGTACTTAAGCGTATAACCCAAACGGGTAGTAAGACGCAGTGATAAAAAAAATTACATTTAAGCCTAACAATAATTTGCCTTAGTGAGGAAACCATTTTGATGAGTCCCACAGATGGTAGGAGAGCATTGATGAAGTGTTTAGAAAAATATTTAATCATAAAATGGGAATTGCTGCAACCTAGTATTTTTTTATTAACTAAGTCTTAGGAAACACTTATAGAACACTACCCGAGCATATCTCGGGCCATTGTGTATGTAAACCTTGAAAAGAGAACCAGAGTGTAGCTCGGGCATGTTAAAAATAGATACTTACGTTAGCTTGGGTGTACTGTTCAATGTGTTAAACTATTGCCTAATGGCTTGGAAATGTATAATAAGACAGTGTAGAAACACTGTACAATTATGTAAAGTAATTGATAGTGAAGGAAGCCAACCTGAAAAAATAGTTAGGTTAGGCCTACAGTAGCTCCATGACTTCTTTGGTGCTGACTGACAGCTCACAGCTGACTTCTGACAGTCAACATTTAGGTATATACCTAAATTTTGACTGTCAGAAGTGACAGCTGCTAAACACATGTTTTTGCAGATCATATGGCTCAGCGTAGGGATACATAATTTGGTCTGGTAACTTTTCAAAGCCATGAGCTGTCAGTCAGCACCAAAGAAGTCATGGAGCTACTGTAGATAGGAACCAACTTCAGTATGAAGAAATGAAGAGAAAATTGTTTGTTCCTATCTAGACCTAACCTAACTATCCTTTCAGGTTGGCTTCCTTCGCTATCACTTACCTTACATTATTGTACAGTGTTTCTACACTGTCTTATTATATATAAAGGTTAAATTACAAATTTATGTTGAATTTTTGTCCTGTTATTTACACATGACAAATTTAAGATAATTTAATTTATTATGTTTATTACCTGAAGTTATTTAGCTATGGAACTTTTTTTTCCCAAATATTACATTAAAAACATTCGAACTTCGATTTTTATTCAGTAATATTTAATATTATTGGATTTGGCTTCACACACTCCTAAAATAATTAAAGATACTGCATAATTTAACTGAACTATCACACAAACTACACTTGAATTTATCTTATCTTTTATTAATTGACGACAGTCCTCAACATTTACAGCTTTTTTGATGTTTTTACAACTATATTTGGATAACTTATTGTCACTTTTGAGGTATATAATTTTGTAAGCATGTTCAGTAAAGAATGATAGTTAAATCAGATTTTTTTTTTCTTATGTGTTGCACTTTTTACATTTTGTAGGTTTCCAATTAAACACAAATTAGGTCAAGGGATTGGCTTTAAAATCTTTTTTTCTTATCTTTTCTCCATCTTGTACCTTGGGAGTGATTTAAGATGTCAACTCTGTTCTTTTCATTGTGAAAGCCATTTGCTTGACCCTATTGCTCTTTCCTGTACCTTAATCGCAAAGCTTTATAATGTTCAAACTTTTAGCTTGTTCGCAGTTGTCTCGTAGCTAAAATTCTCATCCATACAGAAGGCGTCTTGAAATATTGGCTATTGCGAAGAGCAACTAAAGCTTGGCAAAATGTGTTGGCATACAATGAAGTAATCACATCAGAAGTTTGCATGTGATGCAGCCATTCCACAACCTAAAATGATATACATAGCTATATTAAAAAAGCTTCTCTTAAAAGGGCTACATGGAAGAGTGCTGAAACTCGTTGCAGACATTTAAAAAACCCACTTTATTTAAGAATTGGTTTTAAATACTAAAATTTCAACATTTTAGAAAACAACATTAAGCTGTTAAAAATTTCAAATGTATTTGATCTTTTCTACTTTTATGATTTTAATATTAGTTTGTATTTTTTACCACCACATTTTACTATTAGGGTTATATGTTTATGTACTAATTACAATAATGGGTTAGGAATGAGGAAGGTTGAATTTTAGAGGAAATGTGCCCACATTTATGTGGAGAGAGGATGGGAAACCATTTAAGAAAATCACACTCAGTATCCCCGACCAGGCTCGAACCACGATCTCATCATCGGCAGTCTAGTGTATTGCGAGAGTAGCGCTTTAAACCATGCGGCCACCGAAGCAAATAATATTTCTTGTACATTTAATCAATAGGTAATGAATCTTAACACAGATTGTAACCAAGTCTTAACATATCTTTCTAGAATTTCGTTCAAATTAAAATTTTTACCTACATTTTGGTGTGAAGTCAAAAGTTTAAAAAAAATGCATTAAAACTAAAATCTAGATCAACCCTTCCTCTATAAGTCATGTTTTGATAGGGTCACAACAGGAAATGTTAAGAAAGTTTTGGGATTGTTTCAGTGGGTATTACGTATCAACGCTGTTATTTTTCAACTGGTGAGTAGCCATCAAAATCTCTCTAATCTTTATTTCCTCTCTTTGACACACTAATCTGTTATGAACATGAAGACAATAAAAGAGGAGCAGTATTAATTTCTTCTACTCCAAAAATAACATACTGCAACACCCTTAAAGCATAATAGATTTCTGGTTGAAATTTACACTGCATTGCATAGACAAATAGAGAATATTTATTAATATTGCGAGAAATACATGACAAATTTAATCTAAATAGAAGAAATGGTGAACAAAATAGGACACAAAAAGTGAAAAGTTGTCCAAGTTTATCGATCTGTTCATTTTTTAATTTCTTCTCCACTTTATTTTATAACATAATTTTAGCCATTGGGCATTGTTATAAAAAGAAAGGAATGTATTCTTAATGTGTTTGTTTATTGTAGTTCAAATAAATTATTCAAAAACATGAGATTATCTTCATATTATTCTTTTTTATAAAAGAAAATGTATTCAGCAAAGTACCCTTATGGTACATAATATAGTATGCAGTTAGTTCTCAAACTTGTTTGAAACAAATAGTTCATTATTACTTCCAACTGACCTGATTGGTGATTGAAGACCACTGCTCACAAGCCAAGAGATTAACCAAAGCATGAGGAAACAGCTGTAGTCTAGTTTCCCGGGAGTAAGAAACATTTTCCAAGGATAGTGCCAAACAGTTGTAGCCCGATAAGACAACCACTGATAAAATAAATACATCGCACAGAAACAAACTTGCCTGAAATTAAAGGATAGCATAATCAATTAATTTTGAAATGTATTTGTTTGATACATATTCATTTAGCTTTTTTTTTTCTAACAGTAAAATAGGTTATACAAGATTGCCACTATTTTATAATGAATTCCCATTTTTCCAGACAGTTAAGATGTAGAGTATAGAGGAATGAAATTTCATTTTTCCTCAAATGGACTAGTGTGACATCACATAACTAATGTTTAAAACAAGATGATGGGGAAATAATTGCATTGATTTCACAAACCAATGTTTCAGAGGGTATAAGAAATGTTTGAATCAGTGTGCTTAGTTCTTCAGTTCACTTTTCGTTAAATCCAAAGATCTATGTTTATAAAGAAAAGTTCTATATTGGTCATACTTTGTAGCCATGGCATAGTCACATATGCAGCAGGCACATGAACATTGGAGGCCATGGGAATGAAGTTTGTGAGCTGCATGCTTTCGGTCACAAGGAGAAACGGGCTTAGGAATGAAGTTGTCTGGGGGCAAGAGTAGTACAGGTAGTGCATACATGAGATAGAGGAAACAAGACTGGTATGGTCATGTAATGAAGATGGAAAAGAAAAGAATATCAAAGAGAATGTTGAAAATCAATAGAGCTCTGCAAGTACTCGTATTAGCTTGTCATTAAAACTTGAGACTGAGATCGAAAGTTTTGTAAGCTCGTCATTTTCAAGCTGTCTCTTGATGTACATAAAAAATCAATTTTTAAAACGCGATGGTAAGTATAGGCTATTTAATTTAGATGTTATCAGCAGCTATCATTTGTTAACTTAAATTGTTAAAATTAATATCAAATTTCAAGTTAATAACATAATAGAGCTCTAAAACTATTTTCGACCAACGAAATAATATAATATTTTTGTCAATTTTGAATTATCCTCAATTGAAGTTGCATCGCCATTGAAAGGTAATGAAAATAAAACTAGCTAAATACATCACTAAATACTTGAATGATCATTATTTTTATAGGGTCCCTTTTTAAAATTATAATTTCAGTTAAATTAAAAATTTAACAGAGAAAATACATATATGTTGTTTTTAAACTTAAGATATTTAAAACTTGTATTAATGCGTTCAACTACAAAACTATCGTTAGTATTTAGTTATAGAATTATGTTGGTTAGCTTGTCTAAAATCAGCGTTAATCAACATTGCAATAAAGAGTTTACCAAACTTACCACATTTAAATAGGGATGGACAGGAATTACATTTTTATATCAAAACAAGACGGGAAATTAAAACTAATATGGTAATACTTGTAAAAGCTTTGATATTATTAAACATAATACACATAATAAAATACTATGCAATCATAAAAACATAATTATATAGATGGGTGTGTGGGAATAACATTTTTTATCAAATCAAATAGCAAAATTTTGAACAAGTATTGAATAATACGAATTAAATGGTTAGTTTTAATGCATTTTTGATGGAAATTTTTATTATTTAATCTCGAGAGAATGAGCTCAAGACAGGGATAGGTGACATACTTTTATAAGTGCGACAATGCACTTTCGAATTCCTAATGCCATAGAGTAAGTAAGTAATCTCTTTTGAAAAATGTGTTTTATAACGAACTCTTGGGAGAGAGCAAAGAATAAAAAATAATTTTTTACCCTTCTTAAATATCCTCTGGGTTTGAAATACCTTAAATATTAATTGGGTATAAAACCTCTTAAATGTTCTCTAGGTTTGATACTACTTAAATATTATCTAGGTTTGTTACCCTTGAAATATTCTTTATATTTGAAATCCCCTTGAGACTTCTATTTGTTTGAAGCCACTTTAATGTTATCTAGAATTGACACCCCTTAAAGGTTTAACACCCTTGTAATCTCTTCTCATAGTTTGGTTCACTAACAACAGACAGGCTGAAGCTCATAAATAGTTGACGTTGACAAACTACTTTTTCCGTCTCATTTCCACCCCAAATACGTATCTCCAAAAATTTTCTCTGTGTAATTTTATGTTTTTGTTTCTTATTTTTTAAGAAAAAGGAATATTTCCTCAAATTAAAAATAATGTGTAAATTATTTAGTGATAAGAAGATTGAAGTGTGAAGAAATTAAGGGAGAAGTTTTATCTATTTCTACCAAGGCCTAACCAACTCTTTTTTCAGGTTGGCTTACTTCCTTATCATTTATATTAAATTATTGTAAATATTTCCACCCTACTTTCATATCTTAGACAAACTTACTTGTTGAGAATCCCTATTTGTTTTGTTGTTGATAACAGATTGAATCTGTCCTAGCAACTCCAGTGCCCAGCGGCAATTGGTTTCATGGTCACGGCAATCACACATCACTGTGGCGATGCTTAGTAAAACTGTAGACTGTTCTCTGAACAAAATACATGCATTATTAACACAATTTACTTAATTACTTAGGTGTAAGTGAGGAAATTTTAGGATCATCTAATATGGTTTACTAGTGATAGAGAGGTCAAGGTTTTAATCATGGTCAGGTGTATTGATAGTTGATTTTCATAAATGGTTTCTCACTTCTCCCTCCTCACTGTAGGAAATGCAGGTACATTTAATTTAGATTCTACCTTCTTCAATAATGTAATTAAAATGTACCTAGCCTAGATGGGTAGAAAGACATGATAAAAAATATATTTTAATAGAACTAGAGTTCAATATTCAATTATGAACTTGGCAGGTATAAAGAAGTGCTTTAAACATAATTTCATCTCTAATAATAATATGCACTTGAACACTTGACTTCAATGACTAGAGACTTAAAAACATATATTATTATAAAAATGAAATGCTGAAATGCAGGACACACAGAAGCGTAACTAGAGTTGATAGCACCCCTTGAAAACTGTTCTTTAAATTTGGCTGAATTCTTAGATTGGTACTCAAACTGGTTACGTGTTGTAATGCTATTTACAAAATAATAAAAAAGAAAATAGACTTTTATTGTTAAAAAAAATTTAAACTTGTATTATTGCTAATAAATTTGGCACCCAGGGTACGTGCCACACTTGCCTCACCCTAGTTACGCCACCGAGGTCACAGTTCACACTCAACACTGCTAATACCAAACAAAAAATGGCCTTTAAAGATAAAATTGATTTATTGGCTGTTACCATCTGATCCCACTTTCTAGAAAATAGAAAAGTTTTACTTAAAGAATAATATTAATTATTTGATACAAGAGTTGAAATCATACCCAGTCAATGTTGCCGTTGCGTCAATACATTCATTAAGCCATACCAAGGGCACCTCCGAGTCAGCGCGGCGAGCCAGTGCACTCCGGATACCTACAGATTGGCGCAGCTTATGAGGAGTCACCTCCCACCATACAGAAGGGGATGTCATACGTTCCAGATACTTGGTTGGGAGTTCCACAGCACATTCCACATATGCCGGGAAAAACTAAAAAAAATACCATAGTTTAGTTATTGTGTTTATACCCCTTGTCTGAAAAAGAGGCTTTTTATATTTTCTGGTGTGTTTGTTATTCTTTGAATTTAAAGATATTCTTGTAGGAGCACACAGTAAACACATCTTCCTATTTTTCATGTTATTGAAATCTAGCCATGTGCAGCTTTTTTTCCATAAAGTTTTAAAAAAAATGTACTATCAGTAACCATAATATACATAACCCCAATGATGAGCTTCTTTCTTCGACCAAAACCACCTCATTAGTCATTCAAGATCCTGCAGAGGATTAATTTGTATGACAAAATTGTAATTACAAAAATATATACATATATAAAATTTTGTAAATACAATTTTGTCATTATATTATTCCTTTGTGGAAGACAGAGGGAACCTTCAAATCCCTAAGAATATTTGAGAAAATACCCAATTCAAGATTAAAAAAAATATATATATCAAATTTGAGTTCTATTAAAAATATTAAATTGAATTTTTTTTAAGCGTTTATATTGCTTATCAATGGTTAAACCCTATAATAATATAGAAAAAACCTAAAAAAAAACAACAACAGAACATTAATAATTCATCATTTAACTGAATGTATGGATGTTAAAGTGCAAAGGTGGGTAGCATATTTATCAATGTAGCCACAGGTGTGGCAATGAGAAGTTTATTCAAAACATTTATACTGTGACCACTCGGTTACCAACTGCCTCAGACAAAGATGACGAAAATTGTTCAAATTGAAGATATGTAATGCAAAATTTTACAATCCTTTTAGATGAAAGAGAGAGAGGCAATCCGAAGCTTTTTTTTTTTTTTCAAAAATGTGAGAANATAATTTAGTGCAGGGATGTGCCGAGAAAGTGAAAAGGAGTGATCTACAGGACGTATTATGTACCAATATTGACATACACAGTGAAAATGTAGGTAGTGAAGTAACAAGATAAAAGCAAAATTCAAGGCTGTGAAATGAAATATCTGAGAAGTTCTATAGGAGTGACAAGAATTGATAGGATGAAAAATGAGAGAGTGAGAAGAATAGTTAAGGAGGAGCCAGTGTAGAACAGGATAGAGAAGACATGATTATGATGGTACAGCCTTGTGAGGAGAATAGAGGAGTAGAAGATATTAAAGAAGATGTTGGATATTGAAGTGGAGGACAGGATGCCAAGCGGAAGACTGAGGAAGTGCAGAGAAGTGTGGGTCATTGTGGAGGAGGAAAGTTAGTGGAGAGAAAGAATACGTCGGAGAGGATTATGTGACAAAGAGACCTGACCAGTGGCTGAAAACTGTTCATGATCACGACGACGACATCGAAGAAGAAGAAGAAGGCAGAGATGAAATGATGGGTGGAAGTGTTGTGCCAAAGACTCATTCAGAAATTGGAATGATTCCAATTTAATGCAGGAAATATCAAGTTACAGCCAGCACATGCTGTCAGGAAAATAATTACTTTACTGCGAGAGCTAGCAAACTCAAATTCGTCTAATTTTTATAACGACAGGGTTACTTAACCCGGTTATAGTGAATGCATTATAACAAAAAAAAAAGTTAGTGTTTAATTACTATTTATATTTTTCATAACAACTTATACAATAATGTAATATGTAAACTTTTCATGTTAACTATTGTTTTCAAAGATTCTGATTTAGGATTTGTATGCAAAATGCTGTAAAGCAAATATGAGTGTGCAAGAAACAATAAGTAGAGCTAGAATAAATTTGTATGGATATTTACAACGAATGAACAACAGAAGGAAGGCAAGACGATACTCTGAAATGGATGTTTACGGGGACAAGGCCAGACCAAGTATGTGATGGATAAAGCAAGTGAAGAAAGATGTAAAAGAACGAGGACACGATCGAGAAACTATCTATGAGAGTGAACTATACAGGTAGAGGATGGGATACTTCTTTTTAGGCTAAAATTCACAAATAAGTTTAACTGATTAATCAATAATTTTAAAGATGAATCCATTTTAAGAAAATAGTTTTAATATCTTGAAACTTACCTCATGGTCTGCTTCAAAGTTACCCAACATTCCCTCAATCACGAGAGAAAGCATTGTTCTGTTTGCATCATGAATACTTTCTTTCTTCAAAGCATTCTTAATGTAAGAAAATAATTCTGCGATCAGAGGTTTCCCTTCCAGTTCTTTATCTATAGTTAAAACCACAATTTATTTTATAAAAAACATATTAAAGATGGGTTCTTAAAATACACCAAATATTTTAGATTGGAGGATTCAAACAGTTTTCTGATGCAGTTTTTTTTTTAATGTCACAATTACTGTTTTTATTGATTCTAATTACTAAATTTTAGCCTCAATTTTGATTCCTAGAATTCTAAAAATATTTTTCCAAGCACACTAAATTGCACTAAAATATATATTATTTATCCATTGTTCTATGGATGTGAAGCGTGGGTTTGTCAGGAGAAACACGAGAGCAAGGTGAATGCGGTTGTAATGAGAGATATAAGAAATGTATGCACATGGAAAAATTTGTGTGGTGAGTCAGTAATGAATGGGTACTGAAGAAGTGCGGTTTAAAAAGGAATTCAATAGGTAAATTTGAAAGAGGCATTTTATGTTGGTTTGGGCATGTTGAGAGGATGATTGTGGATCGAGTGACAAAGCAAATATATGAAGGTAGAGTGTGTGGATGAAAAGGAAGGGGTAGGCCATATAAACTATGGTTAAATGTTGTAGATGAATGTGTGAAAAAGAGAAACATTAAGAGTTTTAAGAATAAAGGTGAATTCACACATACGCTTAAGTGTGAAAGCAGTACAGTTAGTCTGTACCTCTTAATGGTGCAGCTGTTCACATACTCACGGAAAGTTGGGAATCTCTGTTTAACCATGATGCATTGAAACGTCAAACATAAAAATGTAAATATTATAATCAGTGTAAGTTAATGTATTTAAAATAAAATTAGATGTTTTATTTACTGCCTGGGTCTGATTTTGTCATCGATAAACCTCATGGCTTCCAATAAACTGTCATTTTTCATCATCACTTTTGAGATATGTCATCTTGAGAATGTGCTGTTTATAAATAACACATGCTTGAAAGTTTGCGCATGCGCTGATCGGGTCTTCTTGGCCGGTTTTCTGTAGAAGCGTTGAAAAAGTTAAAATTATCTCTACTCGAGCAGTGTGGGCTACACTGGCCATGCGGACTTGTTGTGGTTAGATTAGAGCAGTCACGTGACCAAATATTAGCACTGCTCTCGTTTTACAGCGAATGTGTGAATCCACAGCAAAAGAGCATGTATGACTCAGTGTATGGATGTTGTTGAAGCGAAGGGCGTATGCAAGGATAGGGAAGTGTGGATAAAGTTACTGATGAAGGATTTGGAAGGAAGGAGTTGTTTTTTTAGCTATAAGTACAGTTTGTTGTCTACCCCATAAGAGAACAGCGTAATTAGGTATGTATTTATTTATATATTCTATTGTAATGTCTGTATTAAAAATATGAGTAAATAGTTTTAAAAGAAGCATTATTTATTACTACAATATCAATGAAACACAAAAGCTATGTTAAGTATATTTACAATTTGATGGTATCTAACTGAATCAGAAAATAGTTTAATAGGTGACGCAATATTATTTATTTAACATCATGTCTTACTACCCGTTCAGGTTATATGCTTAAGTACTAATTAGGCTAATGTATTAGGAATTGAGGAGGTTGGATTTAGAGGAAGTGAACCTGCATTTGCATGGAGGGAGAGTGGAAAATCATGTAGGAAAAAACACCCCCAGTTCACCCGTCCAAGATTCGGACCTCGAAAGCTCAACATGACTAGCGCGTTAGCTAACTACGCCACCGAGGCGGGTCAAGGGATGCAATAAAAAATCACACTCTAAATTTTGACTTCTGGATTTGAGAACTAGGAAACAAGGTAGTGAAAATCATGATATTAAGAAAGATTATTAATTCTTTCAACACTAGTAAGAATCAAAGGTATTAAAAATTGAGTTTGACAACCTTAAAAAATATCAAATCTAAGTATTTAAAAAAATTAATAGTCAATAGTAATTGTAAAATTTTTGTGACATTGCAAAATGAAAGAGCTTAGCTTCAAAGCTGAACTTTATACAGCTAGAAGCAATGAAATAATTGTTTATGTGTGAGATTTATGATTTTTCTAAAGCCAAGAAATATATACGTACAGAATAAGCCATCACAAATTTTCATGTTTGGTAATAAAACGTCAAATAGATTTCATAATAGAAAGCTTTAAGTAATATTTAAGTACAATATCTAAATAATTTATACTCTACCGCCAAAGTAAGTGTGCTGGCTATCCCTCCTAATTTAAACCTTTTTATATGTGTAATATATATTATTAATCTTGAAAATTTGAAAAATTAATTATTGATAAAATCACAACAGAACTGACAAAAAATGTAAGAGAGTATGCATTTTTTTTGACATCAAATGAACATTTTTAACCTTAATATGTGACTTCAATTTAGAGACTTCTCCCAAATTAATAGACTTGTTAAGCTGATTAATTTACTACTTAACCAAATGTGAATGACACTTTTAAAATCTAAATTAATAGCAATCAAATTATAGTAAAGAGTTAACAGTGAAGAACTATTTATCTTTTTTTCATAGCAATCTTATCTCGATTTGTTCCCTTTTATATGTTTCTAATTTCCATCCATCTTTTCTGTACTCGAATATAACAAACTGTAGCAAACTTAAAAATTAATGTGAATAAGCTCTGATAAAATCTAAGTGTGGAAGAAAACAGACCAGTGCAAAAAAGTTAATATGTTTATTTATGTTTTGCATGTGTTCCAGTGTTTTGATTTAGTTTTAAGTTTAGGATTTGCAGAAAAAATTAATATTAGGATTCTACTCATATTTAACATAAACCATTGTGGTTTTAAACACATTTTCATACTAACAGCACTCCTAAATAAGAGTTATACAAGTTCTTTACCTTCTAAAATTGCAGAATTTTCCAAAGCAAAACATAAACACTTTTCAATAAAAGGTTTCAAGTGATTAGGAGGAACACCAACGCAAAGGTCTGAAAGATGCGTGAAGAGATTTACGATCTCCATTTTCTGAAACATAAATTAAAACTTAATTATTCTATTGTATTAGTAACTCAAAAATTCATTGCCCCACTTATAAAAGTATGCCACCTATCCCTATCTTGAGCTAGTTAATCCAGTCCAACTCATTACACCCTATCTCTTTTAGGTCCATTCTAATGTTATCCTCCCACCTGTGTTTAGGTCTTCCCAATGGTCTCTTCCCATAGGATTTGCCAATCAGTAGCCTGAACGAGGTTCTAGATTCTCCCATTCAATTTGTTACTGATCAAACAAAAGAAACATTGAGATGTCTATAAGGATATTTGTACTATCTCAGTTATTATTATTATTATTAGCACCGCGTCTTACTACCCATTCGAGTTAGACGCACTTACGCTAATGTGTGATGGTAGGGTGATTGTGAGATGAAATGGAGGACCTACAGTTTAACGTGGAATCCAAACCACGGTGGAGGCCTGGCATTCCTCACATTCACAAGTTGTGATTAATACACGTTTTGTCAGAGGTGAAGGAAGGGTTTGGCAATCAGATAAATCTGTGCCGGAACCAAGGATTGAACCCCGGACCCCTAGCACAGAAGTCTGACACCTTACCCCTAGATCACCAGGTCACCTTACTATCTCAGTTCCCTATTATCTGTGAAGTTGGCTGCGTTATCTGATAGCTTGTGATCGTAATTTATTACTCAAATGTAGCTGACGATTTCAGCAAATCCATCACAGGCTCTGCCTTAAGATATGAGTGAAGAGACCCTGGTCATGTTACGACTTCTGGATAGGTCAGTAGTTAGAGCATTGGTGTAATAAACCAAAAGTACCGGGTTTGATTCCTGTGTCCAGGTGTCATTATCCAATTTAAAGAATATAATATTTAGATGCGGCTATGACCACAACGAATATAATAGTTTGGCTTAGGAGTGTGCGAAGTCCACTTTTTCAATTCAAAACGAACTCGAATCAAATATTTTAAATATTCTCGAAGTTGAATCAAAGTTTGAATATTTTCTTTTGGTTGTTTTATGATTGAAAAAATATTGTATTATGATTATTTATATTATTTTACGCATTATCATTATTTGGAAAATGTTTTATTGGACAATTGAGTGTAATATTTCGTGTTACTCTGACAAATCAAGTTATTATCACAACATGCAATTCAATTTTTTCAGATTATTTCCTTAAAGATATTAATTTGTAATGTATATAACAGCTCAGGATGGCTTTAATTGAACATTAAATGGAGTATTTTTACCCTCTAAATTTTTATTGACAAAGTTTCGAAGCTAAGTCGAAGCTTATGTTCCTTTTGAAGCTAAGTCAAAGTATCGAACCTTCACACACCATTAGCTTGGCTATTTAATCCATCATGATATCTTATTGTTTTGAAAATGATAAAGAGCATATTGTAAAACTTTGAGTTAAATTATGTTCACTAACTTACATTATCCATGCTTGGCTTAAAGCTACCAAGAAATCCCTCCATGAACCTCCTTGCTGAGGGAGAGATCTTGGCCTGTCTAGCCGCCACCACAAGACAGTGCATGCGTATTTCTGAACTTTTATCCAGAAACTTCTGTAAGAAGCTCCAGTTGAGTGGGGGCAAAGGTTTGGTGAAACTTTGACTAATAATTCTGAAACACTGTCTTGTCACGTCTTGGCTAGTCCCCTGGGTTTGATTACAGAGGTAGTTAGTGACAGCCTGACAGATACTGCGATGATGAAGATGATTGTAGTTTGCCGGTTCCCCACGGCCAGTTATCTGATACATGCCGCTGTGGTAAACTGTTAGTTCTACTTTGATCCAACAAGCCAGCATGTTCCCTGCCGCATCCAGCGCTTCTGGCTTGATGTTTTGTAGAAGCTGAATCCAGCACTCACCTGTTAGAACAGTCAAAACTCATAAATATTTAATAAAATGAATCAATATTTATTTTATGAATAGTTAATTTAATATTTAATCTTTAATTGGATCACGAGAGTTAGCAAACATTAAATACTTATTCTTTTTTTCCTCCTTTTTTATCTTAATACCCATTCAGGTTATACGAATATATATGTATTACGCTAATGAGTTAGAGATGAGGAAGGTTGAATCTAGAGGAAGTGTATCTGCATTTAAGTGGAGTGAGAGTGGAAAACTATTTAGAAAAAAAAAACGCTCAGTTCATCTGACTGGGATACGAACCTCGCTTTTCCCATCATCGACAATCCAGTGTATTGTGAGAGTGACATCATAGACCATTCGACCACCGAAGTGGGTCTATTTTTGTGTTAATTGTATATGTTATTGCATTATAACAATAAAGTATCATTACATACATTAGCAACATTGATTATTTTAATAGAGCCTGATTGCAATCAAGAATATTTCCACCATCAAACAATTTTTTATACAATAAACTTACCTAAAAAATCATTTAAACAAATGTTTTTGGTATTTAAAATTTAACTGTAGCAAATTGTATAAAAATTTTATGTCAAGGTTAGTATCTGAAATCCAATTTAAAATACCTGGGATGTATGGTAAGACATCTTCAGGACGACGAGCTGCATCAACAGGAGTTTTTGCATATGAGCTCGGTAGTTTGAGTTTTTGTCTGTAGCATTCAGGTAAACTCTTTAGAGTCAAATTTTCCAAATTGAATTTTGAGAGTGCCCTGGAAATTTATATTGAATATACATGGGGAGACAGAAAAAATGAAAAAGGGGAAGGCCTGAACACATACCAGAATAAACTACAGACTTGTAGAATAACAATAAATTTTTTTTTATCAAAAATAAAATGTAAAAAAACACAGTAAACATAATATAATAATTTCCCACTTTCGTGTGATTTTTTTTCTTCAGTTCTGATTTTGTTTATAGAAAAATAACAATGTTAGCCTTTTATTAAAAATGGATAGAATCCTATATTTATCAAATCTGAATCTTACATTTTCTTTCATATCTCGAATCCAAATTCAAATCTTTGAATCTTTAAAAATGTAAAATTTTAGTTGAAGTGAAAATATTTAAAAGTAAATATAAAAATAGTTGTTAAATAAAGGCTTTGTACTACTGACAAATGATATTTTGTTTGTCATGTATATTAAGTCATAAATAACAAAGGGAGCATTTTTTTTAGTAAATAAGTTATCTAGGCTAATACAATGTTGTCCTTTTTTGTGATGTTATCCTCCTAACCACATAAGTCCATATAATTCCTTTTATCAATTGCTTAAAATTGTTATTTGAAATCAAGGTCTTCACCAGCTTATTAGAGATACTTTTTTGAGATATTTACGAATCTCGAATGCCATGATTCGAGTGTCCCATCTTCTGGAGAATTATTTTACTCTCTTCTGCTTAAGAAGGGGCCAAATGCGCCCTGAAAACTACTATGATGTGGTTTTTGTGTGTGTGGTTTAGTTGTAAAATTTAAAGCCTACATTATCTGGTGTGAATTTTTTCTTTCAAGTCCAAATAAATCATTAACGCATGAAGTTATAACACAAAATTTGGATTTTGGCTCAAACATTACAGAGCTAGAGTAATTCGAGCACCTTCCACAGCTGCCTTTCTGGCATCTTGCACACAAACACATGAACAAATCCAGACTTTAGGGGTGTGCGAAGCTTTGAACTTCGACTTGGCTTTAAAAAAAACATTAGCTTCACCTTCGCTTCAAAACAAATTCTGGCATCTTGCACACAAACATATGCACAATTTCAGACTTTAGGGGTGTGCGAAGCTTTGAAACTTAGACTTGGCTTCAAAACAAATTCCGGCTTCGAAGCTTCGCCAATAAAAAATATTGACACCTAAAATACTCCATTTATGTTAAATTATAACCATTTTGAGCTGTTTTGTACATTACAAATCAATATTTTACAAATCAATATTTATAAGGAAAAATTTGAAGAAATTGAATTGCATGTTGTGATACTAACTTAATTTGTCAGAGCAAAATGAAATATTACAAACAATTGCGCAATTAAAAAACTTCCAAGTTATTTTAGTGCATAAAGTAATATAAATAACCAAAATATAATATTTTTTCAAACATAAAACAATTAAAAGAAAATATTCGAACTTCGATTCAGCTTTGAGAATATTTCATATATTCGATTCGAATTTGCTTCAAATTGAAAAAGTGGACTTTGCACACATCTACGCCAGACTTCACAATTAGTTTCAGTTGAAGAAAACTTCTTACACCATTTCTATGCAAACATGATATAACTAAGTTTAATTCAAAATAATCGCGTAATTATTTGAAAATAATGTGAAAACAAAATATTGTAAAATAATTTTATGATTAGTGATAAGGAAAAAAGCCAATCTAAAGGGTTAAGTTTTAATAGAAATGTTAATTCTTCTTGGCTTTGAATCGAAAGAATAAACTACTTTCTGCACCCTTAATGTTTTGTTATGTTTTTGTTAAAATTCTTGGTGTGAAAATTTTGATAAATTTGATTATGTGCTCACAAATATCACTGATGTGCTTCCTTCAAACCAATAAAGTTCTTAATTTATAGAAGGTGAACTTATTTCAGTATCACAGCAAAATTTTAATGTTATAAGTATAAATGTTGAACAAATACTCCCAAAAAGGTTGCATAGTGAATAAATAAAAACATCATTCAACAACTCCTTGGGTTAGTAAAAGCAGTAATAAACAACTAACTAACCTTAGGGCAGCAGTGATCACTTCTAATTGGTTACTTGTGGATACATATATCCATAGCTTTGTTGATGCTTCTATCACAAGCTTCTCATAGTCTATGCTCGGAGTATGAAGGCTTGGAATAGCCGCAAAGAATTCACACAAGCTGTAAAGCAAAAACCTAATACATTCAAAAGTGTGATTGTAAAATTATTGGGTTATATTAATGAAACAATCATGTTAGGATCCCACCCCTTGTATTTATCAATATTTATAGAAAAAAGAAATCCAAAGAAACATTATTTATGAAAACAAATAAATAGTCTCAAACACCCTTTATCTGTATACTGTTTAAATGATTTAATTGTACATCAAAATGAAAGAAGCAGTAATTAAAGTTTCCACTGTTAGATCAAAAGGATATTGACCTGACAACAACTGCAGTCCTCTTATCTCTTGAGAGTTTAGGTGCAAGAGCCCTCCAGGTAGAAGCTATGTCCGCTATACCAGCCTTGCACAAGGAAGTGATGCCCTGTAAGGCGATGGACGAGGGAAGGGATCCCCATGTGTCTCCACAATTGTTCAGTATTTGTGACAAAAGGATTACAAGCTCTTCCCCATACAGTTCTGGCCTGGAACAGTTACAGTAAACATAAGCAACATCAATAAAGGTTATTAATACTTTATATGAGATGAATTCATATCAGAATTAAAGAAATATAAGAACAGAGACTAGGACAAGCACAACATCCAGTCCCCGGCCGTTAATTCATCCCTGTGGAAGGGTAAAACCAAATTTCACCAGTGATAAATTTTTCGACCATGCCGGGAATCGAACCTGGAACCCTCAGCTCAGTAGACAGTCATGCTACCGATTGAGCTAAGGTGCCGAACAGTTTCTCATTCGTGTAGTATTAAATTTCTATGAGCTAAGCCTGTGCAAATCCAAGATTTACAATTTTGAATCGAATCCTTGCTTACTAGCTTAAATAGACTATTTTCTAATAAAAATGTTTCAAATCAATATTTTATAATATTAATCTTATAAAATCCAAATAAAATATTAGGCTAAATATATTGAAATTGAGTCCAATAAAAAAAAAGTCTTAACAATAAATTTAAATAATAATTAAGATTGCAAAATATGCAAGTTTCTATGGCCAAATTCATTATTAGAATTATGCTAACTTCTTTAAAATGCTATATTATTTAAAAGTGTGATTTTAGATTCAAATTTCTGATTAAAATCTACCAAGTTTGAATCTGGGGATTTTGGTTTTGAAATTTAAAATATTTGAATCTTTTAAATAACGTGATTAATCCGATATCTTAGCTCAGTCAGTAGCGTGTCTGCCTACTGAGTCAAGGGCCCCAGGTTCGATTACTAGCATGGCCGAAAAATGTATTATAGGTGAAATTTGGATTTATACTTTCACAATGATGTATTAACGGCCAGGGACTGGATGTTGTGCTTGTCCTAGTCTTAAGTTAGATTATAAGACATACGACGCTAAGACCGGTCTAGCAAGCCGATAATGGAAAATATATGGCTTGAATAACAAATTGACCCAGACTACAGGTGGGAAACAGTAATGGATGTAAAAAAATATATACCATAATTCAGAATTATGAATCGTATGAGAGTCCTAGCAAGATTAGGCTTCAAAATTTTGAAGCTTAGCAAGGGCTTGCCATGAGATAAGCTTCCCAAATAAAAGTTGAAGAGTCAAATGTACTGATTAAAAGACTAACACTTTTGGTAGAGGCATACGATATTCTTTATTTAATCATAACCTGGTTTTGCAAATGTTGCTAATAGCTACGGCTCTAGCCACCTCAAACTCCCATGTTTGGTCATTCCTCTCGTTGCTTGCTGGCTCTAACAGTAGCTTCTGTAGATAGGGGTAGCAGCGGCACTCCACCTTCCAAAGCCGCAAATACAAGTCCACGCTGAGTGTCTTAAGGCTACTTTTCAATCTAACACTTTCCAAGGTGTGAACAACTAGCGCAATGTTTTCCTAAACAAACAGAGTTTATCAATTTTAATTTCACTAAGGCATTTATATTTTTATTAGTTACATTTAATTCATTTCCTGTGTTAGTCCTTTGTGTCAATTGAGCCTTTTATTAGTTCCTATTTATGTATATTTATGAGAAATTCATAAATATGCGATATAAAATAAAACTTGAAAAAAAAAAATCAAGGCTCCTTCTTTATAGATGAATAGAACCTGTGTTTGCATGGTCCCAAATTTACCATAACTTCATGTTTTCCCATCATTTTAATACTATCACTATAATAAGGGTGTGCAAAATTTCAAAACTTTGACTTTAAAAAAAATATTTCAGCTTCAACTTTGCTTCGAGGAAAATTCTGGCATCAACAATTATCAAGCTTTGCCAATAAAAATATTGACAGCTGTAATATTCCATTTGTAGAGCTATAATATCCCATTTGTGATGAAATATTACCATTCTAAATGATTGTAAATTGTAAATCTCAAGTAGGTAAGTGAATTGCATATTTTGATAATAATTTGATTTATTAAATTAGAATGAAATATCACAAAAAAGTGAACAATAAAACATTTATTGGTGATTTTAGTGCAAAAAGCTATAAAATTAAGTCACATAATATCTTTTTCAAGCATAAAACCACTAACAAAAAATATTCGAACTTTGATTCAGCTAAGATAATATTTCATATAAACGATTCAATTTTGTTTCAAAATTAAAAAGTGAACTTAACAAAACCTACAGTATAGATAGTGAGGCTAAATAAATGTTATTTTGGCTCTTTACTACAAATGTTTGGCATTACAATCTTTTACTTAGTTTATGTACTATGTTCATGGTCTTGTAGAGATGATAGGCTCTACATTTGAATCCTCAATCCAATGGATCCTATGGTATTCGAGAGATTTGAGATTAGTAAACTTCTATAAAAAAAGTATCTCGAATACATTTTTATGAAGACCTTGACTTGATATAACAGATTTGAGGGGCCGGTCAGCACTCATTCACCCATAAAAACATGGTATTACAAAATAAAAGATTGTGACAAAACCGTTCTATGGATTTAAAATCGGTTTTCACCGATGAAAAGGGATTTATATTAATTAGAACGAAGACTCTGTATAGCTTTTACTAATCATACTAATTAAACATACAAAATTAAATTATAAAATTAAATATACAATGAAAACTATCAAATTTTCAGCCTCACACTATTTTGCTTATAATGACTTTATTAAGTTAAATATTCAAAATTGAATTTTACTATATAAAGCAGAACTATTTTTACTTCAATTTTTTTGGATTAGAATTTTTATTTAGTGTTCTATTATTTTTTTATATTATTTTTAAATGAAGAACTACTTTAACAAGATTAATATGGATGTAAATATTGATTTCGTAAACAGAAGAAATCACAAGGCTAGATAATATTTTTCTCCTAGTTTTAGATATTTATTTATAATTTATTAGTTTGATAATAAGCTTTAGATGCTTATTTATAAAATTAAAATTTGAAATAGTTTGGTAACTGTAGTGTAACGCTACTTGTAGGAATACCGGGAACTATTTGTACCGTTTAGCAATTTACAGGGGTCTTCCATTTACAGCGTTGCCACAATTGTTTTAGAAGTGACGAGACAAACCATTTATTCTGATATTGTGAAGCTTTAAAAATACGTTCCCACTATTTTAAATCATAAATAGGAGTCAATGTATTCGCCTGAGAGTGGTAGGCGTACAATTTAAGCATCAATATTTAAGGTGCTAGAATAGTCAAACAGAAATCCACAAAGATCTTGTAATTTTTAAATGTTCATGGGCTGAGATGTGTGTGTGTGTGTATACACAAGAGCTGGGTTGTGAGACCAGTGCACTTATTGTTCCTTTCCTCTCTCTTTGCTTAGTTCAACACCCAACCCTTTTGAAAGGTAATAGGTATTGTAGTTTAGGTTGAGGCCTAAAGTTGACAGTGGGAGCAGGAAAATACTCATTGATTCAAACCAATTTTAAAATGTATTTGTTGCGCGTGGTGAGCACATAATTGAGTATTAATTTTATAACTCATTAATTGAAAATGTTTTTATATTTTCTAAGCACCTTGTCTTACTAACTGTTTACATTGAATAAATAGCTCATATTATTGTATTCAAAAACAAATGAGCGTATAGTCCAAACCTGAAAATATGGATGAACATTAGTTAGTAATAGTAAATCTACATAATTGAATACAGACCTATTTTTGTTTTTAAACTATTTACTTTTACTGTACTTAACATTATTTAGAATAATATTGGTTACAAATATTAGCATTTTTACTTTCTCATAGGCTAAAGAAATTATGGTATTCGTGGACATTTTCGGCCTCAAGATTATGATGGCTCTACGTTCTATGTGAGCACTGACCAGGCCTTTAAGATGGGGTGCTAGTGAGCGTGAGTTTAGGAAAGTATTTTTGAAGTTTTTACAGCATAAACATTTTTGGCCAAAATAAATCAAATATTTCTTCTATAGAAACATATAGTTTAGTTTTCTGCACATGCTAATCTCAACAGTCCTTGAATATCTGTCAGATGTGTACTGGAATTTAATGACAACTTTTTCTCTTAATTTAAAAAGTTTGTCACCAAATGCCACCATGCTCATGACAGATATTAAAAAACTGTTGATATTAGCTCGTGCAGAAAGCTAAACTCTATGTTTCTATAGAAAAAAAAAATTTGATTTATTTTGTTCAAAAAATGTTTATGCTATAAAAACTGCAAAATTAGCACACTAAATTCGCGCTCACTAGCACCCAACCTTAAGCAAATGGCAAAGAGAATTATATAGACTTGTCTAGTTGGAAAGATAAAATTATAAAAAAGTACAAAATTGTATTAATATAAATAAGTAAATAAAAAAGGGTTATCTTTGTTGTTTGTGATGCAAAGCCGCATACGGATAGTGCGAGGCAGTACGCTACGCACGGCTTGTGATGCACGCCTCACTCTGTCCATACCTGAGATGCGCATAGCACACATGTGTTGCAATCTGTATGCTTGTCGGTAAACCGGTCGTGCTCAAAGGTGCCTCGATGCGAGCGGAACATTTAGTGTGGACCGGTGTGTTGTTGACTCACTCCGCACTTCACATGCATCATGGGCAACAATGAAGTTTTACGTCAAGAAATTCAACTTTATGAGAGTTATTGATTATTATGGGATGCGAAGAGTTTGGAATATTATAGTTAGAGAGATGTGTGTGGCGTGAAATTTCTGTTGAAGTAAAGATTCCTGTCAAGGAACTGGGGGAAAAAAGGTCAGATCACTCTTACAGACGGGATAAATCATCTCATCTACTGCCGTGCATTGTGTGTGATGGTTTCATTGCTCACATTGAGCATGCGACCATCAAAACTATATTGTGACGGATGCATGCTTCAAGCCGAGGCATGCGTAATGAGCTGTGTGAAGTGTGCCGCCTCGCACTGTCCATACACAGCTTAAAAGACATGACAAACAAAATAAAATTTCTCAGTGGGACCAAGCCTTAGACAACTTTTTTTTTATTCAATTTTAAACTTTTTCACTTTGATTAAAATTGAACATTTTTAAAAATTCAAGAGTTCAAAAGGAAAATTTTAAGATTTGGATTCGAGACATATAGGATCTCTAGAAAAAAGTAATATAAACTACCATATTTAAAGTTACTAACTTTTTGTACCGCCATTGCAGTAAGTCCACGAAGTAACTCTAACTGAATGTGTGGCTGATGTTCAGAGGCCAGTTTGTACAAAACCACCGTCACTATGCTTGTAGCAAGTTCATTGTTCCTCCGCACCAACAGTAGGAGAAGTTGGAAACTCTTTTCCTTAACCTCGTTGGTGTTAAAGCTATCAACAAAAATGGCAGACAGGAAAAGACACAGCTTTTCCAGAAAGGAAGGGGGAGAACTCGATACTCTGCTCAAATAGGGTAAGATAGGGGAAGGGTTGTTCTGCCACGTCTCTACCAGCTTACACAGCTCGATAGAGAAATCCACTCGCTCATCCATGCTTCGTAGTTGTGTGAATACCTAGAAACAAAATAACAAGTGGTTTGAATGTGAACTACGGTGTATTTTCTCCTTATACATGTAGTGTTTATTAGTGATGGTGGATACTTCACTACCTCGGTCCTCTACACAAGATCTTATCTCTTTTGGAAAACATATTTTCACATTTGAGTTATGTTTTGTCATATATGGAAAAATCTACAGGAAAGAGGGATAGAAACACATAAAAAAATAATGAACAAAATTAAAATAAGAACACAGTTCACACTTTACATTGCTGTTACTGGACAAAGAAGGAAATCGGTCGCTACTGCCCAATCCCTCAAACTAGGTTTCATTCTATTGGAACTCATCAGGACATAACAATGCTTTTGATTATTGTTAATAAAGTTTTACTACGTGATCGACAATCTTTATTAGCAGTACTAATTAAAAAAATACAAACCATTTAACTTTAGAAAATTGTTATTAATTGTGTAATTGTCAAATTATGAATTTACAAAGGATTTGAGGAACTCATCTTTAGTTCTACTGACATAATGTTAATAATTCATTTCACCTTATTGGCGCAAAGACGTGCCGTGTGATTCCCCCAGGAAGTAGTGTTGTCAATAGCAGTTAGTAGACTATTAGCGACCTCAAGGGACTCTGCGGTGGTGTGAGAAGGGTACAAGAGCCACTGAAGAGCTGAACATGCCAACATCTTGGCGGCAATAACATTAGAAGACTTCTGCTCTATGATTACAGCACCTGAAGGTTGTTAGGATACACCAGGGGCT
Source organism: Timema bartmani (assembly GCA_902151455.1). NCBI lineage: Eukaryota > Metazoa > Arthropoda > Insecta > Phasmatodea > Timematidae > Timema > Timema bartmani. The sequence continues at coordinate 244,573 of CABFWB010000247.1, forward strand.
AAATGTATGCCATAGTACAGATAAGAAAATTTCTGAATATCAAATAAATACAAGACTTTCATCAAAAACATGCCTAGAAATTATTTTTTATATATATGGGTAGTTTTTGTCATTTTTTTCTTTCATTTATTTTAGCTATTTAGTATGCACTTTCTGAAATGACTGATTGTATCAGCACACGAGAATTTAAATGAGCGAGAATGCCGGGAATGGTATTTTCACATACCTTCCAGGGTTCTTTTAAATGCCACAGTTAACATGGGTTTGATAGCTTTACTTCCCCTCCAAAGAAAGTTGTGCCACAGATTTTTGACACTTAAGTCCCCGGTTGGGTTTGAACCCATGAATATTGGGTCCTGAGGTAAGTACTTTACCCTAAGACCACCGAGGTTGACTAGATGGGTAGTATATCACTTAGACAGTGTATGCCAAACTTTTACCAGTCATATACCCCTTTCAAGGTCATGGCCTAACCTATGAACCGCTTTCAATTTGTCATAAAAAAATGAAACAATACCTGCTATCTTGTAAAGTATAAACAGTTATTCTCAATTTTAACAGTATTTTAGTGGTAAGCTTAGCAAGCTTATGTCAGCGGGAGAGAAAGGGCTTATAAAAATCCATGACCACTTGTCAATAAATTGAAATTGTTTTAAAAATATAAGATAGGCCTACGATATGTAATACTAACAAATTATGAATTAATTTATAAACATATTTATTCACAAAGTGAGATAAGAGATAAATTAACAGTATTATTAAAAACTAGCAGAAGTACCCAGCTTTGCCCGGGGTAACCGTGCTTAAAACAGATAGAAATAAAATCTCTTCATTTTATTTCTTTCAAGCCAGATGTTAATAAATTTAAAAAAGCTAATCAAAAAATTAAAATTACAGCTTCGAGGTGCACATGTTTGTGCACAGAGGCTACTTGTTTTAAATTTAAGACCTCTTCATACGGTAGATATGCTCATGGGAGACAGACAAACTAATCGTTTTATTAATATAGATAATAAATCACTGTTGAAGCAGTTTTCCAGTTTTACCACTTTTTTATAATCAAAGAGTAGAGTAAGAAATCTCAAGTTGGGGTAAGAATAAAAAAATTCATTGAAAATAATGTTATTTCTTTTGAAAAAAGTATGTTGGACATCTTTAAATATACTTTTAAGGTCTCATGTGCTAGCGAAATATTATATGAGTTGATAAAGACGATAACAATAGGTTTAAAATGCCTTTGCTGCAATTTTTACTCACAAGTGTTAAGTAGATCTTTAAGATAAATGGCAGGACACTTGGTGACTGTCTCTGCCAGTAACATGAGAACACAACTAGCACTCTCAGGACTGCGCTCTGTGAGAGTGGTGAGCAGTGAGAGCCAACACCTGGTGTCATGACCTAGAGAAGTCAAACGATGTATCGCTGAGGCCACAAAGGGTGCAAGAGCTGAACATAGCTCTAAATCACCTTTATTGATGCTTGCATGTGCTAGATCTAGTAGCATCCAGCTGTTATCCATGACAGAACCATCTAGTTCTACCTGTTGGTTTAAAATTAAACTTTGATTTCAAGGTTTTGTCACAAAACTAGAGGAAATGGCCATCACTTAGGAGGGGTTCAATTGTGTAATACATGTCTTACTGCCTGATTAAGCTACATTGTAACTTACACCAACAGTATCATGTGGGCACAGGATGAGGAAATTAACTTTAAAGAACTTTATCAGTAAACATAAAGAAATTTCAAGCTATTTTAATCCTAGCCAGGTACATTGAGTTTTTCAACTTAATGAATTTCCATCCTTTTTTTTTATCACCGCATCTTACTACCTGTTCAAGTTAATGAATATATGCTAATTATTCTAACAGGATAGGGATGAGTAAGGAGGCATTTTAAAGGTAATCTACATGCATTTGTGTGGAAGTAGAGTATAAAGTTGGATGGAGTAGAGCTGAGAATAGTAAAGAATATAGAATATCTTATAATCTTGATTGAAGTGAAAGGTGGAAGTAGGGAGGATCTAATGAGAAGAGGACAGCAGTAAAAGCCACCTTCAGTAGACCCGTCTGGGATTTAAGCCCATATCTCCCCATCATTAGAAAGCCAACTTAACACAAGTGCGATGCCATAGAGCTTTCGGACATTGAAACAGGTTTTTAAATCTTCCTTTCCAAACTATTATAAATGCATTTCCTCTGTCATCCTACTCATACCTACTTTATTTTAGTAAACTTTAAAAAAAGGATAAAAGGGCAAGTCCCACACTTTACTTATTTTAATAGTTAAATGCATTATGCCTAACAATCAGATGTTTAGAGAAGTAAATTATTAATAATAATTACTGTGCAGGGATAAATATTTTCATACATAAAATACTCCTCTTATCAACAATTGTTTCCAGCCTGTGGCCAGGTCAGTTTAGTCAAATGTCGCCATCTTTCTTTGTCCTTCCACCATTCTTCCTAACTTTAATTGTTTCCATTCTTCTCCTCTCCCTCACTCTCCTCTACTTCTTCTATCTATTTCTTAGTCTCCTTTGTAGTATTTTTCCTTTATGCTTCAATTCCATAATTCTCTTTGATGTTCTCGCCTTTTCCATTTTCATAACATGACCATACCATCTCAGTATTACTTCCTCTACTATTTCATTTTAGGTCAACAAATTTAGCATGGCGAAGTGTGAAGTGATGGTGATGACAAAGAAGAAGATAAGACCTAGTAAAGTTATAAAGTTGGATGGAGAAGAGATGAGAAAAGTGCAGAGTAAAAATATCTTGGAAGCGTGACTGAGGCAAAAGTTAGAATTAGAGAGGATTTAATGAGAAGAGGACAGCAGGGAGAGTTGTTCTATATGTGTGTAAGAGACCTGCTATGGGGTAGAGAAGTGCGCTTGAAGTGTGAGGAAGTTTTTTATGGGCGTACTTTGTACCCATTGTCACACATGCAGCAGAAATATAGACAATGAATGTAAGAGAAACTAGGAAAGTGGAGACAATGAAAATGAAATTTGTGAGGATCAAGTTAGTTGTCACGGGGAGAAACAAGATTAGGAATGAAGTTATCCGGGAAAGAGCAGGGCCACAAGGAGTACACGAGATAGTAAAGGAAGCAAGAGTGAGATGGTATGGGCATGTGACTTGAGAATGGAAAAGGAGAGGATTCCAAAGAAAATAATTGAAATGTAAGTATGTAGGAAAAAAGACCACAAGGGAGGCCTAAAAAGAGATGGGAGGAGCAGTTAACAGAAAGTGTGCAAGTGAGAGGAGAGTAATGTAAGAAAACAAAGGAGGAAGAATGATGGAAGGATAGAGGAAGATGAAAGCATTTTACTAAACTGACCCGGCCAAAGGCTGTATACTGTTGATGATAATTTTTCAAAAACATGGATCCATTTAAAACAATGTCTTGTTTTTTGGGTTTTTTTATCACTGCCTTTTACTACCTGTTAAATGTATACACATAAAACTATGTCATTCAGTTAATATTCCATTTCAACCTTGCAGCAGGCTGATGATACAACTTACCTGAACCCATGATTGAGCATCGATGATAAACTCCTTGAACTGTGGGTATTGTAACAGATGTAGAACTAGAGCCCAGGTCTGTCTACAACAGGTTAGTGGGAGATCTCTAGTTTGGCAGGGATCACACAAGATAAACAGTAGTACTGGTCTTAACAATTCTACACTATTATTGGCAACACTGGAACAAAACAAACAAAACATTAACTATGGTAGAGTTTTGTTTTTTAAATTTGTGTTTCCTGAGAATATTTTTAAGTGTGTTAGTTAGTCAATTTATTTGTATGTCACTAGACTACAGTTGAATTATCATAGAAAGCACCTTTTAGAAAATACGCATAAACTTTTTTTGTGAACAAAATTGATAAAACTTCAAAATAGTGTAATTATTACTAGTGCTATTTTATAAGTATTGATAATATCTATCAAAATTTTAGATGCAGATAAAATGACTTGGTGTATGAATACATGAAAGTAGATCTTCTAGCTTTTCTATTTGTCAGTTGAAATTTGGAGTGTATTAGATTCACAAAATTTTAAAACTTGATTTATTAATGAAGTCAGGGTTTGAATTAAGCTAGTACATTAAGGGTGATTTTCTCATTCTCTCTATACACCCTCTTTCCAAAAGCTTGTCAATGTATTTCCTTCAAGTTAACCTCCTCATTCCAACCCATTGGATTAAGGACCAGTTTCAGAGTCAGACTTAGCACGCCTCAAGAACAGTGCTATACTAAATGCAAGACGATACCTACCTAAACTCAATTGGACTGGGTCAGTTTCCCAAATGAAACTGGCTCATTCCATTCTGGTCTCGGTAGTTGTCATCTTGTATTTAGTACAGCACTGTTCTTGAGTTGTGCTAAGTCTGACTAATGGAACTGGCCCTAAGTCGTTGAGATACACCTGCACTTACATGTCTTCCTTATGCTGACACATGAACTGTATCTGGTTGAATACATCCAACCAGACCTCTTTCTTCTGTTTTAAAATAGTAATGAAAGGGTGCTGCGGAGAACGCAGTGTGAATGGACACTTATACACTTCATTGTTCGAAAGCCGAAACTTCAAGTCCAGAATTAGTAGACTGCCAATAGCTGGTATGATACCAGTGAAGTTTCTGAAGGAAAAACAAAACAAAAAACCCATTGCAATCAAGTTAAATACATTTTTAATAGAAATATATATTTTTTATTGATTTAACAACTCGCAACAAGAAAGGCAAAGCGCTAGTTAATTAGCTACACTCTGGCAAGTAAAAAATACTTCTATTATTCAACTTTTTTTTTTAAATAGNAGGAATGCACTAAAACTGACCAGGATTCAAACTCCAATCCCCTTGTCACTCGCAAACCAGATGAGCCCGACATTTATACTACTGTAGGCCTACATGCCTGCCAATGAGGGTGAAATATGTTAAGTATTACTTGAGTTAAGAAAGATTAGTAAGAAACAAAGTAGCCTTTAAGGACAATTTTAATAGTTATTTTTATAGTGTTAGAACAAGTATACTTTTGACAGTATATGAACAACAATGCTATTTAGATAATTTATATTAGATTAAGCGTGTTTTGTTGAATACTGTTGAGACATCAGAAGTACCTACCTCATTGTAGAAAGAGCCGCTATGAAGCTAGACAGTGTAGGCAACACACCTAACACGCCCGTTTCCACCAGAGTCACAAGTCCCTGACATGCTGTTATGCTAAGTATGGAGTCTTCGTCTTCACATTTGGACTTCAACAACTTAAACTCGACAAGCTTAAAATGAAAGAACAAATAAAACCCTAAATACTCAGGTTTATTTCATCACAGTTCAGCCACAATGAACAACATTGCATCTTTGTGCATGTAGCTTCATGTAATTGGCCCGTTATGACACTATTATTATTAGTAGTAGACAAATGAGGGATGCTTATGAAGAAGCGGTTGGTGTACAAATGGACAATGTGAATGTGAGATTGCCGCTATATGCAAATGATGCCGTACTAATGGCTGAAAGTGAAATTGACTTGCAGAATGAATTTAATCATTTGAATGTTGTAACAGGTAGAATGGATCTTCGTATAAATTTAACTGAGAATTTTTGATAAAGACGGATCAGGAAATGATTGTCGGCTTAGTATAAATGGAAAATTGTTAGAACAAGTGAATGATTTTATGTATCTGGTCAGAATGTTTTGTAATAATCGAAGGATGAATGGTGAAATCGACTGAAGGGTGAATGCATAGTCTGAGAGTAGTTGGATGTATGTGGACTATTACAAAGGATCGAACGAAGCAAAGATGACAGTATATTAAAGTGTGTTAATGCCAACATTTGTAGGAATGTGAAGCGTGGGTTTGTCAGGAGAAACAGAAGAGCAAAGTGGATGTGGTTGGAATAAGCTATCTAACAAACATACTATGTAGAAAAACTCAATGTGAAAGAAGTGTCTTATGTTGGTTTGGGCATGTTGAAAGGATGAGTGTGGATTGAGTGGCGAAGAAAATTTATGAAGGTAGAGTGTGTGGATCAAAAGGATGGGGTAGGCCATGTAAGACTGGCTAAATGTGTAGATGAATGTGTGAAAAAGAGAAACATAAAGAGTTTTAAGGATAAAAGAGCATGTATGACCCTGTGTATGAATGTTGTTGAAGCGAAGGAGTATGCAAGAATAGGAAAGTGTGGAGGATGTGAGGATTGATAAAGTACAGAATTTTTTTTATCTATATGCACAGTTTCTTGCCTATGCCGTAAGGTAACAGCGTGATTAGGTGTGCATGTATGTTTATAAAAGAAAGAAAACTCAAACTTTTCATCAGACATTTATTTTAAAGATAATAAATTAAATTTATTACATGCATAAAATAATGTTTAAAATAACTCAAGAATTTATTAGGTCCATTAAACATGAATCTGCATATTTATCAATTAAATTTGTTTCGCCTAATTGATAATAGATTAGTCCTAAGTCACAAAATTGAACCTTTAGGTGTAACCTTAGTTGTGCTTGATGAGACTGTGAACATACGTACCGGAAGTATAATATTAATTCCTTGTGCAATGATTTTGAACACTGTGCCCTTTTGCTTAATTCACTCACCAAATTAAAATTAAAACAAAAATTTAAAAAACTCACCTCGGTTACATGCCCACTGCCGGCTTTGATTTGGATTGTGTCTATTAGTTTGGAAATAGCCTGCAATCATGTAACATATCAAACACACATATATAGAAAATTTAAAGGCAAAGTATTAAAACATATATTTTGAATGTTTTTTGTTTAATGTCTTGTTAAGAAACTTACATTAACAATCGAAATGGGGTTATTCTTTTTCTTTAGTTTGTATTCAATCTCCTCCATTGCATAATATATTGTTTGCTTTGAATTTCACTGAAACAATAAAATAATAAAATTATTACTGTATTGATAATTTGATGTGTGTGTATATTTTATATTCAGTGCATTTTTTCCAAGCTATCTGTAAATTTAAACCAATCTGATAAAACTGAGGCAGGTACAGTTGCTAAAATATACCAGCATTGATTGGGAAAATGTAAATGCCATCCTTTGCAACCCTAGAATCGAAAAGTGACCTTCTTTAATGAAAGTTTATACTATTCATGTCAACTACAATATCATTTTTTTTTTTTTTGAAACCCCTTAGCTCAAAAGATTCAAATTCATAAAGTTCTTTTTGGCATTTTTGACGTGTAATGTGAATTTTTTTTACAGTAATATATTATTAATACAGTGCTGTTTCTATAAGTTTGTGGGTAGTTGAGTCCTGAGAAAATTAAATGTACCGATGAATAAGAAAAATAAAAAATTAATAATACACAGTACACACATTGTACCAACGTTGAAAAATATGATCAAAGATCATAATATCAAATAAATGAGTTGAAGATGACACGTGGTCTAGGCATTAATGTAAATAATTTAATTGGATGGACATCTATGGCTGAAATTTTCGAGTTGTTGGCTGCGTATCATTGAGTAGGAGAGAAGAAAACTTTCAGGTATCTATTTCTCTCTCAAGGGGCCCATACACTCACAGGATTGTTGGCAATTTTAACCGCAAGTTATTACTCGGCAGGTTCCCCGTCATGCTACCCTGTTTCTCAATAGAACAGCGAAACTGTTGAGAAAGAAAGCAGTTTTTACCGTTGGTGATAACCCAACGGGGAATTACGACGGTTAAAACTGCCAGCAATCCCGAAAGTGCATGAGCCCCTTTACACACATACAAGGCTATGTGGCATTTGAAAACGTGCCACCGCAGGTTTATGGAATGTTTATTCTACGGACATCAAATATTGCTGGATTGAAAATACTTTATTAGCTGAAAATTAATATGATCTAAAAAACTAAATATCAGGCAAGAACAAATCAACATGACTACCAACATATGCGTGAAAAATGTACCAAGATCATAATTATAAATATTAAATTGCTATACCAACACTTCGCCTCAATTTAGCATGCTTTAACTGTGATAGGAGAGGAGGCAAGTGTGTTAAACATGGATGAATCCTAAATGTGGGTGCAAGAAACAAGGGTGTGACGTTGCGTTTTACAATACTATTTTGAGGTGTTCGTCAAGCTACGGACGGGTGCCCCATTAGTTCTTATCACTTTCACTAAGCTTCTCGGAGTACTAGATTTATTACAAAGCTTTTGATTGGCTTAATTTAAACCAATAGATTTTAAGTTACTATTTAAATGTTTGTGAAGTTATGGCGTTGTTAGGAAAGTATAATACATGTTTATGTTGTTGTTTATAACACTTCATGTTATACAATAATCATATTCATATATATCAGTTTATAATATATCATGCTTTTTTCTGTGCAAATAAAGATGGGTATACCCAGGGGCGGCTCGTCCCTAAGGCGCGGAGGCGCGCGCCCCCCATCCCCACGAATCCCCAGTTCCTTTTAACGTTATTATTCGCACTCTCACGACAATTTTATCTTGCCATAATAGTTTCAAGAAAAATATGTTTTTGGTTTAAGTAATAGCACGCAATGTTTTTAAAATGGCATGCGGTCGGGCGCGAGGTGGTCAGCGCCTGACATTGTGAAACCAAACCTTCCCACCCCTTCACCTCTTGTCTTCAAATGGCATGCAGTCAGGCGCGCGACGGTCAGCGCCATGCATTGTGAAACCAAACCTTCCCTCCCCTTAACCCATTGTCCCCACCCTGCTATAGCTAGCTAGCTAGCTAGCATTGCTTATTCTTCTTTTGAAGGCGCACTCCCTTACGCGCCCTAAGGTTGAAAGCTTGTGAAATGTGTATAGCGTGAACCAGCAATAGTTGTTGTCAGTCATCCTGCGTGCTCCTGCATCTTGAGGCTGTGTGTGGCGTGTGTGTTTATAATAATATTATGTAGGGTTATTTTAGGATAATGTTTATTTGAGTTATATGTTTTAATATTTTTTGTAACTAGGCTTAATATGAATAGTTCAATTCAGGCGCTTAAGACAACGAATATTGCAAGATTAACTCTTGATCAAAAAAGAGAATTGAAATCATTAGGTAGGCCATGTCCTGAATTTTGTATGGAACAAAGTGAAAAAAAGAAAAATGAAAATCGAGTTTTTAGAAGACAGCTCAAGTCCAAAGATGCATACCAAAAAAATGGCTGGATTTGCGGCTGTGATGTGGACAAATCTTTGTACTGTTTTCCGTGTATTTTGTTTTCTCCCAGAAAGAGTGGTGAATGCTTGTGGATAGTAAAGGGCGTCAATGATATAAAACATTTAACAGAAAAAATTAAGAAACATGAAATATCTGTGAATCACATGAATAGTGTCGTTGATCTTTCTTTGCTAGGCAAAGTAAACATATCGTCTAGTCTAGACTCACAATACAGAGAAAACGTTAAAAAACACAATACTAACGTTGACAAAAATAGGCACATATTAAAAAGGTTGATTTCATGTGTTAAATTCTGTGGTGTTTTTGAATTACCTCTCAGAGGTCATGATGAATCAGCATCATCTACAAATCCTGGTGTCTACAGAGGTTTAATTAATTATACTGCTGAGCTGGATTCTACAATGAAAGACCATTTAGAATCAGCCACTGTATTCAAAGGAACATCGAAAATAATACAAAATGACATACTGGACTGCATGCTTAATGTCTGTAGGGAGGAAATAGTAAAGCAGATACGCGATTCTGAATTTGTAGCCATCGAATGTGATGAGACAACTGATGTAACGAACCATTGTCAGATGGTATTAGTTTTTAGGTATGTGTTTGAGGGGTTGGCTTGTGAGAGGTTTTGGGGGTTTCTTATTCCTGAAGGAAGATGTGCAGGCAGCTTAGCAAAATGCATAATGGACCACATCAAACCTCTTCTAGACACTTCAAAAGGAAGATTAATAGCACAGACATATGATGGTGCTAATGTTATGAGTGGCTCTGTTGGGGGTGTACAGGCCAAGATTAGAGAAACATACCCATTTGCCTATTTTGTACATTGTTACGCTCATCAGCTAAATTTGATATTGGAAAAAGCAACCAGTGCAAACAGCAAAGTTCGAGTTTTTTTCTCAAACCTTTCTGCCATTCCCGCATTTTTTTCGCACTCATCTCTACGATCTGACGTTTTGGAGCAAGTAGTACAAGTCAGACTACCCAGAGTTGCTACAACAAGATGGAACTACAACATTCGAACTGTTAACGTTGTGTACGAAAATAGAGATAAGTTGAAGGAATGTTTCGAAGTTCTTGAGGAAAAGTGCACAAACAAACTTACTGTTAACGAGGCGAGTAGCCACAGAAGAGCTTTTCAGGACCCAAATTTCATGTTCTGGCTAACTCTTTTCCACAAAATTTTACCTCACGTGGATATATTGTACCAACAACTACAAACCAGGAACAGGGACAGTGTAATGTGGCAAAATGACATTTGCATTTTTGAAAATGAGATACAGAAAGAAAGGGGGCAAGTTAATGAAATAGAGAAGCAAATAAATGAAGAGTTCCCTGAACAACCAAGAAAAAGGAAAAGTAATGTTGAATGTAGCACCAGAGTGGGGGATGCTAAAGAAGTGTGTGATGTTATTACAACTAATGTAAAAGACAGATTCGCTTTTACTGGTCATTTGGAGGCAGCTTCTTTGTTATGTAATGAGTCATTTCCCCAATTTTCTACTTGCTTTCCGGAAGAAAAACTCACGCGAGTAATCCAACACTACCCATTCTTAGAAAAAGAAAAACTCCGGTCTGAATTGGGACTTTTATACAGACGACAGGACTTTGACATTAAAGGAGCAATACAACTATTGAACTTCATGGAGAAAAATAACATTATTTCAGTTTTCAGTGAGGTGACGAAGCTTCTAAAAATTATCATAACGACCCCAATGACGTCTGCTGAACCTGAACGTTGCTTTTCTACACTGAAAAGAATAAAGACTTTCTTAAGGAATACAACAACAAATGACAGACTTAATGCTCTAGCGATGGTAGCCATAAACAAGGAACTTATCACACAAATGAAGGACTTTGACGACAGAGTTATGGAAAAGTTCATTAACTTAAAGGAGAGGCGTATGGACTTCGTATATAAATAATTTCTTTGTTTATTGCGTTCTAAGTCATTTCTCGCAAGTGTAAATAATGTAAATATTGTGTATCCTACATATTAATGTTGTGAGATTGTGAGGACATTGAACATACATACATATATATTTATGCACATTACACAGCTGCAGTTTCTACAACACATCTACGTTCTTTGGGGTGAGTTTATTTTTTTTATCTTTGCATGTTGTTTGTGATATTAATTTTTGAGTTTAACTAAATGAATATTTAGCAAAACATACTCCGAAATTTGTGTCTTCCTTTAAATATATTATTTAGAAATAATTTATTAACTAAACAGGCTGCGCCCTCCAGCTTCTAAAGTGACGAGCCGCCACTGGGTATACCTCCTCTGTGTATTTTAACGCTATATTGGATCTTAAGATCAAAATTTAATTTTTATAAATCTTCGGGAATCAGTCGTTTATAGTTTGATGGTGGATGGATGGTAGACAAGATGTGGTCATAATGGATCAGTTAGCACTTTGTGTTAGTTTTGTGAAGCATGTCAAAGTATACTTAAGTTTGTTGCAATTAATAGTAGTAGATGCTTCTAGCGGTAAATAGATTGTATTAATTTCTTTAGTCATAGCTTAACAAATTAAAAATTCAAATTGCGAATGTTTTCGCATTTTTATTTAATGGAGTGGGTAGCATGAAGGTAATGGCATTCAAGTCTATTTAAATATCAACAATTCCTCCCTGATCTATACACATTTTATTGATCATCTCTTCAATATAATAATAGCTGATTCCACCCCTAATTGTAATATAGACGTAAATTTGTTTGGATTAGTCGAGGAGTCTTCCGGTAGTAACTCCCATTAAAAAATGACAGTGTGAAAACCTTATACTAAAGAGTGACACTCCGCACAGTCGTTTATAAATTGTATAGCTTAAAAAGATAGCCAAGTGTTAGTGGAGTAAACATAAGGCTCTTACTTCTATAATGGATATTAAATAAACTGAGAGTGAATCCAATAAATTCGTAACAATTGTTTCTTCTTACTTTCTCTCGACCCCTTGAAGAGAGAAGTATTATGATCATCAAAAATAGATCTTGAGATATTGATTAAAAAAAAGTCAACATTCCATGACACCCTGAAACTGAAAATGTTTTCGCAATGCTGACTGTCTAAGCCTAGACCTGAAAACATTTTACTGATCGGGCTAAAACATTGTATCTAGGGTTTTCATGAAGCTACCCCGAGGATTATTTTTTTAATAATTAGACTTCTAACCTTAAAATTAAGGGTAGTTTTATAAAGCAAAAAAAAACTTTTTTTTTTAAATCCGATAAAACGATTTTGATTAAGATTTGTATCTAGGCACTGTTTGACATTACAAAAAAAAAGAAGAAAAAGACAGTTTTCACTTTTCCATGAAAATGACTTTGAGGGCACTTTACTTTCTCAGAAACATATAATTTTGAACATATCCCCACATCTATTTGAGACACGAAAGAACTTATCATTGATAAGTTGTATTTCTATTAAAAATAAAAATATTGTATTTGAAATATATATTTTTATGAAATCAATAATTTCTAAGAATCAAATAGCCGAAACCATTATGTATGCTTTGTAGTTAAGAACTCTCCATCTAGATATCATATTCTAAAAATTGAAAAATGACGCTTGGACACCGGAATCGAACCCGGGACCTTGGGCTTAGTACGTCAATGTTCTAACCACTGAGCTATCCAGGAATTGTCCAGTGTTTAGACTAATTCTTCACTCATAATTTAAGGCAGAGTCTATGATGGACGTGCGAAAATCGTTGGCTACAAGTGTGTGAATTTAATAAGATCATGAGCTATCATAACATAACATGGTGTTCGTCTTCCAATTATGCATCGAGGAGTGGTTAAATTCCTTTAAGTTGAGTGTGAGAGCTCGGATATTGTTGATACGGTTATTAAATACTTTTATTAATAAACCAGACTTGGTTTGTCTGTCTGTCATGAGAATTGCGTGATATATACTTCATGCAGAGCTCTGAAAATTTTAAATTAATAACCCATATGAACGAATGTGTGCACCGAGAGGCCGGAATTTTACCATTTTGATTAATTTTCTTTTCTTTCTTTACTGGTTGGAAGCAATAAAATTAAGAGTTTTTTCTAATTTAATTGTGGCGAAAAATAAATCATTGGCCGGGGTAACGCTGGATACTTTTGGTAGTAATTAATATTATGTAAGTTTATTTATATTATTATTGTTAGTTTGATTATTAATTCCTTTAACTCCTGATCTGGAGAATAGGGCTGCAAAGCCGTAGAAAGACTCGGACCCCCAGCACCCGGTGTCGCTGCATCCAGATGTGTTGATCCAAACCACTCGGCTATATTTCTGAACCGTTCCTCCATGGCTGCCATCGAGTGTTGGAGGGTCTGGAGTTGTGTTGATATGTTGCTGTCCATCGTCAGCTTCGAGTTTCAGTGTGTGTAAGTTGTTCGTGGTGCTTGTGTGGCAAGTCTGGTAAGCCATCAGAAGTTTGGTTAAGGTAATATTTCTGGTGTGGCAAGCCTTGATGGAGATGAGAAGCTGCTTCTGGTTCCTGTGTTTGATTTCTCCGGTGTCTAATCAGTAGCAGTGCCACCACTGAAGCCCTTCTACATCCGAGCTCGCACCCTGTTTAAGAACCTCGGAGAAGGTATCGTGTTGCCACGACCCCTCGACGCACAGAGGCATTTCCAATCAACACGAGCCTCACCACGCATGATAACTATCATCAAGGACTGGCTAGAATCAGGATTCATCACAAGAGCAGACTGCGTGGATGCCTTCCCTCTATTTATCATCCCAAAAATAAATAGAGGCATAAGGGTCATTCACGACTTTTCAAGCTGGACCGAGTACATCTCAACCCCTTCCTTCAGCCTTAACACCGCAGAAGCAGCGCTACGAGAGATCCCGGCGAATTCATGGCTTCTGAAAACCGATCTGAAGTGCGGATTCTACCAGATACCACTATAAACTGACACCACCAAATTCGCCGGGACAAAATACTGTTTCACTCGTCTCCCGATGGGCCACGCCTTGGCCCCATATCATCTGCAATGCACCATGAAAGAGGCAACACGGGTGATCCGAGACTGGCTACCAGGAGTTTCTACCATCACATACTTAGACGACCTGTTATTCCATGCAGATAACTCCGAGGTTCTACAAGCAATCATCTCTATGCTCCAAGAGATAGGCCTTACATTGAACCTAGAAAAGTCAGTCACAACACCATCGCAGCACCTGGAATACCTTGGGTTTCTAATTGACAGCAACTCACCATCACCCCGGCAGCATCGGCAAAGGCCCAAAGACTTCTACACCAGGTACCACAGCTCGGCCAGCCGGACAGACAGCGAGTAGCAGGCTTCATCTCATGGATCGCCTACAACTTGCGGTGGCCTGCCTACGCTACCACCCAGGTTTTTCGTGGACCAGGAGCATGGTGCCTGAGCTTCCTCCAAAACCAACCCTGGACAACCTGCATATGGCGACCACTCTCCAATAACTTCAAATTGGTGTTCTCGGACGCCACTCCACATTCTATGGCAGGATTTACAGTTTCACCACCCAACACATGGGTCGGATACATCGCAGAATCCACCGTGATAAACAAGGCTGAATTGGTTGCAGCCTTACTGACACTCCACTGGATCCACCTCGAGCACTCATCACATGGCATCAGACTTGGCACAGATAATACCACTGTACTAAACTGCCTACTAACAGGAAAAGGATGGTGCTTCCAAACTCCAGACTCCGCAGCTTACACGTCAAGATATTGCATAGATTCCGAGATACCGACGTGAACGTATTCTTGGTGCCATCAGAACTGAATCCTGCTGACGCCACTTCCAGACTTCAACTTCGAGACCATCTGAGAGAATCTACCACAGAAGACGACATAATAGAAGACATGTACAACTTTGATTAGTGTATTTGTAAACATGTATGTCTGTTTTCAATAAAGAAAAGGACCTTCAGCCCGGGTCTCCCTCTCGCTCCTTTGGCGAGTCCTGCGGACCTTCCGAGCTTATTTCCCGACACCTCAGAAGGGTATATAAGAGCGGGATACCACCGCTCTGGACTCAGTCGGAGAAGCGGGAGGGACCCAACAATCGTAATCCTGCTATTCCTTGTTGCAGTTTCTATAATAGGCTGATTTCAGATGATGTGGGATAGCTACACTCCCACCCCATGTATTTCTACGAGTGAGCTTGAAAGAGCTTACATATTTTGTCGGAAAGTGACTTTTACATTCTTTTCAAGAATATTTTACATGCCACAATAGACTTGGGATCGACGGCTTTACTTCCCTTCCGAAGGAAGCTGTGATAGGAATTTTTATCGCTCAGTAAAAGCAATTTAATATCTGTCTAACTAAATGCTTATTTGTTTGCAGTGGTGGCTCGTGACTTTTTCTCATGGGAGGGCACAAAATTGAAACTAAGTAATAATTAATAAAAATATAAATTCACCTCTTATTTATTATATTTTGTAATGGAACTCCATCCTCTTTCCTTGATATTTGAGAATACTTCAATAACTTTGTTGTCGAAATCAGAAATTGAATTAATAAATTTATTTTCGACTGAACTGCTAAACCATTTGGTCTGTTTTCCGTCATTGTACTCCTCAAGAAAGTCTTAATCCGTTTTAAGGTATAAAAACACCTTTCACACTCACTTGTTGACAATGGTGTTGTGCAAATAATGTCCAATAGTTTGAAACTTTCAGATAAAATCTCACACAGGTTATTTTGTTAAATAAACACTAATAAAGATAGCACACCCTCAACTTCGCACGTATCTTCACGATTGTGAATTACATTCAATTCACTCTTTAATTTTATAGCGTTTAACATGGAATAGGATGCAACAGTTTCGTTAAACACATTTTGAGGAAAAGATTTTTGATAGTTAAAACAAATTAATTGAATTATTTGCCTGCACTTAGGTGACTTTTAAAATCAAATCTATCCTTAATTTGGGTTTGAATAGTGTTACAAACTTCTTTTGCAGCAGTATTTCTATACTATCTCCACCAGTGGATGAAGTTTTCTTTCTTTTTTCCTTGGGTTCTTCAACCTCGTCGGTACCATTTCTAATTTTTTAAATTTGTATCTCAAATTGTTCTATAGCTTTCTCCAAATATTAGTTATCAACTTGAGTTTAATTTTAAAAAAGTCTACGTGTGGCATAATTATATTAAATTGTATCAGCTAATACATGAATTCTGAACTATTTAAGTGGTTCAGTAGGCCACTTCCTTCATTTAGTGTTTTCGAATCTACTTCATCAGTGTCTATGATTTTTTTTAAAGCATTCCTTAAATGAGTCTTTGTAGTCAAATAAAGTATTGACTGTTCTGCTTTTAAAATTCATACATTTGATTCTTTCAAATGCAATGCAAGAGCAGAATCTAGCTCGGTTGCAAAATATATTAATCCTAAGTAAATACCACGATTATCAGAAGTAACCCTCTCATCATGACCACGTAAAGCTTATTCAAAAGCCCCACAGAATTTAATACACATTGTTAAGCGACGTAAAACGTATCTGTTTTTGTCAACGTTTTCGTTGTTATTTTGATTTTGTTGAACATACGCACTACTTAATTGTTCCCGAATATCTATTTTGCCCAACACATTGTAGTCCACTGCTGTATTTAAATAATTTAATGATAGCTCATGCTTCTTAGCTCTTTCTGATAAATGTTTTAAATCAGAAAAACCAACTTTAATTCATGTAGAAGATTCTTCCTTTGAAAGCAAACAAAAGAAACAAAATAATTTGTTAGTCACTTCACACCCACACATCCACTTATATTTATCATAAATGTTTTTATTAAAATGTCTATGATAGGTACGTGATTTATTCGAGGAAGAACAGTCTATATTTAAAATTGGCATTGGCCTCCCTTTATTCTTAACTAAAAGCTTTTCATCAAAACTAATGTTATTATGAATAATGTACTTCACAGGATTAATTCCGGAATTCATTTTTTCAACACTCGAATCGTTGAACGAAGAACGATAAGAAATTATTCTACAGCTATAAACATTCGCGTGCGATTGACTAGTGACAAAACACGCTGGTTAACTGTTCTTCGGGGATGGCCCGAAAATGTGAAGCTTGACCTTGAACGGACTTAATAGTATTCGGCTACTTTACAGTGGATGGGGATGCGAGCAGCAAGAGAAAAAACATGTCCTTTCTACGGCCGGTATTACACTATCTTATTTTTCTTTGATCAAAGAAATAACACATATTTCTTTGATCAAATATAATTCATGATAAAATATTTGATGACGCCTTTGATAAAAAGATGTGTTATAATCTCGTTGCTGTTAAAATGAAAATAAAACCTGCGAAACATAAATAAAAATTAATAAAAAATAAACAATTACATCCATCACTCCCACACCCGCTTAATCAATTTGTACAAAAATATTATCCAACTTTCCTCTCGTTTCTCTTAATAATTTTTAAGCATTTACAAAAACTACAAAGCTATCCACTGACAAAGCGACCCCAAATTTTTCTAAACCGTTAAAGTGATTATGTTGTTAGTCTATTTTTTTAAGTCTTAATATTGAATTTGATACTTGGGTGTTTTTTATTTATAAATAATTATTAAAATATTTCATTTGAACTATTACATTTTTAAACACTAAAAATACATTTGGTTTAAAAGTGCCCTTAGGATATTTGCGTTCTAAATTCATTTCTATTATTAACTGTCTCTCGCGCTCAGGTTAATCTTTCAGTTGCCATTTTCCTTCTCCTCCAGTGACGTGCATCCCTACTTCAGACAAGACACCACTATCTCCAAGCTTCTACTCACAGCAGAGCTGTTCTGAGCATACCGTCCCTTCCCTATCCTTTCTCTTATCCGCCTTGACTTGGGAAACATTCAATACTTTGCCCCGATCGGGAAGATAGTTGCTTCGTTTGGAGGTTTTCGCTAAGCAATTTTAAATGTCATAATTATTTTAAGAAAAACTAGAAAAAAGTTTATTTTGATTCTAACATTTCCCTTGTTTATATAGTTTAAATATTATTACTATAGCATATAATTGTTTGTATGAATAGCTTGGTGTTTAGGTGGGAGGGCACGTTCCCTTGTGCGCTTTAGGACGAGCCGCCACTGTTTGTTTGCAAATCTAACTTTTTTTTCCCCTGCGGTGACTTTAGGTGCCTTTGTGTGCCACTAGTGGCATGCTTACCATGGGTTGGTACCTCATCTCTACTCGATAGATAAGTCCTCTCTCGAATGATGATACTAACGTTATTATAGTATAAACGCTATACCTAAAATCTATTAATTGTCAAGAAAATCACTAAAGCAATATATATAAATTTAAATAAAAATTTAAGAATATATAATTTGTATACTAATGTTGGTACACCCGATACTACGCCTGTCTTGAAATACCATGGCCGTGTCTGAATAGTCCGTCTAAGGGCCCTTGGGAGCCATGTGCACTTTAAAGTTGCAATGGCGTCGGCTGAAAGGCCGGAAGTGATTTTTAATGCTGTCTGAATTCTCTTAAAGTTTACAATTGCACCCCTTATGGCGCACTTTACTAAGGGGCACATACGACTTGCCCTTTATCGCGCACTTTAGTTAAATTAGCTTTTTATATTGAATGAAAGTAATATATATTTTGTGTAAATGGAATAAAACATTCACATAATGTTAAATAAAACTAGTATGGTTTGTTCTTTGATTATATACATGAAGTTAAACGGTTAAATTTCTCTATCTAATGTGAAAATCTCGCTCAAAAGGAACTTTATTTACGAGTTAAAAGATCTTCAGTAAAATTTGTTTGAGAATAATACTTTACATATATAAGTAAATTAATTAGGGCAATATATATTTATATAATATACGTATATATTTAACAATTTCTCTACACATGCAAAAATGTTTGACATGCTCTTTGTGGTATCCCTGCGTACATCGCGCTCCTTTTGGCGCGTAGCTTTAATTTCTTTGTTTATTCAGCATTTACTCATTCCGGAGAAATGTTTAAAAACAAGAGATCAACATGTAAATTAAGTAATTTATTTTTGAATTCCTATAGGCCTATGTATTTATCTGGCAATATTTTTACATGCTTTAAAACAACTTGATATTAATGTAAGTTAGGCCTAGTTTGTCAGCTTCCCAAAAATTTTAAAGTTTATAAAACTGGGATAGGATTGACTATTTTTGGCGCACGTTTTCCAAATACGTTTTTTAACAATAACATAATAAAGGGGTTAAATAAATAAAAACCATAGCTTAACCTCATTTTACTTTTGTCTACTTTTGATTATAATGCTCTTTTTTTATTATGATTATTATTAAATATCATCAACGGTATACAATTGATTTTATTCTTTACAGGGGAAGTAGAACAAATCTTAAGGTTCGTAGAATTAAGGAAGATAAATGATAAATATGAATTTGCGCCTTAAAAAAATGTCACCATTGACAAAACACTATCAAAATTCATTATCGTTGCCATGGAAACGCATGTTTCAGAATTAGCCACCAGATGGCTCTAGCTGTACATTGATGTCCGAAAACTATCATGCACCCTATGTACTTAGGGGCGCCAGAAACTTGTTTTATTAAAGTGCGCAGTAAAGTGCACAAGTGCGTAGGGGACAAACTATTCAGACACGGCCCATGTGTATTTGTTATTGTTTGTATTGACATAGAAACAAAAAATGTTTTTAAAGTTTCTTATTTTAACTGCAATTTCTGCTACTTTAATTATTTATTTTCAAAAACCCATATTTATTGAGATAAATAAATATATTTCAATAGAGAGTTTTCAAACAATAGTAGATAATGTCCGCAGTACCTTTATCTGGATAGGAACATTGGGGGGTCACTTAGGTCATACTATAACATTTAGAAAGCCTTCTAAGCTTAAACATAGTAGGTTGTTTTCCGTTAATGATTTGAGTAAATACAATGGCATAGAAGGAAGTAAAGGGCTGTACTTATCAATCCTGGGAAAAGTGTATGATGTTAAGAAAGGAAAACAGCACTATGGACCTGGTGGAAGTTATCACTCATTTGCAGGTAAGACAAATATACTAATTCTCTCATACTAGGTGATATTTTTTTAGCACCTTCAGAGTTCTGTAGTATGTTTTATCGGCATACAAACCAAATTTAAAGTGTGACTTTTTATTTTATAAAAAAATATTTTTAAACAAATTTAGGTAGGCCTAGTTTTACACTTGATTAAATGTCATTTTTTCAAATAATCTAGATTTTTGCATCATATGTAAGTTTTTTTTAACAAGCCTTGGTCTGCAGACAAACATAATAAAAATAAACTATCTGGCGTTTCGGCGTTTGGTTATCAATTCATTGTAAAGTTGTGGGACTACTTGTTTTCTATAGCCTACTTTGCTTATGCTAGGTTTAAAACAAAAAATATAATGCAGGTACTATATTTATTAATGATATTTGTTATCATTATATTAGGTACTCTATGTAGTTGTCAGTTTCAAATATTGTACCACTTTATAACACAAGCTAATCTTTTACCAATTTATTTCCACTGAACTATTTAAAGGTATGTAGGAGTGTGGGCAAGATATCTCACCGAATGTCATTTTAACATTTCCACAGCCATCAGGGAGTGCAGTTGGGGGTGGGGGGGGGTTACAACACCCAAACTTTCCACCCCCTTTGGCACACTCATGCTAATATGTTATATTATTACCCAATCGGGTTATACGCATAATGTATTATATAAAGGCCTATATATAAAAAATATACCTAACTTGCATTTTTTTTAAACTAAATAACATTGTGTATTTATAAAAGTTTCATTTGAAAAATAATAAACCATTATCATGTAAACTAAATGAGTTTTATTTTATATATTTACTAAATTTTTTTAAAACTCATTTACAGTAAAATAAATAACAAAAAGATGATAGTTTTGGAATATAACTCAGTCCCAGTTCTTTAATGAAGGAACGGCAAAACCAAGGAACCAAATTTAACCTGGTCCTAATGCTTATCCTCTGCAGTATAATTGCTACTGCACCAGTTATGAATTAAAAATTATAAGGGTTGGTAGAGGCCTAATCCAAACCAATATTTTATTACCCTACTCTTTACTATTTGGTGTGTAGGCATAAAATAAAAATAAAAAAGTAGGCAAAAGGCAGTTTAATATAAATATTTATATAGGCCTATTTAAATATTTGTTCATCTCTTGTTTAAGGCATTATTTGCCACTACTATAAAATAAGTAATAATGACTGCTAAAAGGTCCATCTGATTAAATGAGCTCATGTGTTTCAGGTAAAGATGCTAGTCGTGCATTTATAACTGGTGATTTCAATGAGACGGGATTGTCTGATGATGTTTTAGATCTCACACCACAAGAACTTAAGAGTATTGTACATTGGACAGAATTTTATGCAAGAGACTACAAATATAGAGGTTATTATTACTTTACCACATATTAATTTTTTTTTATCTTATGTAGGATAGGTTTTCATTACTAAACCTCTTAAAAAAAAAACAGCATTCATTTTGGTAATATTTTTCCCCCCTTTAAATTTAGACAGCACTTTACAAGAAAAGATAAATTTCACTTTGAAAAGAAAGAAAAGAAATAAATAAAAAATAAAAAAAATAAAATTTAAGATCATACTTGTATCAATCACAACTTGTGAATGTGAGGAATGCCAGGTCTCCACCGTGGTTCGGATTCCACGTAAAACTGTAGGTCCTCACATTTCATCTCATAATAACCCCACCATTGCACATTAGCGTAAGTGTGTATAACCCGAACGGGTAGTAAGACGCGGTGCTAATAATAAAGATCATACTTTTTTTTTTAGTTTTTAAATTTGAAATATCTATAGTAAAAATAATCCTAGGATTGTTTTTATTCTTGTGCACTAAAAAGATGAAATTATATATTTGATTTTCTAACAGGAAAATTGATTGGAAGATATTATGATGCTTATGGAAATCCTACCTCCTACCATAATGAAGTAATGAACAAGATAAAAACTGCCAAAAATAAGATGGTAGATGAAGAAAGTGAAAAGTTGTCTTATCCACCTTGTAACTCTGAATGGAGCCAAGATTCGGGTACGCGAGTTTGGTGTTCAAGTTTAAGGTGAACTTATTTTAATTTTATTTTAACCACACTACATGCATCTGTGGTTGCATAGTCTAAAGCAGGGGTACTTTTTTTTTTGTTCTTATTCATGTACCTCCGCATATTTCTTTTCAACTTCATACCCCCAAAGATGTCGGTACATTCTGCAAGTTATACAAATTCTCTAATAATCTAGGAGAGTGAGGGAGAAATTGTATTCAGGGTCGCAATGGCTGTTGAGGTTATAGCTTTTTTTTTTTTTTTTAAAGTGATTTTAATTATTAAAGGAAGGTGCAAAATTCAAATCGAAATATAACTAGTTAAATTAATCAAAACCTTTAAGTTGCTGATTAGGTTGGTTTTTTTTATTTACTCAACTCTTGACAGTTGCTTGCCGACTTAGTTTACTGTAACAGTCTTGTTTTTAAGCTAGCAAAACTGCTAGCATAACTAACATAATACCCACTGGGCTCAATGATTTTCTTTTAAAACATTTTAGGCATATTCGTATAATTATATAAGCAATTTTCAATACTTAAGTCAAGCACGTGGGGCTATTTGCTCCTCATCGTCTCTACATACAAATGCTGTTAAATTTCCTCTAAAACTCTACCTTCCTCATTCCTACTTATCAACTGTTTCCAGCCTGTGGCCGGGTCACTTGAGTAAAATGCCTACATTTTCCTCTATCCTTCCTCCTTTAGTTGATTCCATTCTTCTCCTCTCAGTCGCACCCTTTGTTATTTGCCTCTCCCATCTCTTTCTTGATCTTCCTTGTGGTCTTTTTCCCACATACTTCATCTCCATTATTATCTTTGGTGTTCCCTCCTTTTCCATCCTCATTAAACGCCCATGCACATCTCAGTCTAGCTTCCTCTACTATCTCATGTATTCCCTGTACCTCCACTCTTGCCTGGATAACTCCATTCCTCATCCTCTTTATCTTTGTGAACAATTACTACATTAACATAATAAACTAATGTACTCGACCCAGTACTAGGACTGTGAGAAAATAAAAAATGGAAATATATTACATGGTAAAATAAAGTCATTTTATGTATCACAACTATTTCAATAGCCTATTTGGGGCGAGATCACCCTTGTAAACATAAACTTTATAGTATATTATGTATTCTTCTAGGCATACATTTATTTACACTACTAAATAATTCACATTCTATCACTATTTTTTATTAATTAACTACAGTCCAATTTTCATAGGCAGGATCATATCTGACAGAAAAATTATTAGATATTCATTCACATATTCAAACATCAAGTCATGTTATCTGCAGCTGTCAATTTGGATAAAGATTACTAATACCTATAAAATTACACTAATAATATAAAAGCAAAATTAACATTTATATTTTCTAAGAAGGTTCCTTATTAACATTGTTTTAATGAACGTAAATCTTTTATCTAACTTAAGGAAATAGTGAGAGTGAAGGATGTGAATATAAGAAATGCACTAGCATTTGCCAGGAGATAAGTAATCCCATTGTAAAAATAAATTCTTCGCTTTTCCATTGTACTTGGCCAGTACTCAAACCCTGTCTTCTAGCTTAAGAGCCCAGTATATGTGCAACCAACCCTACCGGTTGCTATAGATTGTTTTGTTGTCAATAGTGGTGGTATCCAACGTGACTGGGTGGGAGTCCCCAGAATGTTATACGAACCAGGATCCGAGTCCCACCGATGTGCTTGTATCAAAGATCCTACCAACACACCTGCAAAGGGCAGACTTCAAGAATATAAAGACTGCCATCCCAAGGCTGCAAGTTGCAAAATCCATTCCTAATGAGAGTAATTTTATAAGACTTGAGTTATCTTTTTGTCCATAAAAATAAAATTGAACTACACCTTAAGTCTTGTGTCTACATAGTCTGTAAGTTGCTGATTTGTATAGTTCCAATAAATTTTAAGAGCATCTACACAAACTGTGTATAACCAATGAGAAAGTTAAGACTCTTCGTCCTCTAAATATCTTTAAAATAAAATAGTCTACATCAAGGAGCCAGCAGACAATATCTTAGCTAATCAATTCTTTAGTGCAAAAGAAACTAAGAAACAACATTTTGTTTTGAGAAAGCATGCAGGCTATTTCTTGAAATAGTCTTTTAAGTGCAATCACAATAATTTTAAAACATGAGCTTAACTTTCAAACTTATCGTTTGTATAATTTATATAGTATATCCAGCATAGGCTTGATGGTAACTAACCGCTATCAAAAAAGTTTTTTTTACCCCAAACATTTGTTGAAAGTCACTGATCCTATGTGGAAATAATAATTATTTCCTTATTAACAATAATACTTCCCTAAGGATTAGGGGCCTACTGTATGATTGGCTTTTTTGTAACTATTTGAAAGAACTTTTTTTTAACAAGATCATTATGTTTTTGGTTTCATGTTTGTGGCAACAAGAGAAATTATAGTGCATGAAATTATATTTTTTTTATCACGTCTTAGTACCCAATCGGGTTATACGCTTGCGTACTAATTATGCTAATGGGTTAGGGATGAGGAAGGTGGATTTAGAGGACATGTATACACATTTGCATGGAGATAGTGGGAAACAATGAGGGAAAACCACCCTCGATACACCTGACCGGGATCGAACCACATCTTCCCCTCATCAGCATTATAGTCTATTGCAAGAGTAGTGAGTGCCTTTGACCATGCGGCCACTGAAGTGAAATTAAAACATATTGTTTGGATCAGCTCTGTCATGATATTGTGATAGTTCTCATTATCAGCACTTGGCGGAGTGAGCTTTGATTCGACTGCTACACGCTGGATGTCTTAGGTTATACAGAAGACAATATCTGAGTGTTTTTTATTGTGTTAAGCTGGCGAGACTGATTCTTTTTTTTTTGTTACCAAGGAGATTAATGTTTATATTATAGATAACTTGTTTTTTGTGTGTGACTTGGAAAATATAGTTAAATAAACCAGCAAGATGGAATTACGTCTTTAGTAATTATTGGTCCTCCAAAACAAACAAAACCTGTATTATATTCACATTTGTATCGTTTTATAACTGGCCTGGCACCATAAATTATAAAATAAATAAATGTTTTATAACTTAGAGAAAGAGCCATACAAAATATAAGTATAAAATATTTTTATTTTGTAAACACATGCACATGAATGCAATTGAATATGGTTTATCTCGCATCAACCATCTTAATTTATGACGAGAACGAAGCCTTTTAGAAGCTCGTGGTTGTAAAGAAATTTTAAGTGAACTACAGATCAAAAAAAGAAACATCCAAATGGTTATTTTCATAAATTCTCGTTTCAATATGTGAAAATGCTTTTAAAAAAATTTAAAAACAAATAGTTTGTTGCGAAAGTTTTTACTGGCAAAAGTGTCAACTCAACATAGGGTCTCGCAGATCATAATATGGTTAGGCAAAGGGATAATGTTTGCTGCCTATCAGTTACCATCACTCCTACGCTGGATAGACCCTAACTTGAAAATGCAAAATAAATATAATTATATACCAATATTCTAGATTCAAACAAAGCAAATATTGTACTTTTAATGCTTTCATGGTCTTATGAATATCTGGGTTTATTTATAACAAGAATATAGCTAATCATAGATAAAAAAAAGTTTATGAAATAGTTACAAATGTAAAACCATTATTTCATTTTGTATGTTTCCACAGTAAAGGAATTTTTGCTGCCATTGGTGCTTTTATTTAAATGCGCATTATGGTCACATATTTACTTAACAGCGATTGGTTCTCCATAGTCGTCACTATAGACTAGTCCTTAAATAAAATTAAAGTTGATTCAACTTCTACGGAGGGCCTCTGAGACTACAGCCTTTTGATCGGGACAATTTGTACAGATAATTCTGTTAATATGGAATAAATCTCTTACAGATACAGACTATGTGGACGGGACTTTAGTTGGGGTAAAGTCATACCAAACAAACAAATATTTTTAATAAACTGTCATTTTCATAATGTTCATATATTTCACATAGAAATTGTGATTTTTTTAAAAACCCCTTTCACAAACATTCACTGTATTTTGTATTGCCCATGTTATTAACGTTTATAAAGTTTTCGAATTTCATTCACCAGTACTAAATATGTTTTTAAACGTACGCTCTCCAACTTTCTGTACTGCTAACACCATCTATCGTCATTACTTTGGAACTACCATGAAGTATGTACTGTGTTCTTGTATACATTTATCGTCGAAATGATAGATCAAAATTCATTGCCATCATGTACTATGTAATGCATTTTTCGGTCTTGTTTTCTTTGTTTTGTTCAAATGAATAGTTTAGGAGTTATTTATTTATTCTCTCATTTATTTTTATAAATATGTTTTCACCAGTTACTTAGTTGAGACTGAGGAGACTGATATATAATCGTAAAAATGGATGACAAATTAAGCAAAAATTTACTGCAAAATATGCATAGTTATGGACTTTAGGGCTTTTCTGTGATAAAAAATATATCAAAAACACAAGTTTTTTGTGCTTTGAAAGATCTTTTGGCTGCCTAATAGAATATGTGCACTAAATAATAATAATAATATAATAATAATTTTAGCACCGCGTCTATTACCCGTTCGGGTTATACGCCTAAGTACTAATTATGCTAATGGATTAGGAATTGGGAGGGTTGAATTTAGAGGAAGTGAACCCGCATTTGCGTGGAAACCAATTTAGGAAAAACCACTCCCAGTTCACCCGACCGAGATTCGAACCTCGATCTCCCCGTCCTCGGCGGTCGAGCTCAACACGACTAGCGCGTTAGCCAACTACGCCACCGAGGCGGGTATGTGCACTAAAATAAAGCTAATTTAGGCTAATAAGTTATGGCTGTATCCTGATACAGACAGGGTTTATAGGATTGTTATTAAATAAAAGTAAGCTATCTAATAGTTATAAAAAGTTTACTAATACTTAAACTGCTAATAATAATAATAATAATAATTTATAGTCTAAATCAGGTCATGTGATCTGAAGGGCTGTCACTTTTTACAGCTAGTAACGATACCGACAAAGTAAGATGTTATTAATATTGAGCATACAAATATATCTAAACAGCACTTACGACCATGTTCTTACTGCATAAATTCTGCTTGGAGTTACTTATAGCTTAGTATGGAATTCACACATTTCATATCATCACTTCTCACAGTAAACAGACTTCACAATAATAAGCACGTGAAGTTTAGATAATTATTTCAGTGTCATATCACTCATTTGTATTAAAAAAATATTCACGATTTTTGTTAAGTATTCAAGATACAACATAATTTTTTATAAACTCTTATAGGCCTTTTGAATAGTTAGAAAGTAGTTTGTACTGGTGACTTGTCATTTTAAATTAATTTTAGGATAGTAACAATCAGTCCCCACAATGTTAGTTTGGGAACAATCCCCGATTTCCCAATATCAAATGTTTAGCCGATGTTTAAATGGTCTAGACAAGCATCAGGATTCAAATCGAGTGTGTATAAGGTAGTTTTTCCTAAATGATTTTACAATCTCTCCATGCAAATGTAGGTATATTTCCTCTAAAATTCTTGCTTCCCCATTTCTCATTAATTCCTAATTAGTGTGTGTACAAACCAAATGGGTACTTTGTCAGCAAAAAAATGTAGACAAAATGTGTTGAAAGATTGCCAACAACTCATTCTGTGAAATATAAACAAGTCAACAATCCAACACCTTAGCTCAGTCGATAGTGTGTCTGTCAACCGAGTTAAGGGTCCCGGGTTCGATTCCCGGCATGTCCAAAAAATTTGTCATTGGTGAAATTTGAGTTTACCCTTTCATAGTGGTGAATTAATGGCTGGGGACTGGATGTTGTGCCTGTCCTAGTCTTAAGTTAGATTATAAGGCATATGAAGCTACGACAGGCTGATAGTGGAAAATATATGGCTTGAATAAAAAAATTGACCCAGGCCACAGTCGGGAAACAGTAATATGTGTAAAAAAAGAGTCAAAATTAAAACAATAACTCACTGTGAACCTATATTGCAAGTCTTATCAGTTGTCTTACGCGAGACTCAAGTGCAGCCCAGCTTTTAATATAATAGCCTCTCCCCTATTCCTGCTTGCCCTTAAATGGACAAAAATATTTTGGATTTAAGTCTATCCAACAGCAATACCTCTATTTAGACACCTTAATTCTTGGTAGCCCTGGTCCATTTCCTGGCATGGTTGAAACATTTATCTTATGGATGAAATTTGTGCTTTCCCTTTAATGGTTGTAAATTAATGGCTAAAGATTGACTGATGCATCTTAAAGAATTAAAATTATATGTTAATTAAGTATGTAAGTGGAATGTTTAGTGATTGGACCTTAACTTTAATACCTTGGGCAGTGCTGTGATATCTGTAATCTATGACATGGTAAAATATGTTGGTAATCATTGTGTTTGTGAGCAGTGAACTAGGAAGTTGTGTTTAAATTTAACGATTCATTGATGTCATGTTAACTAAAAAGTATAGCAGATTATGCTAAAAGAATCTATAAAGTTAAACTAATTTAGCAACATTAAATTGGCGACGAGGATGGGATGGATCCAAGTAACTTAGTTCGGCAATTTCAAGGTTGTCCATGGCTGGTTACATTGGACATCTTAGGGAATTTAATCCCGCCGAGGACTGGGATATTTTCAAAAGGAAGTTGGCGAATTTTACTAAGCTTAGTGGATTGGAAGCTAAAGAGTGTGAAACACTCCTCAATTATCTAAATCAGGTTGCTTTTAAGTTGTTAATAGATTTATGTGTGCCCGATACCCGTGAAAGTAAAAGGTATGTGGATTTGATAGCTTTGTTAAATGCACATTATTTACCTGTGGTTTCGGTTTTTAAGGAAAGATGTGAATTTTATAATGCATGTTGTGGGCCTAATGAATCAGTAGCAGAATGGGCCGCTGGCTGCCAGTTGCACGTTTGGAACACACCTAGATTTTGCGCTTCTTGACAAATTTGGGATGGGTATACAAGACAAGAAAGTTAAAGAACACTTATTTACCGAGGAGCCCTCCTAGTTAACCATTAGCAAAGCTAGAGAGATCGCTCAGCAGGTGAATGCTGCAAAAACATTTTTTGAAGATAAAAATGTTAAAAGGGAACCAGAAATTTTCAAAATGGCCACTAGTCAACGGGGCAAGAATAATCGCCCTCCCAAACAGAATTTTGATTCCTATTCTCCTTATGCTGTTTGCAGCTACACAAATCACTCAACACAGCAGTGCAGGTTTGGCAATTACATTTTTCATATTTGTAAATGAAGATGAAGGGGGCACTTAAAAAGAATGTGTCCTTCAAAATTCAAGCAGGTCACCTCTAACCTCATGGAAACAGATGAAGGGGAGGTAGAGCAGGACACAGTTTTTTTAACCTCAATCACTCTGATGCTGAGAGTTTATCATTCAGTATTGAGGTTACACTAAATAGTGTTCAAATGATTGGACACCTAGACACTGGGGCTACCTGCAGTTCTATGTCAAAAAGGTTGTACAAGAAACATTTTCAGGATGTACGAATTGTAAAGAAAAATGAGATGGTTGAATTCTATAGTGAAGACCTGCAAATAATTCCATTAGGCAGATGTTCACTTCCAGTTGCTTTTAAGGGGCAGTTAAAACAGATTTCCATTCAATACTTATAGGGGCCCTCTTATCTTAGGGAGAGACTTCATAAATGTTTTTGGTTTCAAGTTTAGTCAAGTGAACCAATTAATGATGCCAAGTGTTGACCTCAAAAATAAAATGATTCAGATGTACCCAGAGGTGTTTACCGACAAATTAGGCACCTTTAATAAGGCAAAAATGTCCTTTAAGTTGAAGCCAGGGGCAAAACCAAAGTTTTTCAAACCCAGAAACATTCTATTTGCTTTAAAACCTAGAGTAGAGCTAGAACTTAAGAGGCTTCAAGATGCTTGTGTTATATCTCCAATTAAGTATAGTAAATGGGGAACACCAATAGTGCCTCTAGTTAAATCTGATGGCTGTCAGATTATGTGGTGACTACAAAATAACACTTAACCTATATTTAGAAGTAAACAGGCATCCCCTACCTCATGTAAATGACTTATTTTACTCAATGCAAGGGTCTACTACTTTTACCAAAATTGACCTCAAAAATGCCTTTCAACAGATGGAATTAATGGAGGAATCCAAAGAACTAGTTGCTATTAGTACCAATAAAGGTCTATTTTCAGGGTTATAGGAACATCCCTAAGCTAACCACTGGGGCTACTCCAGCTGTGTTGCTGATGGGTAGAGCTTTGCGAACACCAATGGATGTCATAAACAATAGAACGGATGGACAAAACAACCAAAGCATGGTGGAAATAAGGGCTCATGTATCCTATAAGCAAGGAATACTCTGATACAAAGATACTCTGGAAGAAAAAAAACAATTTTTAATGTAAATGAAAGTGTTTTGGTCAAAGTTTTTAAATAAAACAAAGTTATTTGGGGAAACATTATAATTCACAAGAGGTTGGGTGAAAGACTATACTTAGTAAAGTTAGGCTCAGGAGCTGTAGTGAAACGTCATTTGATCCAAATGACTGCTGCATTACCTTGTAGCAGTCGGAATACATCATTTCCCAAAGATTCCTGTTGGGCCATTCCATACCCGCCTGATTCTCCTATTCATAGGGGGGAACAGGACATCGGTACTGAGGATCACTCGGTATTGACCACACCCAGCCCTGTCATTGGTGATGGGTCGAGTCAAGACATTCAGGGGGACTCTTCATTGACATTAGGAGGTCCACAGCAGTCGAATCCAGAAGACAGGAACAGGGAGACAGGAGCAAGACAACAGGAGGCTGCGGAAGAAAAACCGCGACAGTCCATTCGACCACCCAGGAGGCTCACATACTCACCATTCTAAGGGAAGACAGGAAGGGGGAGATATTGGAATGTTCAGTGATTGGACCTTAACTTTAATACCTTGGGCAGTGCTGTAATATCTTTAATCTATGACATGGTAAAATATATGTTGGTCATCATAGTATTTGTGAGCAGTGAACTAGGAAGTTGTGTTTAAATGTAACGATTCATTGATGTCATGTTAACTAAAAAGTATAGAATTATTATTAGCACCGCGTCTTACTACCCGTTCGGGTTGTATGCACTTACGCTAATGTGTAATGGTAGGGTGATTGTGAGATGAAATGGAGGACCTACAGTTTAACGTGGAATCCGAACCACGGTGGAGGCCTGGCATTCCTCACATTCACAAGTTGTGATTTATACACGTCTTGTCAAAGGTGAAGAAAGGGTTTGGGTAAAAAGTATAGCAGATTATGCTAAAAGAATCTATAAAGTTAAACTAATTTAGCAACATTACAGTAAGTTGTGTACCAATATCATTCGAATGAAAAAAAGTAAATGTTAAACACCCCTTTAATAGTGGTAATAATGACAACAGCAGTACCTTTTCTTTTGAAATTGGAATCTTGGTAGGCAAACTTTTAAGAAATATATCAGTAATTTATTTATCAGCTTTTCAATATAGAATGGTCAGATAAGTAATTTAATATTTAAATGAAAATCATTAATTTAATATTTACTGTTAAAACACTTAAAAATACTTTGGCTACTTTTTAATATGTTTATGGGTTATACATTCATATTTTTAATTTTATACATTAAGGAATTGACTACAAAAAAGGTACAAAAATATTATGATAAACATTAGGTTTCTTTCATCAATCCATTAAAAATAAAGTTTGAAATGTTACTATAAATAAAAAATTAAGATAGCTATGAATGCAAGAAAACGATTGGATCTTTCCAAAATAGTTCCCTAGTTGAAGTTTCAAAATTTTAAAGCTTACTTTTGACTTATTTAAAAAAAATTACAATAGTGATTAATTTATTGAGCATTTGACAAATGAAGCAATAACACTCTCACTATTGTCTGAAGTTGATGAAGGCATTATGGCATGTAATCGCGTTAAAAAAGCTTCCATGGTCATACGTGGTTTCTTCTGCACTTTGCTCACTTTACTTCCAAAAATCTTCTTCAACTTCATCTTACGTTTTCTTATTTTTTGTTTTGTGCCAGAGTTAAACACTAATCGCCTTTGTTTGGCCGATCCAGAATATAGCATACCACCATTCTTTTCAGTCTTTGGTTCTTCAAAAATTGTCTCTAGCTTTTTAATGGTTGGTAACTGGAACTTCTGGTTAAGATAGTATCCAGCAATCTGATTCTCTGACAAATCCTCCAATTTTGTGGGTAGTAAATTGCACCTGCGTTTGGCTGGTTTTGGAGTCCCTGCAGCTTTGGCAACTTGGATTCTCTTCCTTAAGGTACGACAGGATACTGGAGTTTCATTCCTTGATGAACAAGGGATTATTTTACTCTCGGGAGTGGTAGGTATGACGACCTGCATTTTACTCTCAGGAGTGGTAGGTATGACGACCTGCATTTCATTTAATTCCAAAGAGGCCATGATAGATGGTAGCTACAACATTAGCCACACCTGCAATTTAATACCAAAAGTATCTACATTAGGTCCATTTTTATATTAATTTTAAATGTGAAACATAAATAGCTCAATGTAAAAAGGAGTTTTAATTCACAAGCATCTGTTAAAACAAAATATTTATTTAGGCCTACAGTAAAATAATTCTCAATGAGCAATAAAATAAAAAGTAATTTCAACATTTTCTCTCGAGGTTAAGATGTTACTTTGAAGTGGCTTAGTATCGATACTTACTCTATGGCATTAGGAACTCAAAAGTGCAGCCAATGCTACACTTACAAAAGTATGTCACTTATCCCTATCTTGAGATAGTTCTCGCCAGTCCACCTCATTACACCCTAATGCTTTCAGTTCCATACTAATGTTATCCTTCCATCTGTGTCTATGTCTTACCAATGGTCTCTTCCCACTGGGTTTAGGCCTACCAGTCAATACCTTGAACACAGTTCTAGTATTCATGCTACATTTCCTGCCCACCATAATCTAAAAGACTTGATTATCCTAACAATGTATGAGTCCAGGGTATGTAACTCATCATTGGGTAACCTCCTTCCTTTCACAATATATGCATCCCTTATTGGACCAAATCTCATCCTAAGCACCATCTTTATGAACACGCAAAACAAATAGAAATATCAGACCCAAGGATGTTTTATCACTTTTGGTAAATTTTGGTAGGTAGACAAAAGCATCACTGCTTGACCTGGAGTCGGGTGGCATTTTGGAGGGAACAACCACACCAGTCTTTGCATCAGTTTCTAGAGAGTTATACTAAACCAAGAAATACTAACCTGTCTAAAGATAAGAAATATTTCTTATTAGTTTCTACATGCAAATTGTACATAAAATTACTTATTTTCTGCCAAAATATCAACTAACTTACACCAGTCTAATATATTTCTTTGTGAAGTTCCCAGTTGGGACCAATATGTGTGAAAGTTTGCTTTGTGAATTGAGTTAGGCCTGTTTCTTTAGAAAATCAAGCTGTTTTTAAACAAGATAGAAGATCATTAATTTAGGTACCTACCTATTTATTTAATTCCAAGAGTTGTGTTTGCTACAAAAAGGGATATATGTGAGCATTGTCAGTTTTCACATCTTTATAAAAACGCTAACTTTAGTTTGGGATACAATTTGGCTGACTGATATCTTGTTTTCTTTTTGTTGCTAACATATTTTGACAAAATAAAATAAGTTTAATCCTATGTATAAATTACCATAGTAATTTGTTTTTAAAATAAATAACATAAATTTAGTTTGAAAAAACACTATTTTTTTCTATTTGATGGGTAGGCTACTGCCCTCAAAGTTACATAATATATCGTCAACCGAGAATGCAACTGTTCTATCTCTATAGGGTAGTTGTTAAATTTGAGATATTTGGTGTTTACGTTTATTTAGAATGCACATGGTTCATATCCGGATTATTGAGACTAATATATAATGACTTAAGAGGATACAAACTCGAGTTGTCATCTAGTAACAATGGTTTTAGACACATGGTCAAACTTCAATGCTCTTTTATACAAAAGTGAAAAATTGGACATAGAACACTTGAATTCTCATGTGACGATATGCTTACAATTCAGTGTATGCCTTTCACAACCAATTTGAGCCCAAACCTGCTTCGGTGGCCGCATGGTCTAACGCTCTATTCTTGTGTTATAATATAATGCCAATGACGGGGAGATTGAGGTTTGAATCTCGGTCAGGTGTCAGGTGGTTTTCCAAACGGGTTTTCCACTCTCCCTCCACACAAATGTGGATACACTTTCTCTAAATATAACCTTCTGAATCTCTAAAAAATTAGAGTAATTAGTACATAAGCAAACAACCCGAACGAGTAGTAAGACGCAGTGCTGAAATAAAATTAGCCCAAGTTAATCAAGGTACGGTAAGTAGTTAAATTTCAGAACATAGAAGGTCATTTTCACACTAATGTCAACCTGAAGGTAATTTTGGAATATTAACTGATATCAAAACCCTTCTAGTATTTTAATATGAAAGTTTTGAAGTTAAAAAAACAAATATATATTATTTTAAGGCATTTTATCTGCATACTAATGAAGAGTTTAAAGAAGTACTCAATTCTACAGAAAAATATATCTAAGTTTGAAACTTTATTGTTAAAAGCTGATCATTTCTAAAGTGTGGATTTTTTTTCTGGCCATGGCAAAGTTTATTACAAGTACTTTATTATGTAAATATATATGTAATTTGTCTTCTCAAAAACCTTATAATGAGTTGTAGATAGATTTGACTAAGTGAAAATTCATATATTATCATATCATTCAGAGGTGTCATGTCTGTCACATTGTTTATTAATTCATATAAAAAAAACACACTTTGATTTTGTTAATCTTTGGTGTGGAAGCAGATAACTCTATTGTTGTTTAGGGAATAAATTGATAAAGCTCTGCTTTGCCTAAAATCAGAGTAAATATTAATTGTTTGGGCATTGCTGAAAAGTTTGTCCATTTAATGTTATATCTGTCACAGGCATCTTTTATTTTATATAAAAATATACATGTGATTTTAGAATTTAAAATTTTGAAATCTCACTCTATTGGTGAGTGTTAAATTTAATATGTGTAATTTTTTATTAATACATAGATTTGTATGTAATTGTATGCAAATAAACTGTCTAAAGTCAGGTCTGTCACAAATGAAATTAACCAGAAAATGATAAGTTGGCCTGGATAAAGTCAAGCTTGTGAACTAGACCAAATAAATAAACGCTGGAGTACATATCACCAAATAAATATAAGTAACTTGTTAAGTTTGACTAGACCTATAGTCTGGGCTTGAAAACTAGGTTTGGTTTGTTGTCTATGATGAATGCAGATTTTCAACAAATTAAGAGACATTAAAACCATGTAGAAACACTGTACGATAATTTAAAGTAAGTGATAGGGAAGGAATAGTTAGGTTAGGCCTAGAGAGGAACAAATACAAGTTTCTTTCTTCATTTCTTCTCTTCGTCATTCACTTTTCACACTTCCTTTCACTTAATCTTTTTGTAGATACTCCACAACACAAGCATATATCCCCATGTATATCTTATATATGCTATGTGTGTCTCTCTTAATATAACAGAGTATTTCCAAAAATTTAAGACAAAGTCTAGCTGTGTGAGTGAAAAGAAGTGTGAAAAGTGAATGATGAAGAGAATAAATAAAGATAGAAGTGTAATTGTTCATGCCTAGGCCTTAGGTAACTATCCTTTCTGATTGGCTTCCTTCCCGAATACTTACTTTAAATTATTATACAGTGTTTATACACGGGTTTTATGTTTCCAAGCCACTAGGCAATTTTTCATTTCATAACATGTTAGGAAGAAATTGAGAAACCTTTGAGTTATATTAACAGGTTGATATTACTATTTATAGTATCACATTCAACTCAAAATAAAATTTCCCTTTATCGTGCTTATGTTAACCCTTTTTGGATCTAGTATACAAACATTTTTTTTAATATCTTCAAAAAAATAACACCACTATACAACATTATAAAATACTGTTGGCAAACAAAAGAAAAAGGCATTAAAATATTTAGCTTTAAATATGAAATAAGTAATTTGGAAGCCTACTAAAAGATCTTAGAGCATTTATGCCAAAATGTTTCAATACTAGGCCTAGACCTCAAGTTTCATTCACAATGTCAAAAAACACTCAGTTCCCACATACCCTTATGATAATATTGTTTTCAATTTAAAGTGCAAGCGTTTATGTTCCAACTTTATCTAAGATCCATATTATGCCATTACATTTTAGGTAGGGCTATATTTAAATAACCTTGTGTTTTTATTTAATTTTTTATTTAAACGTTATATAATTATATATACACACACAATCTGAAGAGCATGTTAGCTCACTAGAGGATTATGAATTTTAATTTAAATAATAATTTAATTTTTACATATTTTGTATTATTAAATGCCATAATAGTAAGCAAAAATGAAACTATAAAGGCC
Source organism: Timema bartmani (assembly GCA_902151455.1). NCBI lineage: Eukaryota > Metazoa > Arthropoda > Insecta > Phasmatodea > Timematidae > Timema > Timema bartmani. Next base: position 281,287 of record CABFWB010000247.1, read on the forward strand.
CTGACACAGACTCCGTGCTCCTGGTCCATAAGAAATTCTACTCACGATTACAGAGTCAATATCTGTAATCACGTGATTTTTTCAACCAATGAGATAGTAAGAGACTTTATCGAATCAAAAAATTTGAAAGAAAATAGTCTACAGCACAGAGCGCACGTTAAGCAGTCAGCTGATCAAAGAAACCAAAAACAACTTTGTTGAGAAAACTTCTAGTATTTATACTAAAATGTAGGTTAATTACAATCACAAGAAATATATTTATAGCTTGATTTTAACTATCAAACTTAAAATAATAAGTGTTTGCAATAGCTTGAAAATGCAAAACAGATTTAGGCCTACTAATATTTTGGATGAAAACCATACAAGCACTTTTAATATTTTTTTAATTAAGCACCGTGTCTTGCTACAAATACTAATTACGCTAATGAATTAGGAATTGGGAAGGTTGAATTTAGAAGAACCCAACCCGCATTTGCGTGGGGGGAGAGTGGAAAACCATTTAGGAAAACCACCCCCAGTTAACCCGACCGAGATTCGAGCCTCGATCTCCCCATCCTCGGCAGTCAAGCTCGACACAAAACTAGTGCGTTTACTAACTACACCACCGAGGCGGGTATTTGACGAGATTCTTCTAATTGCTAAAAAGCAGAATTATTTTAAAAAAAATTAGGGCTTTGCCTGACATATTAGGTAGCCCTTATGAGTGGTGCTGCCCATTACGGCTATCACAAACTTGCACGTCCTATTTCAAGATTAAATACATGTGCCAATGTACACCAGGAGAAATAATGGCACCCAATATGGATAGAGTGGTTTAGATTCCACTCGTGCAAACATTCCTAGTTCAGGTGGATTTTCTAAGTGCCTAAAAAAGGAGTAGACCTGATAAAAAAATATATGAGTAGAAACTTTTTATGCATGCATATCTTTTTTTCCTTTCTAGTTTTCATAAATAAACGCAACATTGTAAAAAAGGGGTTTGGCTTCTCAAGTAAAAGTAGGCCTACTTTTAGCTAAAACTTTACCTGGTATCCCGACGATTTTAGAAATACTTAGCCAGGCATTTTTCTTTCTTAGAAAGTCTTTAAAGTCTTTAAGTTTTTTATTAAACTAAAAAGGCCTTTACCGAACACAATTAATAAGTAGAGAATCCATTTAAAAATCACTAGTATCCATAATTTATCAATTACAAAAAATTAAATGGCGCTAGTAAATGGAGTATAAACCAAATAATATGGGGTGTTGAACCTACAAAAGCAAAGCCAATATTTCTGAGAACTTGGAATTTCTCAGAAAACATTTTCCTAGAAGCCGCTCTTCCTGAGGTGTTTAGCTTTTTAGAAAAATGTTTATGAAATAGGTCCACGTGTAGCCAACTTTTCATTTTGTATATGTTTCCATAGCGACGAATTCTATCACTGCCATTCTTTCTTTATTTCAAGGAGCATACGTATATTTACTCGGCTGTGTTTGGTAGCCCATATAAACAAGTCCGTGGAAAGTTAAAGTTGGGCAACTTCTACAGATTAAGGACTTTCGGATAAGGACTCTTGTGGCCAGAGCAATCTGATATTGTATCATAGAGTTCTTACGGACCACGGACCTACGGATACGGAGTCTGTGTCAGGGCCTTAATGGTGGCAACAAGTTGTAAAATTCTAGATATTAATTTATGTCTGCAGACATAAATTAGACACTAAAATGAATATTTATCAAGTAATGTGAAATAAATAGTGACAAACAAAAAAGGTTTTCATTAATGTAAAGAAATAACATAAAATAATAGGAAAGATTGGTTCTAGCTTTCGCCCTTTCATTATGGTGTCAAGCATCGTGAATGTTAAATAGGAATTAGGCCTAGGCCTATGTTAACTTATAAAAAATGATTGGTGGAAATTTTAAAAATGGCCTACATAGTTTAAATTAGTAGCAAGGCTTAAGTTAGGTTATTTTTTCTATATTGTAATACTTACATTTATTGCCTTGTCAAATAGTCAAAAGAAGGAAAACTATTTTAAATAAACAAGCTGTGTTGTGCTATCTAGGCCATTGCTTGTAATGAAAGTGTTGTTTAGATGAAAAGGCTATATTTCTAATGAATCGATTAATTAATTAAAATGTAGTAACCTGGGACAACAATTCACATTTCCGTCATAGAAAAAGATATTGAAATATTCAAATGCACAGATCAAAATTTAATTGTTCTGTATGTAAAAGAACAGGCAATGTATCAGTGTCAAAACCAGTGTCGCCAATTACTAACATTCTAATGTCTCTTGCACGGATCAAATACCAAAACTATAGTATAATTTTGGTAGGTAGAACGGTAGAAGTTAGTTACTAAAGTTACCAAAACGATTTTAATATATTTATACATCAAGTTATGTATTGTGCAGCTGTAATTTTGATAGATATTATCAATAACTATAAAACAACACAAATAATAAAGTTAAATTTTATCATTGTTGGCTCTAAAGAAATAGGTTTGAATTTTCTCTTCTTTTCTTCTAACCAAAATCAGGGTATATATTTGATTATAAATTTATAGAAGTAATACATCTATATTCTTGATCTCATTTATCTAATACCCACTTTTCCAAGTACACCACTATACAATAATTTGTTTAATCTATGATATATTTTATAAATACAATGAAACACTTATATTTTAAAAGTTTCTGGTAAATTTATTTTTAGGTTTAGATATTTTTTAAATTGATTAGTTTTGTGTTTAGGCTATGGTTAACCTGTTGACGCCAGCTTCCACAATATTATAATTTGTTGGCGTGGCTTATTTTAGGTTATTAAAAACTTGAAAACATTATTATTAAATAGTAATGTCAGCAACAGATTTTTACATTAGATATTATGTTGGACACAAAGGAAAGTTTGGACACGAATTCCTAGAGTTTGAATTTCGTCCTGATGGTAAATTAAGGTACGCAAACAACTCAAATTACAAAAATGATACCATGATTCGCAAAGAAGCATACGTTCATAATTGTGTAATGGAGGAATTAAAGCGTGTCATCAACGACTCTGAAATAATGCAAGAAGACGACTCTTTATGGCCTCAACCAGACAGAGTGGGTCGCCAAGAGTTGGAAATTGTCATCGGAGACGAGCACATTTCCTTCACCACTTCGAAGACTGGATCTTTGGTTGACGTGAACCAGTCGCGAGACCCAGAAGGTCTTCGTTGTTTTTATTATTTAGTTCAAGATTTGAAGTGTCTAGTGTTCTCTTTGATCGGTTTACATTTCAAAATCAAACCTATTTAATAAGACTAAAAAGTGTTTGATTTAAGAGACAGTATACTGACTATTAATTTTGTTATTTAACTTTGCTGCCTCCAACACTACTCATTATTTTGAATTTAATTTCACTATTGATCACAAACTTATTTTATCTTATAACTCCAGTTAAAATGATGTAATTATCGGATATTAGATACATTTGTCAAGATTATACATTAAAAGTATAAGATGCTATGGTATCTATATATTCATTTGGTATTATTTATTGGGTATATGTTGAGTAAATGTATTCAAACCATTCTTTGTTTCTTGTACAAAGTAAAATTTGGATTTGGGTCAATGAACAATTTGTATCAAAAGATTTAAGTTAGAGCCTTTGACTTTTTTTTTAGTTATTTGTTTCGCTACCATATAGGCTTAGAAGTTGTTTGGATGAAAAAGTCAGTAACTTAATCTATTCACTAAAACGTTAGTAGACTTAAGGAGAGGAAAAAATATTTCAGTCTCTTCAATTACAATTTTTTGTACACACCCAAACAAAACCTAACTTATAAAAAGTTCTACAACTATCAGTTAATGATCTTTGTGAGGTTCTTTTCTTAGCAAGTTAAGGATCTGGATATCTGACTTTGAAATTATTTACATCACCTTTTAAGTTAAGTTAGAAATTACATCGTCTGGGAATTTTGTAATTTTGCTAGGCTGAATATGAATAATTATTGTCATTCTTTATTACGTTCACGTTATCTACTTGGTCCCTATCAAATAATTTGAAATATTTTGTGTGGTGATTATAATAAAGAGTGCTTAAAATAAAGTAATATTAAATTTAAAGAACTGACACTTTCAAAATCAGGTATAATTTTATTTGGAAAAAGTGTTGGCTGGTATTGAATGAAGTAAAGAATGTGTTTGTACTTTGTGTTTAGGTAAACATGTAATCAATTACCTATTTAACTTGTTTAGTTCGGTATTTTTCTTTTGTTTTCTTTGATATCACACTCCATTTTATTTTACAGTTTCATAATGAATAATTGCCTTCCCAGGACTCATGAAGTCAAAGACAGTATATAGAAAATATAGGCCTATATATTTATAAAAATATAGGCAAACTTGCTTTTCTATAAAAATAAGGTTTAGGTATTAGACCAATTTTACTAATAAATGAGTACTGTTGACTACTGTAGGCTACCTAAAATATATTTTTATTTCAATTCAACTACAACACTGGTGTCTATGCAAAATAATTTAAAACGTTAAGTTACATCAACTTTCCAACATCTAAGCTCAATTGGTAGCGTGTCTATCTACTGAACTAAGGGTCCCAGCTTCTGTACCCAGCATGGCTGAAAAAGTTATCATTGGTGAAATGTGGGTTTACCCTTTCACAGTGATGAGCTGAGGACTGGATGTTGTGTCTGTCCTAGTCTTAAGTTAGATTATAAGGCATATGAAGCTATGACAGGCCTAGCAGGCTGGTGCTAGAAAATATATGGCTTGAATAAAAAACTGACCCAAGCCACAGGCTGGAAACAGTAATGGATGTAAAAAAAGTTACATCAAATAATATAGAGTACGTAATATTCTTTATTTTTAAAAACTTTTTAGCTCTTCATTTACTTCAGAAATGCCGAAAGTACCAAATAAGACACTTGGTTGAGGTAGTGTTATCTATGGTTAATGTTACTATGACCAGGTTAGTTTTAGTAAAATGCCTTCGTCTTCCTCTATCCTTCTATCATTCTTCCTCCTCTAATTGCTTCCATTCCTCTCTTCTCACTTGCACACTTTCTGTTTTCTGCACCTCCCATCGCTTTCTTGGCCTCATTTGTGGTCTCTTTCCTACATAATTGTATTTCCACGTTCTTTTTTACATCCTTTCCTTCACCATCCTCATAATATGCCCATACCTTCTCAGTCTTGAGCTCTCTACTATCTCATGTACTCCCTGTACTCCTACTCTTTCCAGAATAACTTCATTTCTAATCTTGTTTCTCCTGGTGACAGCTAACATGCTCCTCACAAAGTACAAACTCCATCCCCATGGCCTCCACTTTCCTAGTCTCTCTTAAATTCAATGTCCATGTTTCTGCTGCATGCATGACAATGGATACAAAATCTGCCCTATATAACACTTCCTTACACTTCAAGGATACTTCTCTTCTCCATAGCAGGTCTCTTACACACCTATAGAACCATTCTCCCTGGTGTACTCTTCTCATTAGATACTCTCTTCTTCCACCTTTCACCTCAATCATGCTCCCAATATATTTTAAGTTCTGAACTTTTTTCAGCTCTAGCTTGCTCCATCCAATTGTATAGCTTTACTTGGCCTTATCCTCTTCCTTATCATTACCATCACTTCACACTTTGCCATGCTAAATTTCATTCTGCACTCTTTCACATCCTTATTCCATTTCTGTAGCTATTCCTGTACTTCTTCCTTCTTCCCCCATAACCATCAAGTTGCCAGCAATCATCATTGCTTTCATTTTTTCCTCCCCGAGATTTCCTGCCATTTTGTTCATAACTATTTCCATTACCATCACAAATAGTGGTGGTGAGAGGGAACTCTCCTGTTATCCTCATACATGCTTTTCACTCTCATTACAACTCCCCTGAGCACGTTGGCTTCCTCCATCGCTTTCCACACTTTATTTATATACACACTATCAAATGCCTTCTCCACATCCATAAATACCATTACCTTTCCCAAATTCATACTTTCTTTCCATAAGCTGTTCTATGACAAATATCAAGTCTATTGTAGACCTTAGTTCCCTAAATTTGTGCTGTTCCTCTCTCCACCTTCTTTCCTTATTTTTTTTATTCTATCTTCCAGTATCTTCTCATACATCTTTGTACAGTATATTAAGGTATAGTAAGGTACAAGGTTTAAATGAAATGTATTTTTTTTTATACAATTCATATTTCATTGTCAAATCAAGTTAGATCATGCCATGTTACATGGTGGAGTATGCTTAAGGCAAGTACATATTTTTTTAGGGGTAGTATTTATGGCAAATATTGGTCTGCATTTTTCTAAATGTAATCTTTACAGACCACTTATTACATTTATTTTCGAGATAATGTCATCTATGGCTTCATTTTGTGCTCAATCGCCACCATACTTAATATTTTGATAGAAAGTAATAATTGTAACAATATTATAAATCACCCTTCATTTTAAAGATACATATTTCAATCAAAGTAGCCTACCTATAGCTCGATCTTCTCATGAATGGACATTTCTGACAGAAAAAGCAACAAGATACATTCACATAGTACTTAGGCCTATAGGCCTACATCAGGCCAAGCTGCACTTGTAACTTTTGATATATATTTTCAATATTGATAGAATAACACTCATAATAATTTAGTAAAATGTTATCACTGTTGACCACAAAGAATATATCTGTATTTTCTATAAGGTGCGCCAAATGCCCAGTAGTAAGAAAGTCAAGGTAGACCATATTTAACCGTCTTGATTCTTGAAAAAATAGTTGAAGGCCATGGGGCTACTGTAGATAGACCTATTCAAGATAGGGATAGGTGGCGTACTTTAATAAATGCGGCGATGAACTTTTGAGTTTATAAACCCATAGAGTAATTAAGTAAATGATGTAGTTTTTCCACCCCCATTTAGATCTAAAACTAGCAGAAGTACCCAGATAACACTTTGCTTTGCCTCAAATAAACAGGAAAAAAATCTCTTTAGTTCATTGCTTCTGACCCAATTTTTAATTAGACAAAATTTCGTCAAACTTGTAAAATTCAGACTTCCAGTTGCACATGTTCGTGCACATGGGATACTAATTTTAAAATGTCAGACTTCTGCATGCAGTGGATATATACAGTTCTCATGCCAGACAGACAAACTCTTCATTTTATTAATTATTGTGGTAATGGCTCCTCTCTCTTTTTATTTTTATTTGTAGATTAAATATTTTAAATTAAAATATTTAAAGGGAGTTCTATTAGAGCTAATATATTATTTGTTTAAGTCTTTAAAAAAACTTTGCATAGTTTATTTTGAGGTGTAAGCTAAGCTTTTTAATTACAATCATAAAGTTGTCAAAAACATTTTGTTAATATTTATTAACTAGCCAAGCTATTAAAGTTGTTAATTATAGCTATAGTCGTATATAAATATCATTGAAAAAGACACCTGAAAACGGGAATCGAACCCGGGACGTTAAGCTAAGTACGCCAATGCTCTTACCACTGATCTATCCAGGAGTCGCTCCGTGCTCAGGATCAACACCAAACACATATCAAGGTTGTTTGATATATCGAGCTTTCACTCAATGAGATAGGTCGCCGCAGGGTTCAATATTTGTGATGTTTAAAATGTTATAGAATTCTGTAGTAACTTTCACTGATATTTCATTTGTTCAATAATTGGGAAATACAATGCTGCCATCTAAGGTTGGGAATGAAGATTGTTACTTCTACATTTCAGTTGGATTTTAAACAAAAAGAGACCAAATCAAGATAAATAACAAAGCAACCAATTTAACACAACACCAACACTTTGTCCACAGTAAAATAATAAGTGAAATATGATTCTTAGTGGGCTATGTATTTGACCCAATGATGGAAATAGGTAACAGACACTATCCCTGAGTAAAGGCTAAAAATATTGTACAAACCTTGATTTTAAATTGCAACATAGCAAAGGGGGCTTCAAATGCTTACTGAGTATACACCTTTTCTATTTCTAATGTTGTTCTTTGCTGGCCCATTGGTTAATAAAGTGCTATGTTAACCTATGTTAGATATATGAGGTTCTCTATTATATAAAATTAGTCTGTCACCTTAGTTCAGTAAGTAGCATGCCTGTTTACTGAGCTAAGGGTCCCAGGTTTTATTCCTGAAAAATGTATCATTGGTGAAATGTGGGTTCCCCCTTGCATAATGATGAATTAACGGTTGGGAGCTGGATGTTTTGTCCGTTTTATATTTAAATTAGTCTACAAGTCATATGCTGATATAATTATTCGGTTCAGAAAGTGCACGTAAAGTACCTCAAATAAATGAATAAAAATATCATATACATTCAATACAAATAATGATGAAGATAAAGTTCGATTCAAACATTCTCACTGACAATATTTCAAATTTAAAGAATTTATACTTGAAAACTTGTAGAGAAAAGAAAATATTTATTAATATATCTACACATTTGATAACATTTAGGGCGACATGCAAGAACATATAGTGAATGCATAGTGGACTGATAGAGTGGTATCGAGCACACTATCATTCCACCTTTTAACCTATGATGATGCAAGCAAACCCGCGCTAGTGTCAACAAAGCATCCACTTAGTTAAGTCCTTGCATATGGCCCTTAGTCCTAATTAAAACATTGCTAGTTCAATATTTAACAAATCTCCAAGCAAATAAAAATAATTCAAAATGTTGTTGGTATTCATCCCCAAATCAAAGACACTCTTGAAAGAGAGTAGCAAGTTAATTTTATCAAGAAAGATGTCTGAGACCTAAACTTAGTATTACGTCTGCCAATTTACTTAGGAGTGTCTGGCTCTATTCTCTGCTGGGAAAAATATATTGTGATATTGGGTTTGTTGTCTTTTACAAGTTATTAAATTAAGGGCTGGTATTTGTCTGGCATCTATAATTCACACTCCATACTAGAGGTGGGGTGACCTGTTTATTAGGCTCTGAGGGTAACACACAAAGCTGAAAATAGTGGCAATGGTCTACAAAGACTTGTTTTTAAAAATGATTCTCAGAAAACAGTAAATAGCAAGTGTATACTTCTTAAACTGAAATTCATAGTGTGTGTGTGTGTGTGTGTGTGTATATGTCCATACGTATATACGTACACACACACACACACCGAGTAGAACCTCGGCCACCCGAAATAAAGAGGGTGGACCCGATTTTGGATGACAAAAAAAGTGTCTAGTTGTGGTGGTAGAAATAAACATTTATTAATAAACACATTTTTTGATGGAAGAAAGCAACTATATACAATTAACTAGGCCTATAGATGAAAGGTGAAGCTTGGGGGATGAATGATTATAACTACAGAAATCAGTTGTATCTCTATTGTAATCTAATAGCTTGAAAAATGACACCTGGACATGAGAATTGCTAAGGTCCTGGGTTTGATTCTTGTGACCAGGTGTTATTTTTTCAATCGATTTGATTATTATAGAGAATTAACTCATTTCCATAGTTATAATTTATAATCATTCATCCCCCAAGCTTTTCCTTTCATATATATGTTATTGTCTAGCATTGCTTTCTACCATATTGATTCACTTGGAACGTACAATGTATTTGTACTATTGGCAGCATAAAGCCCCAACCGAGTCGCCGGTGGATGTGATATCAATGATAACTCTTAGTAGCTTATGATATCCACACATCCATCACAGGCTCTGCCTTAAAATATGAGTGAAGAATGACCCTGAGCACAGGACAGTACTGTTTGTATACACGAATATTTTTCTTCACAAAGTAGATTCCAAAAAATGTTTAGATTTATAGTTTTGGATTTTAGGAATGCATTATAATTTCGTAATAATTAAACTTAAAGCAATGCAGGTCCAGCATCCAGATTTTTTTTTTCCTTCCATGGTGAAGACATCTTTAGATGGAAATGACATAAACAACATTTTATAGTTGATAGAAAAACTTGAAACTTCCATCAAAATAATTTATCATCATAACTACCTAAGAGCTATATCGAACAGCCTATCACAGCTGCCACATTACATTAAAAAAATTAAATCACTTATAAAAACTGACAGTTTTTTTTTTAAGTTTTCGCTAAGCTGATTATGTTTATTATAGTTTATGCTTTTCCTCTAATTTTAAATTTAATTGATCTAGTTTTTCTGTAATGACACTGAGATTCAAAACAATAAACAAAAAAGGATGGCAATATGATTTTTGTTTAGATATATTGTATTGGGTACAAATTTATTTATAAGGGGCTGCGAGAGACTATAAAGGGCTCTGTGGTTTACCTTTTGCCATTTATAATCCTTGGCCCACAGTAGACTTAGAGTCAAATCTACATTAACCCTCATATAACCCGCTTCAGTGGCTGCATGGTCTAACACGCTATTCTTGCAGTAGATTAGACTGCCGATAATGGGGAGATCAAGGTTTGAATCTCGGTTGAGTGTACTGAGGGTGGTTTTTTCTAAATTATTTTACACTCTCCCTCCACGCAAGTGCGGGTACACTTCCTATAAATATAACCTCCCTAAGCTCTAGAAGCATGAGTGTAATTAGTACATAAGCGTATAGCCCAGCGGGTAGTAAGACGCGGTGCTAAAAAAAAATTCTCACATACATAAGATTATATACATCTGTAAACAAATTCAAACTAGCCAATCACGTGCATTAGACTTTCTAGATAAATTTCCACCCATCTGTCCAATGAGACTTTAAGCTAAAGCTTTTGATAATAGCTTTTAGAGCACATAAACCAATTCTCACACGCGGTATGAATTATTGTAAACCCAACACATTGTTTGACCAAAGCTGATTTTAATCATATATATTTTGGTAGTTATTTTAATGCTGACCTAAGGAGGTCCCCTGCCAGCCAACTAGGGCCGTTTTAAGAAAATGTGAGGCCCGGGGATAAAAAAAAATCGGAGGCCCCGTTTTGTACGGCTGTGTTTCAATTTTAACATTAAGCCATTTTAATATATTGATACGTGAACGGTACTTATGTTACTTAATAATTTCTCATGTTTTATGGAATATTGATCAACTTATTAAATGATTGTACTTTATTAAATGCAAACAATCAATCCAATTAAGTTAACAAAAATAAATTTCTCTTTGCATCATTGCACTGTTAGTTTTCTGTAGACCAACAGCGGTACCACAATGATGGTGTATTCTACTGTATTGCAGCACATTACTCGAATAAAGTAAATCTAAAACTACACAAAGTTAAGGTTTTCAGGAATCTGGACTGTAATACTATCACTAAGCGAATACTCATTGCTGTTAATTATATGTACACAATTTGATGCGAAATTTAGAATAGTAACTAATTTATTTAATAATTTTTGGGGAAAATGTGGCCCCCTGGAATGTGAGGCCCAGGGCAATTNGAGGCCCTGCAGCCAACCCCAAACTGTGCTTAATTCAAAATCCAACCTTGGGTATCTACCTTGACCTAATTATTTGTTTATTAAATTATGCTATTTTTAAACCATGGATTGTATTCTAACCAAGAAAAATGAACCAATTTCAAAATATAATAAATTTCCACTATCCAATTAGCCTGTGCATCCATCAGGGAATAGTTTAATTTTTAATTGGCTACATGTGAATAGGTCTTTGAGCAAATTTTGGATTTTTAAAAGGTTGCTGGTTGCTGACCTTGCAGTTTGGCAAATATCAAATATTTTTCTAAATAAACCTTGCTTTTTGAGGAAGTGTTAATCTGGGATGTGATTGAAGATTATATTTAATTTTAAATTTGATTATCCATATTTTTCAAATATCCGTACAACTCTTTTTCACTAACCTGGATAAAGTCATTGTGACTTAATTTAGTTCTTATACCACAAAGGTAATGATACAAATGTGTTTTTCTTTATTTTAAAACGTATTAACATTAAAATAATGTACATAGGCTGTAAAAACTTTGGTTCATTAAAGACCTTCAGTATAAATAGGACCTTTGATGTTTCAATCAGCTTAGAGTGACTAACTGAATTCTACGGCTCTCTCTGCATTAGCGATGTCGTCATGGACACGGCAGGATTCTTCTTCAAGTCTTTTGAGCACATTTTCAACAGTTCTGCAAACAAACATAACCTATACTTTATTTATTTGTTTTATCACCATGTCTTATTACCAGTTCAGGTTATATGTATATATGATTATTACTCTAATGGAGTAGGGATTAGGAAGGAAGCATTTTAGAAGTAATCCACCCGCATTTACGTAGAAGGAGAGTGGGAAACCATTAAGGCAAAACCATAACTAGACAATACCAGGATTTGAACCCCAATCTCTCCGTATTCAGCAGGACAGTCTAACACCAGAGTGACGCCTTAAACCATTCAGCAACTGGTGCGGGTTATATTTTAATGAAAGACACTTTTAGCAAGTTTTGGCTTTGGTATTCGGTATAGATGTCTCGTGTACTGCACCTAACCAGAATATGGTCTAGTTTTATATCAACAGGTATATTTGTCCACAAATTACCAGACCTTAATCCTTTCTTGCTTTTTCCCCAGAGTGGCTTTACAAGTTTACATCCAAAAATGTTGTCTGGGGTGGGCACCTTTTCATTATTTTAGTATTGTTACCTGACTTTGAGATGGAAGAGATCAATGGAAGGAACATGAGCTAAGGCTAGCATTTGGGTAAATTTTATAACAATTTTCTTTTACACAAACAAAATAGTTCTTCAATAGATACATTCAGTTTAATTCCCTTCTATCTAACCTCAACTTTGTTTTGTTTTTCAAACAAATAAGTTTATATTTATTTAGTCGAGTGCATAGCAAGATTGTTCTATGGGAATTTCTTTTAAATTTAATGAATAGAACCACCTAATGTAATTCACTATTCCAATGTTTATATTCGTTAATGTGCCAAAATCTAGATGATATTTTACTTTCAAGAATCCTATTGATATTTTGTATTCGTCCTTCTTTAAATGAGTTAGTCTAAACCAAAATTCTACCTACTTCAGTGGTCAAATGATCTAATTCGTCACTCTTGTGCTAGACTGGCCTGCTGATGACGGTGAGATCAAGGTTCGAATCCCAGTCAGGTCTACTGAGGGTAGTTTTTCCTAAATAGTTTCCCACACCCATACAAAAGTGGATCGATTAACTTTAAAATGTTTCCTTCCTCATCCCTACCCTGTTAGAGTAATTATCATATTATATGGATATATATAACCTGATTAGGTAGTAAGACGCAATGTTAATTTTTTTATATATTAGGGCTCTTAGCTATAGTTTCAACATTTTGCAATTTTTAACTTTTATATCATTTTATTTTACTAGTATATATAGTTCCCCAAGGTAAGTGAAGTGGTACTGTCTCACAACAATTCATATTAATGAAAGATAAACACTTTAATGCAATCATAGAGAACATAATTGATAAGATAATGTTGACTTAAAATAGTTAAATTTTATCATTCTTATCGTAATATAGAAACACCTAAGAGACACAGTGACTCTTTCCCCCAAGACCGGTTTTTAATCTTAAGTAAAATCCACTTGTTCACATGATAATCCTGGGGACATTTATGAATACTTACGAATTATGTTCTTGGCTTGGTGTATGGAATGGCTCTTTTTCTCATCAGCCTGACGTCTCTGCTTCTCAAGTTTTTCTCTGTACTTATTTTCTTTTTTCAGAGCCAACTTCTTCTCAGCTGCAGAAAAGACAAAAACAACTCGGTTGAATACAGGCAGTTTTCTTTTTTTTCTTTTTTTTTTTTAAAGTGTCTCATCGCTAAAGTTATTGATGGATTAGTTTAATGGATAGATAGGAAGAAGGTAATATTATAGAAAATGCACCCACAAAAACATAGAGAAGTGATAAATCCCATCTATAAAACCACCTTAAGGGCACTGTGGTCGAGATTCATAACTTGATGTCACTGGCAATTAAGTCTATATCAAGAGTGACACCTTACAATATGCAACCAACGGTGCTGGTAACAAGCAAACTCAAGTGCAGTGATACACTCGATGAGGAAAGAGGGAGGTAAGTTGAGCGTTTCCCTCCTGGATAGCTCAGTGGTTAGAGCATTGGCGTACTAAGCCAGAGGTCCTGGGTTCGATTCCCGTGTCCAGGTGTCATTTATTCAATTTTCAGAATATAATAGGGGTTGTTTGTAGCATGAAATTAATATGACTCCAAAAAGTTACAAGCCTAGGCAATGAGGGAGAATACAATATATATATATATTATTAATTATACTTTCTGAAGATGTTTATATCCTCAAAATCAACCCCCCTCCGCCCTACTCACCAGTTAAACCCTTGTCCATCCGCATTAGCTTAAAGAGAAGGGGGAAAATATATTCAATGAATCCAGCAGAGAAGATCTGAACCTCATTCCCCCAGCAGTCAACAGCGATCCAAATTGCTTATTAAGGTGGGGTGCTAGTGAGCGTGAGTTTAGGGCAGTATTTTTAAAGTTTTTATAGCATAAACATTTTTTGGCCAAACTATATCAAATATTTCTTCTATAGAAACATAGAGTTTAGTTTTCTGCACATGCTAATCTCAACAGTTCTTGAATATCTGGCAAAGGTATCCTGGAATCGAATGACATATTTTTTCTTTATTTAAAAAGTTTGTCACTAAATGCTGCTATGCTCATGACAGATATTCAACCTTATCTCTTTTGACAATTTTTATGGTTGTAGCTTAATGCTTTGAGCGCCAAGCTTTATTATGAAAACTTTATAATGATTTGAATACTTGTCACTCATGTCACCATTAGCATGGGTCGCAGGGATACAATAATTATAATAAAGTTCGAGGAAAGTACTACCGGTATGTGTGTACAAATTATAAATGTGAATACAACTGACATACATGATATGTTAATAGTAGCTGAATTATTGCAGAGTTAAAATTGGTGTCATCTATTTGTAATAAGCGTATATTTGTTTCCATTATACAGAGAGTCCAACCAAAATATTTACCGGTTGTGATTCTCCAATTAAATATTTTAAGGTTCCAGTTAAAGAAAGAAAAAAGTTCGTGTTCTTTTCATTTCTTATTAGGTTAGGGTTATGGTTCCAGTTATTTTAATAACTTGACCAAAAAAAAATCCTGAGAAAAAAATAGAAAATTCGACTGTTTCAAAATAAAATTAAATACCGTACTTTGGTGATCGAATGGTCTAAAGTGCTACTCTCGTAATAAACTAAACTGCCGATGACAAGATTTAGTGGTTCAATCCTAGTCTGGTGTACTGAGTTTTGTTCTTAAATGGTTTCACATGCTCCCCACGCAAATGCGGGTACACTTCCTCTTAATTAAATCTTCCCTATTCCTAACCCACTAGTGTGACTAGTACATAAACGTATAATTCAAACGGTTAGTAAGATACAGTGCTAAGAAAAAAAGGCATAAAATGCAGTTATAAAAAAACCATTATAAGTATTTAAAACATTAATGAACCTAAACATATATATTGATTCCAACTACGGTGCTGGTTCTTAGGCAATTTATTTTTAGGGTTCCAGTTCTTAAAACTAGGTAATTTAATTTTGTTCTGGTTATACTTCCTGCCATTATATTCTCTCTTTAACAATTTCTACAACTTTCTAATTTTATAAATAAATATATATTTTTTACAGTTAAGCAGAATTTTAGCCAGTTGTAGGAAATTAATAATGCTTCAAAGATGTAACAATGCTGCACCTCAATTTGAGAAACACTAGCTACACTATAATCTTCATTCCTAGCAAATAAGCACACTCAACCGATATGAACTTACCTAAGAGATCTTTCTCAGTGGGTTTGTATTCATATTTCGAAACTCTATCCACAGCAATGCTGAACATCTTCCTTTTTACAACCTCTTCAACGTTCCTTTCGCTTGTGGTGTTTGAAAACAGACGTTGTCTCTCCTTTAGGCATTCACGGTTACCTTTGTGGTGGCAAGCTCGATTGTCCCAGTCAAGGGAAGTGTCGGGATGGTTAGAAAAAAAAGACTCAACTGTATCGCGCAACAGATAACTCAGTAACTGTGGTGGCTGGTAAGCAGACTCGTCTTTATAGAGACAGATAGCGCGTGACGTACGCGGCCAAAGTGTAGAGATCATGCCGGGTCGAGTCGTTCATAAATCGCAAGCGGCGCGTTTCTTTACAGTTTAGTAGTTTGTGAAGGAAGTTTGTATTATGAACGTATGACACGCTAGCTAGACATGCTTTAGTTTGGTGGGGGGATATCGGTAGATTTATCCATATACATTTTTATACAAAATACAAAAGGTACCCTCGTCGAGTGTTCTCTAGCGTTTGACACCCGCAATCTCGGTGACAGATGTACCTTTGCACCCTCTAATGCTACGTCACTGATACGACACCTTAGCTCCGGTGATATTCCCAAACAATATTTGATTTGAGTTGCCTGAGCTATCTTGCAATTAAATGTCCTCGCCAACTGAAAATAGTGACCCACTTCAGTGGCCGAACGGTCTAAGGCGTCACTCTCGTGTTGGCCTGGCCTGCTGATGACGGGAAGATTGGGGTTAGAATCTCGGTCGGGTCTACCGAGGGTGGTTTTCCCTATATGGTTTCCCACTCTCCTTCCACACAAATGCGGGTAGATGACCTCTAAAGTGCTTTCTTCCTCATCCTTATCTCATTAGAGAGAGTAATTATATATCTGTAGCACAGCTTCCTTCGAAGGGGAAGTAAAGCCGTCGGTCTCAAAAGAACCATGGAAAATATGTGAACATTTCTTTCCTGCCATAATTGGTAGACCCTTTGGCTCTCGCTCATAGAAATTCTCGTGTGCTGATATTTAATCGGTCGGATCGGAAAGTGTACGTTAAATACCTCAAATAAATAAAAATTATCATATATGCTTGCAACCTGAGCAGGTAGTAAGACGGAGTGATTAAAAAAAAAGTGTCTTGGAAGGACATTTCCAGATTTCTTTACCGTAAAGAAAATTTTTATTTTTATTTTCGTGACATAGTCTGAACGAGTTTTTCTCCAAACGAAGTGCGCATGGTCGTATAGTCTCAATCATAAAGGCTTGCAATGGAATTTAAACTTTTTGCGACCTTGGCTCTGTCAGGTATATAGGGCCAAATATGCACTTTCTTAAGGTTTTTTTTTATAGCACCGCATCTTAGGCCCCTTTTATTCGAATCTCGGTCGGGTTTACTGAGAATTGATTTCCCAAAATGATTTTCCACTCTCCCTCCACGCAAATGCGAGTAAAATTCCTCTAAAATAAACCTTCCTTATCCCTAAAATCATTAGCGTGATTAGTATATAAGCGTATAACCCGAACGGGAAGTGAGATGCGGTGCTAAAAGAAAAAAGGGTATGAGCTAGCTGATTATATCGAACGACTTAAAAACTAATTTAATTCTATAACTGAAAACCCCGGACGGTAATAATTAAGCGCTGGGAAAGGGAAAATCAAGCTGTCACCTATCCTAGATTTTTTGCCGTGTCGGGAACTGAACCCTGGAACTTAGGCCGATTAGGCAGACGTGCTGTCATGTTATCAAAGATTTCGAACTTCAAACCGTGAATACGTTTCCAAAGAAGAATGGGTTGAACACCATAGTTTGGCTGACATCTTCACAACAGGCTGTACTGTCTCAGGTTTGTGGGGAAACAAGTTCAGGAAGGCCGAGATTTTTCTTGAGCGATAAAAATCCGAAGCACAGTTGCCTTCGTAGAGGTATGTAAAAAAACCCTGGAAGGCAAGGCCGTAGCCAGCCAATAATTTCAGGGGGGGTTTTGGTGGGCCTATCCCCCAATTGACGGAGGCTAGAAAAAATTCTAAATAAAAAACTGTTCTAGAAGCTATTTGAAGTGTTTTTTTTTATGGCAACACTACCCCCTAACTATCGGAGGCTAGGACAAATTCTAATTATTAAACGGCTCTAGAAGCTTTTTAAAATGTTTTTATGGTTACATAACCCATTAACTGCTGAAGGCTAGGACAAATTCCAGATATTAAACAGCTCTAGAAGCTCTCTAAAGTGTTTCTTTATGGCAACATAACCCCCTAACCGCCGAAAAATAGGAACAATTCTAAATATTAAACACCTCTAGAAGCTATCTGAAAACACTTTTTACTACAACATAACACCATAACTGCCGAAGGCTAGAAAAAATTCTAAATAATAAACACCTCTGGAAGCTCTCTGAAGTGCTTTTTATGGTAACACAGCCCCATAATTTGTACTTGTACCT
>CABFWB010000247.1:311787-325615 GCA_902151455.1 Timema bartmani
AGCCTCGATATCCCCGTCATCGGCAGTCTACTCTACTGCGAGAGTGATGCCTTAGACCATGTGGTCACCGATGTGGGTAAGCTGATGTTGTCACGCAGAAAAAGGAAAGCTGAAGTTATTTTAAGTCGCATTGAACAGACAACGCCGATGAGGCTGAAATCTTGTGATTTTGTTTAAAGCTCGTCACGTGGCTACGTTTCTGCGCTTGTTTTTCGGCGAACGTGTGACTCCACAATAAGGCGTTGGACTCACATCGTATGCCTATTTGGTCGTCGTTGATGGTCATTTTGGAGATCGATCCCAGGTTGAATTCATTTGTTTGTTATTTCCCATTTGTGATATTCACCTTGGCTTTTTTTTTATAGTTTTTTACGTTAATGGGGGCGCATTACTCTTAAGTTATCCTTAAATATCCATACCCATTGATTCAAGTCACTAATAACCTTTGACCCACTTTAGTGGCCGAATGGTCTAAGGCAGTGGTCCCCAAACTTACCAAGCAGAGGGCCACATTAGAATATTCAAAGTTCTATGTGGGCTGGATTGAACATGACACATACAATACAATACACACATTATATATATATATAATGTATCAGTTTGTTCTAGACCTCATTTCGATACATGCATATCTTATAGCCATAGTTAAACATGACTAAAATGTAAGTTGTGCAGCCAACATAATTACCCCCTCCCTCCTCAAATTGGAAGCTTACCTCGGACCAGACCCTCCACTCAAAATACACTTTATATATATTGCATTCAGGAGAACCATCATTACGGTATTCATCATTGATTTTTTAAAAAGGTTTTTCAAAGCGTTCGCGGCCCTGATAAACACATTCCGTGGGCCGGATTTGGCCCACGGGCCGTAGTTTGGGGACCCTTGGTCCAAGGTGTCACTCTCGTGTTAGACTGGCCTGCTGATCACGCAGAGATCGGGGTTTGAATCCCGGGTGGGTATACTGAGGGTGATTTTTCCTAAATAGTTTCCCGCTATCCTTACACGCAGATGCGGGTAGACTACCTCTAAAATACTTTCTTCCTCATCCCTACACCATTAAAACGTCATACAGTTGGAACAAAACGCATTTTATATTGCGGAATGTTAATTAATCAATTCTTATACTAAATGTCATATTTCCACTATTTTATAAATAAACCACGTTATAAAGTGGAAAATCTAGCTAAACCCCTTCCTTAAAATAAATGACAAATTGTTAACAAAAAAGTAATGGTGAATTTACATAGACTTCACACGTCTTTTTCTATGGCCTTTACGTCCAATCATGCGCATTTCTCTGTGACGTCATTGCAAGCTGCTCCAAGCAATAGTGTCCCTAACTAGTTTACGGGCTCATTTATTCCTTTAAGAGAGCCCACTCCATGATTAAGAGTAAGGTTGAGAGCTTTGCTCCCTTCCTCCTCACCTTCCTCTTTCCTCCCCCTTCCCCGCTCCCCCCTCCCCATTTGAATCATTGAAACTTGTCCGACTACATTGCTAAACGTACGATAGGTACGGCCAGACTGGGCGAGCGACTAAATATTAAAATAGAACACATTGGTTGTAATGAGAGGTGGCCAGACTGGAGCGAGTGACCGAGCGCGTGCGCTTGAAAGATAGAACTGGTTATATTTTTCAAGCACGCGCGCTGGAGCCGTAACAGTCTAGTTTACAGGTGCAAGGCAATATTATTGTATGTTGGTTCACTGAGTGTTAGGAAAGCTTCTAAATTTGACATGATATTTGACGTTTTTATAGTTATCGATAGGCTTAGCACATTTACTACTAATGGCCTAATTTAATTGGCAAGACCATCATATATATATATATATATGTGTGTGTGTGTGTGTGTGTGTGTGTGTAAAAGTGATATGTTAAAATACTTCCAATATTATAATCAAAATAGGCCTTTGCAAATAAGAATCACCATTAGCGCGGATAAATGATGGGGAAACCCCAACGATAAATCACTTGTCAAAAACCACCTTCAGTTCACTGAGCCAAGATTCGAACCTTTGCCTCCTCGTCAACAACAATCGAGAGCTATCTGCTAATCACGCGCTCGCTCGCCAGTTTGGCCACGCAGTCGCTCAGTCAATCGCTCGCTCACACGCTTGTCAGTCTGGCTGAACCCTAAGTGCTTTGCTTTGAACGACAAGAAGATAGCAAAGACAATATTTTTTTTTATAATAGCTTTTACTACCTCTCATTTATAAGGAACAAAGATAGGATTATTGGCTAATATCGAATATAATTTCGTAACTTCCTCCGTGGTTTCCTCCAACTTCACATTTTGTTGTTTCGATGATACATCATTGTTGTATGGGTCCTACTTGTTTCTTATCTAGAAAATTTTGCGGTTAGCGTAGGGAGGAGGGAAATGGCAATGCTTCATTGAAGAGTCATGAAAAAATCTGACCACACTCCTTGATTAACTACACTTAAAATCACCGCCGAGGGAATTGCATCTCTTATGGAGAAATGATTAATCTTCGCTCTCTCTCAGTTAAACGTTGCCAAATCTCCTCGCTTTCAGTTATGTCGATAGTAATATGTCGCTATAATTAATTTAGTGTATTTAAAAGATTAATTTTAAATTTAAACTCAAGGTAGCGTCAAAAGACGTGAGAATGGTTTGGTGGGGGCTAGGGCAAAAATGAGATTTTGGCCTTTTTCAGGATCGTACCGTGGAGGGGTTTTTGGGGTTTCAGTTATAATTCATTTCCCGATAAAATCGAGAGTATAAAGCTAAACAAAATACATATAATAATAGACTGGTGATGAGGGGAAGGGAGATTCTATTAGCAATTTTTTTTACTATCTGATGTAGCTTTTTTTAGCTAGACCGGATGAAACTATTTATGTACAGTACATTTTACTTTAAACTTCTTAATTTTTCATAATGAAAATTTAGGATTGTAAAAAAAATATTTGTAAACACCCACATGATTATTGTCAAAGAGTAATTGTCAAATAGTTTAATGGATTGCTTTTAAAGGTAAAATTACCTTTTTGATATCATTTTAACGAAAAACGTATTTTTTAATTATTTTACAAAAATAAATTTCAATTTTTAAAAAATTTGTAAACACCCACATGATTATTGTCAAAGAGTGATTGTCAAATAGTTTAATAGATTGCTTTTAAAGGTAAAATTACCTTTTTGATCTAATTTTAACGAAAAACGTATTTTTTAATTATTTTACAAAAATAAATTTCAATTTTTTAAAAATTTGTTTCCACCACAATCTTTTGAAGTCTTGGATGTGTCCCTGTAAGTAAAAGGGTTAAGACCCCTTGATGTTTGACTTTGGGGAAACAAAACTTATATTGATGTACAAAATAATATGTTTAGCTTAGTCCTGAGAGAACCTTTTAGTTAAACGGGACAAATAAAAAACTGAATCGGAAGGGTAAGCCGCCAAAGAAATATCAACTTTTTGAGCATGATTTATTTTTCAATAAAAATAAATTACAATTCACAAACTTTTGTGCAACTAAAATTAAATCTAAAGGGTAACAAACTACATAATGTTATTGAAATAAATCATCACAGTGAAATAAGTGCAGTAATAATTGCTTTAAGCCTTCTATCATTTTCTTTCATATTTGGCTTAGAGTTGTTTTAATTCATTTGTCATCAGTGGCCCGCGTGCCGCGCAGATTAGGCGGAGAGTTGCAATTTTCTAAGGTCTGAGGTGATGTACGCAGGACTCAAAATTTCCCATAGTCCCAGCGAATGCCTGATTTTTATTTCCAACCTAATGTCGCCTTAATTAAAATAATTATTATAAACCGGTGTTTTACTAAACAGCATAAATAAAACTCGATTATTTGCTCTCACAAATTGACTTATTATTATTTTATTTGGGTTAATGTGAAATATAAGCGACATTCAACAAATAGACTTAACTCAAGTAGTAGTAGCCTGGTGAAATCAGAATATGTATTGAAAATCATTTGACAATACAAATACACGTTTTTTAATGTGATATAAATTCATCAAGGGTTACAAAGGAAAGTATTATCATATATATCTATATATAGTTGTGTGGTTAATTTTGATAATAGACCATTTATTAGAAATTTGAATATATTTATTTAATATTTAGTACATTTTCATGTGCTATTCTGCTATTAAATTTTACGATATTATTCCTCTTGAATAATTCGCTATTTAACAGGTCTTTCATATATGCCTTTTATTTTTAATAATATCAATAATGTGTGTGACTAAAATTATATCTGTCTATAGAACTAAGCACTTGTGAAATTAAAATTATGTGTGCTTAGTTTGATTAGCTGAATAACTTTCTAAGAAATGTAAAATATTCAGTAGTAGACATATTAAAGTTAGTTTGTTTTGTTTTTACCCAAACACTAAGCGCACATTTCACTAAATTAATGTGACACATCTTATGCTGTAAATATTTATTTAAAGTAAACTTTCTAAACCAGTGATTCTCAACAGGTGTGCAGTCATTTCTTTAAAAATTGGAATTCTCAACTTTTTTGAACATCAAAATATACTAAAACTATAACTAGGCCTACTTAGCGAACTTGAACATAAAAAAGAGTCGCCATATTGTTTATACACCCTAATGTTTAAATTGTGATAAGAAAGTAAGTAATATTTGTTTTGGAGTTAAAGTTTTATGCATTTGAATCACCAAAATTCTAAAGATATAGATTTTTAAAAGTTCTAATATTAGTGAAATAAAAAATAAATAAATACAAACTCAAGTAAAACATTGATATTATACTTTATTTATTTTAATGTTATTTTCAGAATTAAAAATAAACATTAATAACACAAGTTGTTGTATATCTTCATTTACTATGAATTATAAAAGGGTCTTTAAAATTTCTGTAACTAACTTGATTTTTTTTTTAAATACGCAACTTGCCATTTAATCTCTTCGAGTGTCGTTTGAAAGTGCGTTGCGAATACTTATCGGTTGAGAGTCACTGGTATAAAGCGTAGTATTCGTTGTAATATTGTCTTCAATCTAGATATAGTTATTTAAGATTATTTTTCAAGTAATCTACTTATCACGATGCAAGTTACCTACAATACCTTCACAAAAATTGTCCGGCTTAAAGTGGAACTTTAGATTGGAAAACTGGTAACTTCTTGTGACAGGGACTGTATTGAATACATGTTTGTGTTATTGTGTGTGTATTTTAAAATAATATGTTAAGAGCTATAGTCTGATCTATAGGAAGCCCGTTATTTGAAAACTGAAAACCCATGTTGCCACAATGACGGGAAAAAAATTGTATTTACATTTCTGTCCCGTTTAATTTATAATGTAAGGAGAAACTATACAATAATACATAAAAAAAGTATCAGTGTAAACTTTTGATAAGATTTTTAATTAACTTTATACTAAATAAGTCAAGTAAGATATATTTCTAAAATTCCAAATTTTAGTGACTTTATATCAATGGTGTTGGTCAGGAGTGGGCTTCCTATAAAAATTAGGGTTTATGTACTTATTTTCGTAGGAATTGGCATTGATAAGTTTTTTGTTAGGGTTGGAGACGTGAGTTATTAAGGGGTTATCATGCAAGACATGATTACAAGTTGGCTGCCATAAATACAGGAATTTTGAAGAAATCTTAAAGCACCGTAAATATAATATAAGGTGAAATTACAAGATGTATGTGTAAAAAATGCAAATTAATATGTTCAGTATAAAACTAGGGAAGTTTTTCCATTTCATAGGCAAAATAGTTTGGTTTATCCAAAATAGTGCAACATATATTTTTGAATTAGTTTTTAATTGCTCTATATACATCTATAAGCATACGTTAAACAAAACTAATTTGATCGAATAAATTGAAAAAATTACACCTCGAAACGGGAATAGAGCCCGGGACCGTTGACTTAGCATGCCAATTCATTACCACTGAGATATCCAGGGATCGTCCCGTGCTTAGGGTCACTCTTCACTGTTCTTTTTTGCTTTGAACGTACAATGTATTTGTACTATTTTCAGGATAAAGACACAACCAAGATATCGGTAGCTATGATATCAATGATATACAATGATAAATACACGTTCATAATAGATTCCGCCTTAAAATATGATAAGAATGACCCTAAGCAAGGTACAATCCCTAGAGAGCTCAGTGGCACACTAAGCCAAAGGTCCTGGGATCGGTTCCCGTGTCTAGCTATAATTTTTCGGTTATATTCAAAATACTAATCATGCCCGTAATTATAATCGTTCATCTGCCAAGTTTTGCCTTTCATGTGTACTTAATTGTGCAGCGTTGCTTACTTCCATAAGGCTTAGTGCTAAATATTTGTAAATGAATATAAAGAATAAAATTTAAAACGTCTTTAACATCATATATAATATGTATATATACATAATATTGAATAAGCTATGTGTAGAATTTTATTGAAGTATTTTATTTCGCCGTATGTGTTTTGATTTTTCCAAAAAACGTTTTACATATATTTTTAGTAAGTTTTTATTCAACTATATATATTATATTTTAAGAAGTGTTTTATTTAACTATATTTATGCATATTATATGTATATTTCTCTGCCTAGTTAAATAAAAAAACTTCTTCTAGCGTTACAGGAAAATTAAAAAACTTATTCAATAATATAATTATGTAACACTTTTTTTTTTGAATAATTAAACTCTTTTGTTTATGAAGTTAGAAAACGTCCTTCGTTCTATACAGTACAGAACATATTTCTTTGTATTTTGACACATAAATAAGACATTACTTTTTTTTTTCTAAAACAAATTTGATAAGGTAAACTATGAAAGAGAAGAGACAAAACCAAGCAGTTTTCATGTGTTTACCACGTCTCACTATCCGACCGGGCTATCTTCATGTTTACCTACTCTGATGTGGCAGGTATGAGTAAGGTAGAATTTAAAGTGTACCCGCATTTGCGTGGATAAAAGGTGGGGAAACAATTTAGGAAAAACCACCCTCAGTGCACCCAATCGATATCCAAACCCGAACCTCTCCGTCTCCAGGAATCAAATCTATTTCGAGGATGATGCCATAGACTATGTTAACACCGATACGGTTATCCACCATCCGGTTTATTAACCTTTTGTATGCACATAGCATAAACTCCTGAATTATATATATATATATATATATAAAATTAAACGTAAATTAGTAAGTGTACGATTATATCCTAAAACAACAAATGAAATAAAACAAACAAGTAAACCAATAAGGAAAAATAGGGTTTTATATATTTTAAAAATCAGCAAC
Organism: Timema bartmani; assembly: GCA_902151455.1. Taxonomy (NCBI): domain Eukaryota; kingdom Metazoa; phylum Arthropoda; class Insecta; order Phasmatodea; family Timematidae; genus Timema; species Timema bartmani. Next base: position 319,047 of record CABFWB010000247.1, read on the forward strand.
GAACCCTACATTTAGTCGATAGACTATTAAACTAAACAATATAAAGAGAGAGAAAAATTGTACAGTATATTTCATGCCATTTATGGTATATTTAAAATATAAACTAAATATAAATATTAATGTCTGACAGTAATATTTTTAACAATTTCATATCTATTTAATAATAATTAAACATCAACAATTCTGAAAATAAACGAGACGTGTGCTTAGAAGTATGTTTCGGTTCACAATATTAGCATACGGGGGCTAGGAATCCAATATTAACTTAGCTATTTTCATTAGTACATATTCAAGCTACGTAAATAATTAACGAGCTACACACTAGTTATTTACATTGAATAGAGAAATGTGATTAAAAGTAGCAAAACTATTAATAATATTATGTGTCGGAACGTTCAGATAGACATGATACGTGCAAAGCAATGCCAACGTACAGTACATAAAAAGCATTTTGTACACTTTATGAAATATTTCTTCACTAAAACATTATATAAAGACACACCTAACATGGCTAATTGTTTTTACATCTAAACCTGTTATCATTTTTGATGATTTGTAAAAAAATGACAAAACTCAATACAATTGACTTGAAATTTATTTGAATTAATATGTATTTCCTTAAAAGCATTTTGGTACTCGTCACTATTGGGAAGGTATTCAAAAGCTTTTATTGTTTCAAACTACCTAAGCTAGTATAATATATCTGCTAATTAGCTATTCACGTTCAATTAAAAACTAATCACTAAAATTAACAGAGAAATCACATTGTTTACCATTTGCGTATGTATGATAAAATTGTAATCCTCGCCATGTTAATCTTTTTATTGTAAAAACGTGAGTTTTAACTCAAGCTGTTGCCATCAGAGTTAATTTCTCTTTACTCGTTTTATTAGGCCGAATATGCAATTTGTATTTAGCGTGTGAATCAGAAATAGTTTAAGATATTACTTTAAACTTAATCGGGTTTTTACCAACGTGCTCAGTACATTTCTTTAATCCACAGAAACGTCAGATTGTATGAGTTGTCATGAGAAAATTAATAGCGCTGATCTTCATCTTATCTGTAAGTTAATCAATCAAATTAATAATATAGGATTGATAATACTGAATAAATTATCATGGGAAAAAAGATTTGTATTGTTTTAAGTTTGATAAATTTGCTATGAAAAATTAATCCTGTTGTGTTTGAAATGTGATTGTTTTCTGATATGTCATTAAAAAAAGATTGAGTAGAGTAAATACATGTTTAGGTGATTAAAAATGATGATAATATAAATAAAAATATGGAAGAGATATGATTGATCAACTTTTAAATATGAAAGTAAGATTTGTTCAGAAAATTCCAAGTCAATGAACATTTATTGCCGAGAAGAATTATATAAATGTTTGGGGTATGGAATGTTTTCAATAATGGATAAATAATTTTTCTATGTGGACGTAATAATAAAGTTTGCAGGCTTTCTCTTTAAGGAAGCATCATAGCACGAGTCTATTATGTATCTTTTTTTCAAAAAGAAGGTTAATTATCTGCTAGGATATAACATACCTATCTTGGCTGTGGAATGGTTGTTTTAGATAATGATTTGAAAACAGGGGCGTAGGAGCAGGATGAACTCTGGGGCCACCAGATTACCCCAAAAATTGAGATGAGTGCCCGAAGTGCATGCTAGAATGCACAAAGCAGTATCTGATCAAATTGTCTTGCACATGTGTTATGGGTGCCACTGTCGGCAGTGTATTCTAATTTAGAAATAGGGGCAGCTTCATTTCTGAGCAGGGAGTCGAACCCAAACCAGAGCCGATAACCGAAATTTACAGTTATTTTTAACGAACCAGGATTGTAACAGGAGCCCTAAAAATAAATAGCTAAAGAACCAGAATAGGAATTGGAATCGATGTATATTTTTAGGTACATAAAGGTTATACATTTTTGTAATTTTTTTATAGTTGCATTTTATGCACTGCTTTCTTTTTAACTTAATTTTATTTTGAAATAATCTATTTTCTCTTTTCTCAGGATTATTGTCAAGATATTTTGTATATTTTTATATAAATAAATTTTATTTTGTTGTAATGTTTAAAAAATACGTGTTGCTAAATACTAATTTTATAATATAAGTATGATTATTAAATAAAATATTGAAAGAACCGTAACCAAAACTGGAACCCAATTAAGAACTTAAAAGAACAGGAGCATTTATTTTTCTCAAACTGGAAACAGAACCGGAATATTAAAATGTTTGTTTGGAGAACCGGGACAAGAACCAGAACCAATAAATATTTCGAATTTACTTCCTGTTTCTGAAGGTGCCACAATCTCATTTTTTACCCCAGCTCCCAACTATTGAAAACGTCCCTACACCCCTGTCTGATAACAAAATGATAACGCCAACAGATAAATTACCTATAGCCTATATCAAAGAAGCAAGCATACACAACGTTAAAAGAAATACAACATAAGTTATGAGATAATCCTATATTTTATAGGAGGGTTGTATATTGGAAAAATTTGACTTTTATCAAGCTTGAGTTGTTTTGTGTTCAAAATCTATTCTTTTAAAAATAAACTCCACTTAAAAATAACATCCATCAGATAAAATAAGATTTATCAGCATGTCGTAGGACCGGTTATACTTTTGAACAGTTTCGGTCGAAAAAATATATTACTATAAAATATTTGGATATTAATTTGTGGTAAAACTCAAATATTCACTTCATAATATATTTTGGTTAAATTTAACTATTTTAATTGAAGACATGATGACTTTGATCTTATTAAAGGATATCCGTTAATAATTCAAACTTGTGACAGAAAAAAAGATATGACAGTTTCCGTCATAAAAAGTGACCGGATATTCAATTCTAGCCGGTTAATTTTTGTAGCGCTAACTGTGGAGTTTACATTTTTATTTTAAAATAAAGGCTACAATAACTGATTTCTAAATAAATTATTTAAAAAAATGTATCGGATGAATTTACAAGATGCTTAAAATAATATAATATATTATATATATATATATATATATTCCTTGGATCAATAATTTTTTTTTTAAATTCAATGAAAATAATATTTAACATTAGTTGTAATAAATACACACCCAAATCTACCGATGCTATTACACATTTCAGACAAATAGTCCCGTATGAAACATTTAACACATAATTTCTTCTTACATCGAATAAATTGTTGTTTTTATCAAGTGCACGGGATTAGCCAAAATTTTGTTTCATAGTAATTGACAAAAGTGGTACTCGTGTGTAGAATATACATATTTGAAGATACAACTATGATTATTTGTAACACAAATAATTTTTTTTTTAAAATCTGGTCTTACATGATATTAAGTAATAACTGACATAATATTGCAAGTGGTTCGTGTTGGTGAGAATGATGTTGATGGATGTAATAAAGGTTTGTGTGGCTTCTTGGTGCCACTCTAGATTGTACAAGAGGTCGTACAGTTGAGGTCTAGTTGTTTACGTTGGCTGTACGATAATCCCGTTCCATTTATAATTTATTCTCATTTGGAGTTGGGTTCTGAAATCAGAAAGGGGAAGAAAAATAATACAGATCTATTAAAGTCTGGAATGTCTGATTAATGATGATTCAGAGCTACAGTCAAGAGGGGGGGTAATGGGGCTTGTTCACTCTTGACCCTTTAACTCACAAGGCTGAGAGATTATGGACATACTTAAAAAAACCATGCATAGTGAAATAACTTAGTTGTTTTTTTAATGAATGTGTGCACTGCGTATATGATTTTCGTAGGAAAGGATTTTTTAGAAAATACAAACGTATTTTATTATGATCAACATTGATAGCATTTTACTATAGGCCTATAACTATTGTTATTTTTTATTTATACGTTATAATGTGTATTTAAAGTGATATCTTCAGATCACATGACCTGAATTATTGAGTATATGAAAATTGTTTTAATAATTTTTTTAACTGTCAGGTATTTCCCTCTCCAACCGTATTTAAAATACAATATGCATTGCTATAGAGAACATTAATTTGCTTAGTTCTTCTTATTTATTGATCCATAAATCTAAATAAAAAAAGATGGAGTCAATGGATTGACAATAAATTACTAAGGAAATCACGAGTGAGCGTTGCTGTTTAATGTATTTTCTTCTTCCTTCACCTCCTTCTCCTACTGCGCTCCTCTTCCAACCTTTTCCATTTGCCACCTTTCTTTCATTGATCAAATTTGAAGAGGGTATTGAATGATGCAGACAAGATTCGGGCGATGATAATTAGATTAATTAGATTTTCTAACTGCTATTAACTTCTATGAGAACAATGGGAAGGCTGGGAAAGGCTGGATGCTACATTTTATAACCGGAAATTAATTCAGACAAAAAACATTTATCGAATAGTGGCATACGCAAGAGAGTTCAGTGCGTGATTGTCACATTGATTTCTTTATTTAACTATTTTGAAAGGGATTGCTATTTCACGTCTTAAATAACCTAAAAATACCAAGAGGAGGGTGGATTTTAAAGTATTGGGCCAAAAATCACATGTATAATAAATTCAAAACCAATTCGTGGCAGGATATAAGATTTATATAGTCGACTGGAATCAAGTCCTGACCTTCTAAGGCAAACAAGAAAGTACTATACGGTGACAGAAATAATTGTGTAAAACCCACTTTTTTGGGGTTCGGGACCACATACAACTTAAATAAACATCCATTATAATCTCGATGTAGAAAATTCTCACGATTAAAATACTTTCTATAAGTAAAATAGAAATAAAAAACTATTGGATATATGAGTGCGAGGTTAATGAAAGTATCAAAGGGGAAACATTTGACACAATTGAAAAACAAGTTTGGGATACGAGCAAGGTCAATAAGTCAATATCTAGTAATCTAGTAAGGAAAAACTTATACCATATGTTTCGCCTTACTACAACTATAATGAATATTACTGAAATATACCATATGTATATAAAAAGTGGCTTTATATATATATATATATATAACTTGTCTTACAACCTGTTCAGGTTATACACATACAGTATTTTTAAGGTAATCTATTCTTATTTGCATGGAAGGGGAGTGGAAAGTAATTTAGGAAAAACCATCCTCAGTAGACTTGACAGGGGTTCGAGTCCCGATCTCCTGGTCATCAGCGCCAATCTGACATGAGCTTGATGCATTAGATTATTCGGCTACTGAAGTGGGTAATATCTAGTAAGAAAAACATGTATATTTAGTAAAAATGTACTTTATACTTATTTATAAACTCATCATAGCTTAACTAATAATAATCACAATTCTCTACTAGACTGTCTCACCTGGTTTCGATGGTGTTTTGGCTTTAGGCTTGGGGATGGGTTCACATCTTTCCTTTTCTGGGCTGTCCTTGCTTTCTGATTTTCCTTAAAGTAAAAAAAAACACTTTAAATTAAGTTTGAATAACAAAAGATGATTTTAAATCATATTTTAACAAATTAATAAAGTATTTCCAATTTAATAAATTTAAATGTGTAGTAAATAATTGTGGTAATACAGGTTATATTGAGTGTTGTAAGACTAACTGCAGTGAAACGAGTAAAAATTATACTATATCTTTCTCCAGTTTAATAGGGGGGAGCTGAATTGTATCCATTCATACATTTCTTAAACAAGCATCACAAATAAAAAGTCTGATTTGTATCCATTCTCATAATATCCACAAAATCCTGAATTGTATCCATTCTGAATGGTATTCATTCAGACATTTTCTTAAACAAGCATCACAAATAAAAAGTCTGATTTGTATCCATTATCATAATAGCCACAAAATCCTGAATTGTATCCATTTAATTGGGGTGCCACTTGTCTGATAGATGGCAGCAGCTGAGACTCTCCTTAACTCATTCCGAGTTCACTAGATAGCAGCACTATCACTAAGTTAATATATATAAAAAATAAAATATTTATTCGTGTTTTTTAAAAATAATAATATAAGGGTACTTTACAAATGATTGATTTTTAAGAATAATTATGATCTAGTTTAAAATTGGTACATGGGCAAGCATTTCCTAAAATAAATTAATATTTTAAATAGTTTGAAAAATGTTATTTCAGGATGTCGAAATTACGTAAAAAGTGTGTTGACGCATGAAAGGCTAAGTTTTGTTCGGGTGGGTTCGTTTATAATATTAAAAATTATAGCTATTGCCTATTAAATACTTTGGTGCCATGTTATGACATTCTTTGAATATTCATGTTATAAATAATAACGTTCTTCTGTGATTGATGAGAGTTTTGCTGATTTGTTTGGATTATATATAATTTATTTTACAATATTAATTTTATTATCATTGGAGATTTGTTTTTTTCTGTGTGTAGAGATGGCAAAAAATATTAAACTTGTCATATGATGACAAAGAAATACAAGGTATCCCGCTCTCTTTATATACCTACTATTATAGAAATAAACAAAAGTCCTTAACTTATATGTTTACGGGTACATAATAACTTTTAACCATAGGTTCAATAATTCCCTTCAAATCACAAGATGGATTTTATTATTTAACAGTTAAAAGCAAAGATTTTGATTTTTAAACACTG
>CABFWB010000247.1:326654-353712 GCA_902151455.1 Timema bartmani
ATTCAGAATGGATACAATTCAGGATTTTGTGGATATTATGATAATGGATACAAATCAGACTTTTTATTTGTGATGCTTGTTTAAGAAAATGTCTGAATGGATACCATTCAGAATGGATACAATTCAGGATTTTGTGGATATAATGCAAATAATTACAGTGGATACAAATCAGGATTTTTGTTAAAGTAATTTATTTGAAAACTGTCTGAATGGATACTATTCAGAATGGATACAATTCAGGATTTTGTGGATATTATGAGAATGGATACAAATCAGACTTTTTATTTGTGATGCTTGTTTAAGAAATGTATGAATGGATACCATTCAGAATGGATACAATTCAGGATTTTGTGGATATTATGAGAATGGATACAAATCAGACTTTTTATTTGTGATGCTTGTTTAAGAAATGTATGAATGGATACAATTCAGTCGTCTCTTTAATAGGAAGTGCCTTTTAGAAAATACAAACATATTATTGTGTGGCCAAAATCGATAACAATTTACTATTTTATTAGAGCCTTTTTAGCGTATAACCCGAACGGGTAGTAAGACATGGTGTTAAAAGAAGTAAAAAAATATAGTTATTTTATAAGTGTCGATAATATTTTCCAAAAGTGACAGTTGCAGATCATATGATTTCACTAGAACATTCCCTTATATTAATTGAATACTTGAAAAAAAATCCTTACAGATTTAGTCGAAAGTGATTCCTGCTGCACTACAGAAAAAAATATTCCACTGAGGAGAGATTTTTCCAAATCCCAGTCCACTAAACAAATATCGAAACAATCATTTTAGATAAATGTAATGTTTAGAACCCTGTTCTCACGAAACAATTTATTGTACATGAAATTGTACAAGGTTTGGTCACATTAATTGCACCTTAGTTTTACCCCAAGATTGATCAACCGGGATGTACAGTTGCTTACAATATTGTTTATAATACGATGGCTTCGTTGATTTTTTTTATAGCTAAATATTTATTGAATATTTTTCTAAATGACATATCTTTAAAATAAATATTTACCTAAACATCCCTAATTAAAATAAATAAATGACAATTTTCCAATTGAATCTTATTCTTCCTAAACAGCTGAAAACCCCGCAATTTCGACTTCAATCTCATCTAAGACTCAATTAATATCTTTTTAAATCAAGTATATGTATTTTTGTTTTTATTGATAACTAGTCAATAATAAATTCGACATATTTAGGAATCTAGTAGACAGAATTAGAATTACATAATTTATCAAAAGCTGTACGTACATTAAAAATACAATAAATAGGGCGTGCTATAATCCTACAATGTAGCTTACAAGATTTATTATAAACCATAAATAAGCTGTGCAAAATAAATCTTGTACAATATTTGTTGTTCAAAAGGCAAAATCTTGTGACCACATCTTGTACGATATTGTGTCGTGTGTACCGGAATTAACCAATACCAATCGTTTCAAGGCCAATGTGTCATTCTAAATATTTCTTCAAGTATTATTTGTATTCATAGCAAAATAATAAAACCTGGCTCTGCATAAGTGTTTAAAATTGTGTTGGATTTATACCTATAATTAAATGGCTATGAAATATAAAGGAAAGGGTTCGATTCAAATAAAATACAGAAATTCAAATTTATAAGAAAATATTTCTTTACGGTAATATTCTCTTATTTTTAAAGATTGCGATATTTAATTTCAACATCATATGATAGCTAAACACTAATCTGTTGTACTAATTTGCATTGTCGATTTTTAAAATACATTTCAAACCAACTATTTGTAACATTAATTATGAAAATGGAGATCGTCTGTTGAAACGCAGCATTAAAGGATAAAAGATCATGAACACAAATAATTATTATTATTATTTAGCACCGCGTCCTACTACCCGTTCGGGTTATACGCTTATGTACTAATTACGCTAATGGGTTAGGAATTGGGAAGGTTGAATTTAGAGGAAGTGAACCCGCATTTGCGTGGAGGGAGAGTGGAAAACCATTTAGGAAAAAACCCAGTTCACCCGACCGAGATTCGAACCTCGATCTCCCCGTCCTCGGCAGTCGGGCTCAACACGACTAGCGCGTTAGCCAACTACGCCACCGAGGCGGGTCACAAATAATTATTATGCCCCGTAAGTACGGGAAACGTTTTCGTAATTGATTCAATAGAGAAACTTAGTAAAAATTATGGCAGCTATTACTAAATAACCAGAGAATTAGCTATTACGAAATATACTACGCATATTATCACGGTCGTTGTTTTCTTCCTTGTATTGTAAATAGCTGAAGAAACCAACAAAAAAAAGTTTTCTTTCAGCAAATGATTTGTGTGTGTAAAAATTAAGTTATACCTATGTATTTTAAAACAATACAGGGATTTTTAAGATTAAATCTATAAGAACACATTTAATTAAAACAATTATCTCAAATTAATTTTCAAAATAAACACATTTTGTTTAACTTTTGTTTGAAAGACAGGTAAATCACTGTTCAATTTGCTCATGTAAACAACTACTTGCATCCCTTGTACACAACTGTCATCACTTAAACATCGATGAAAACTAGGACCTGCGCTACTACCAAATTACTCACAAGTCTCACTGACAGTTACTTACTTTTATAATAGTCACCATAATAGTTAAATACTGAATTAAGTATGGAGAACAATCTATGGGGGTCGAACGGTCTAAAGCGGTGGTTTCAATCTTAACTGTTCGCGCACCCCCACTCCCCAGATATATATTCTTTCCAACTTTTACCTACCTCCCCTCTCACCAGGGTTGTCGGTGAATAATGCAAGCTATACGTATTATATATTCTAGATCTAAACTAAACTACATCCAAAATATTGTACTAATTATGAGGTTTAAATGGGAAATATGTATATATTTTTTAAATTTTACGTACCCCCAAATATATCTTTGTGTGCCCCAGATTAAATACCACTGGTCTAAAATATCACTCTCGCAATACCTTGGATTGCTGTTGACGAGAAGAAACCCGATCGGTTGTATTGACGGTGTTTTTCCCTCTTTCCATGCAAATGTCACCACATTTACTATAAATTCTACTCTTATGACACTTACAAACCCACTTCGGTTGGCCGCATAGTCTAAGGTGCTACTCTAGCAGTAGACTAGACTGCCAATGGCGGGGAGATTGAGGTTCGAATCTCGGTCGGGTGTACTGAGGGTGGTGTTTCTAAAATGGTTTTCCACTCTCCCTCCACGCAAATGCAGGTACATTTCATATAAATATAACCCTCCTCATCCCTAAAACCATCAGCGTAATTAGTAGTGTCTACATATGCGTATAACCCGAACGGGTATTAAGACGCTGTGCTAAAAAAACTTCAAGATTAACGCGAACTGGTAGCAATTTATGGTTGAAAATTAAATAATTAATTACGGAAGTATCGGTCGTGTGTATAGGTAGTTAAAGGTTGGTATTAAAACTTATGACGCACGTTGCTCCTTGGCAAACACCAATCAAGTGTCGACCCTCCCTGTACCTTCAACAAGACGGGGAAAAACTCTCTCCGGATGTTTTGATTTGTTTGTTTACACCAGTGCAAGTAGTATAACTGTCCTAACAACTAGCGCTGACGTTGTAATTGAGAGCAACCACTTAGCGACACTCTCTTAACTATACACAAGACGTTTTACTAGGGGTATAATATCAGAAGAAAATTGTCGATACCATATTCATATTGGAAGAACAGTATCAATACCACTCATATCGGAAGATGAGTATCGATAACATAATCATATCGAAAGAAAAGTATCAAGATCATATTCATCTTGAAAGAAAATTATAGATACCATATTCATATTGGAAGAAAAGTATCAATACCACTCATATCGGAAGATAAGTATCGATAACATAATCATATCAAAAGAAAAGTATCAAGATCATATTCATCTTGAAAGAAAATTGTCGATACCATATTCATATTGATAGAAAAGTATCAATACCACTCATATCGGAAGATAAGTATCGATAACATAATCATATCGAAAGAAAAGAATCAAGATCATATTCATCTTGAAAGAAAAGTGTCTATAACATAATTATTTCGAAAGAAAAGTATCAAGATCATATTCATATTGGAAGAAAAGTATCAATACTACTCATATCGGAAGATAAGTATCGATAACATAATCATATCGAAAGATAAGTATCAAGATCATATTCATCTTGAAAGAAAAGTGTCGATAACATAATTATTTCGAAAGAAAAGTATCAAGATCATATTCATATTGGAAGAAAAGTATCAATACCACTCATATCGGAAAATAAGTATCAAGATTATATTTATCTTGAAAGAAAAGTGTTGATAACATAATCATATCGAAAGAAAACTATCAATATCATAATCATATTGGAATAAAAGTATCGATACATTTGTTGAACAGTGACCTTCAAGCCTGTACGAATCCAATATTTTCAACTTCGAATCGAATCATAATCTTTACGGTACTTATTAACTCAAATAGAATTCGAGTATGATATTTTAAAAGGAAAATGTTTTGAATCTTAATCTAATATTTTATAATGAAGTAGTGAAGTGTTATCAAATCCAAATCCAAAATTATGTTTAAATATATATTTTAAAACTTATTCCAGTCAAGAAATAAGATCAATAAACATTGCTCAAATAATGAATAGATTTTAAATATTACGAGACTATCGATTTTATAATATGGTCAAGTCAAATAACAATAGTAGAGTAAACTTACCCAAATTTGATTGGAGGTATAGTCTTTAAAAAGTTAAACTATTCAGAATTACGACTTTTTGATTAAAATTTCTAATCAATTTCCATCAAATCCAAATTTGATAACTTTTTGGATTGGAAATTTTCTATCACGATACGAAAATTTTTAATATTAAAATTCGGAGTTTCGAATCAAACACGCATCCTATCAAGTATCTGATTCAGAATTTCGAAGCCTTATACAAATTTTGCTTCACCACGCCTTGGACAAACTATTCAATAAAGTAGAAAAAGCACGAAAAAAAAACTAATATCATAATAATGTATTTGCTTTGCTTTATTTATTTATTTGAAAAGTTTATTCACATAGTCATGTGGGTAAGATTTTTTTCCCACCACATCTTACTACCCGTTCGGGTTATAAGCATACATTAACTAAGCTAATGGTATAGTAAGATAAAATTTCAGAAGAAACGTAACCAAATTTGCGTGAAGTTATAGTGGGAAACAATTTTGGAAAACCACCCTCAGTACACCCGGCCGGGATTCCAACCCTGATCTCCCCATCACCAGCAATCTATTCAAACACGAGAGTGACGCGTTAGACCATGCGACCACCGCACCGGTCCGAGCTAAGAAGAAAATTCATGTTCAAACCATTCATTCGGTTTTTAAATTTTAACAGAATTAGAAAATAAAAACCCTGGTATTGTGTTGAACTAGACTGCCGAAGACGGGGAGATCAAGGTTAGAATCTCGGTTGGGTGAACTGGGGGAGGGGAGGGGTTCCTAAATGATTTTGCACTCTCCCTCCACTCAAATGAGGGTTCACTTTCTCTAAATTCATCTTTCTCTATTCCTAACCTATTAGCGTAATTAGTACTTAAGCGTATAGCCCGAACGGGTAGTAAGACGCGGTGCTAAATAATAATAATAAATAGATAAAACCAAATAAAAGCATTGAAACTGGAATGGAGATTTGACAATTGTTTTTAAGAGAATAGAGCATAGAGGGTCCTCCAATAATTTGATTAATATTTCCACCGAGTCTTAATACACGTTCGAGCTATACCACGGCCGTGACCTAAAATTTAGAGGAAATGCTTGGAGGGAGAGTGAGAAATAATTTAGTAAAAAAATATTTATCCCATTACTAATATCGAGGAGTCAAACCCCTCAACCATGCGGATGTAATATTAATTAAGTTGAGAAAACCTGCCTTGTTGGTTTAGTGAACTATGGTCAATTTCATAATAAACTGGACTGCCGATGATAGATTGATCGAAGTTTGAATCCTGGTTGAGTGTACTTAGGGCGGTTTATCCTAAATTGTTTTTTCACTCTCCCTCCATGCAAATACTGGTACACGTCCTCTAAATTAAACCTTCAGCATCCCTAACACGTTGGAGTAAATTAGTATAAGTATAGCTCGAATGGGTAGTGATAAAAGGTGCTAAGAAAAAGTAAGTTGGGCTTCTGAATTTACATGTAAAATACTAGATTATTTTTAACAAAAACTAATAAAAAAACGAATACAACCTGTTGTAAAACAAATTTGTAATGACAATCCAAAAAAAATGGTAGACAAAAACTCTTTGCACGGGGATGTAGGGAGCGCGAGAGAAGATCAGTGTTTTTGCAGTTTTTGTAGCAAAACTTTTTTTTTTACCAAAATAAATCAAATATTGCTCCAGTACAGAGTTTAATCTTCTTCACATGGTGATATCAACCGTTGTTAAATATCTGTTATGAGCATAGCGGTATTATAATGAGAAACATTTTTAATGAAGATAAAATTTTGTAATTAAATTACAGGACACCTTGACAGATATTCAAGAACTGTTGACAACACTATGTGAAGAAAATTAAACTCTATGTTTCTATTGAAGAATTATTTGATTTATTTTGAACAAAAAAAGTTTTGCTATAAAAAACAGTAAAAACACTGACCTCTTCTCGTATTCCCTACATCCCCATCTTAATTATGACTTCATTAATTAGCTTAGCGATTAATTTTATGTTTATATTCGGAACAATTTGACTTGTACTGGGTGCAGAAAATGGAATGTCCTGGGGCAGTTAAAAAACTGGTGGATTCTCAGCTAACATCACACACACATCTATCAAAACACATCAACTGTCTAGGTCGTAAAATGTCAAAGGTCATTGGTAGGTCATAAGGACTTTTTAATCTCAATAAATTCCCCTATGCAAGTGAACTTTCAAAAAATACTTGTAAGAAACAAAAGGTTTGAGCTAAGATTTTAAAAAAAAGTTAAAAACTGTGGCCGCTAAAGTTATAAATACTCAATATGTTTTTATTTTTATTTTTGTGTGTCTTCCATGTAGAATGTGATTTGTAATATTGCCTTGAAATTTAGCCTTTTTAAAATTTTTTTAAATGAATAATTTATATATTGGAACAAATTACAAGAAATAGTTAAGGGACAACTAGAAATATAAATTAATATGGATTTCAGAACGTGTAAATCTGCTTTTACTGGACAGAGAAGAATTGGCTACCTTTTAAATAAAATCGGCCATTACCACAATAATCCATTTATGTGATATCTATGGAGATAGAATTCAAAGAAAATGCATTCGCACAATTTATGAAAAAATAATCTCAGTACATTCATCCGAGATTCGAACCCCTATGCCCCTGTTACTGGAAACCCAGACTTAATGAGCTTGACATTTAGACCACGTGCCCACTGGGACGGATAATGGTGACTATACATTGAGTCAGAACTTTGATAAAGTCTATTAACGATTTAATCCAATGGATGAGGGTACTTTTATAGGAAGTTTGTTGCTATTTTAATACCACGTCCTATTAACCGTTCAGATCATACGCATAGTTATGTAATAATTAGACTAACGCGTTAGAGATGAGGAAGGTTGGATTTAAAAGACGGATACCCGCATTTTCGTGAAATACGGGCATTTAGGTGTTAAAATCCCGTGTGTTGATATTAATGAAATATCGGTTAATATTCCCAGAACTACGTGGCCTGGAACTATTGCCCTACTACCTAGGCACAGGCCCGGATTAAGGCATGTGCCAAGTGTGCCCGAAGTTAAGGGCCCCCGCCCGCCTGGCAAATAAATCACTTTTAACTTGTCATATTTATTTGGGTATAATATAACATTTCAATATTTTTGTGCTTTTTTCGTAAAATTTATCCCAAACTAATCTAGAAATTTCCTGATTGAAGGGCGCTGATAGCCTGGTATTACGTGGAATCGGACAGTCCGTGCTTAAAAATTAACGCAACCTTTACTTTTGGCAAACTGAAAATAGTACATGTTTGCAGACGGTACCGTTGACTTTTGACATAAAAATAAACATAGATTTTTATTGATAATAATTTCTGTGGTAAAATAATAAAATTATTAATATTGAAGAGTTAATTAAATGTGACGTGAGAATTTTTTTTAATATACTAATACTATTACTATTTTATCTGCAGATGGTGGACTACATAAATTGCAATTACACTGAAATAGTCTATAATTATATAATTTCCAGAATTATTATATTATTAGCTATTAATGTACAGTACTATAATCGACTCATTATATAATAGATTGTATAGTTTAACAGTAACTATGGTATAAATAATTAATATGTTAGTAACAAAACTCACGGTACTCACCATGATTGCTAAATGTTTGCAAAAAAGTTTGTCTCTAAACAAAACTATCCGTGTAAGATGTATTTATAAGATTTACAATCATTCATTGGGGAATTAACTTCTAAGGACCTCCAAGTTCTACTTGGCACAGGGCCCCAAAAGTGTTAATCCGGGTCTGACTACCCATCCTCCCTGGTAATACCCTATGTAGCAGTAGCAGGTCCAGTATCTTCACTCCCTTGTCCTCCACCTCATCTCACGCAATCATAGGGAACGTCTTCATGTAGCAGTAGCAGGTCTAGTATCTTCACTCCCCTGTCCTCCACCTCATCTCACGCAATCATAGGGAACGTCTTCATGTGGCAGTAGCAGGTCCAGCATCTTCACTCCCCTGTCCTCCACTTGATCTCACGCAATCATAGGGAACGTCTCCATGTGGCAGTAGCAGGTCCAGTATCTTCACTCCCCTGTCCTCCACCTCATCTCACGCAATCATAAGGAACGTCTCCATGTGGCAGTAGCAGGTCCAGTATCTTCACTCTTCTGTCCTCCACCTCATCTCACGCAATCATAGGGAACGTCTTCATGTGGCAGTAGCAGGTCCAGCGTCTTCACTCCCTTGTCCTCCACCTCATCTCACACAATCATAGGGAACGTTTCCATGTGGCAGTAGCAAGTCCAGCATCTTCACTCCCGTGCCCCATTCCTCACAGCAAACCCTCAAGGAGGTCAACCCTATGCGGCAGAAACAAAAAGTCCACGCGACCTACTTGTTAAAGAGGCTCGGCATCAGCATTCAAGTGGCGCGGTTGGTTAGGACGAGCCCTCTTGTGACCGAGCATTGTCTGAGGAAGAGCCCTTGACACCTTAGCAGTGGCACTTGTATTATTTCTATGAAGGGGTGACTATATAAGATAGGTTTTTCCTGCCAAAAGAGGACCATTATTCAGGCAGCGATAGGCTCACTGACATGAATTTTGCACTATCGTTGATTCAATTTCAATCTCAGTTTCAATACGGGTCGTTTTAGCGTCAAAGTTAATGCAACTATGATTATTCTTTGACATGACTTGTTAATTGTTATCTTGTCAATATATTTAAAACGTGAAAGGATTCCTTACGAGCCAGCTTCGGTATACTAAGGATGGATTTTCCTAAATGGTTTTCCACTTTCCCCAAAGAAAATTTGGCTGCAATTCCTATAAATTCAACCTTCCTCATCCCTGACTCATTAGTGATTAAAGTGATTAGTACATATGCCTATAGCCTAAACGGATAGTAATAGGTTGTGATAAAAAATCGACAATAATTCCCAGAGGCCTACCAAACTGATTTTAATTATTTTTTATTATTATTTAAAAAAAGCCTATACACCAATAACGTGCCTAAAAATTTCAAATATATTCAAAGGAAGTGCCACATTTTTTAAGGAAGATTTCTTTTGACAACAATTTATCAAAGTACATCAAACCTGTTTTCATTTAATTTTTAATAAAATAATTTATTAGAGAATTATCATATTAAAGTTTAGGTTTATTGGGAAATATGAATACTATCAAGACGAGATCCCCGACTTCATAAAAAAAGTAGTTTCTTTTAACTTATATTTTATACAAATAATATGTTTTAACGTAAACTGAATATGCTATGTCAGAAGTCGGTAAAAAATCCTATCCACTGATACCTTATTCGTCGCTGTAGGCTTTGTATTAGTTGAGGAAAAGGGATATTGACAACAGAAATAATATATAGGATGAGCATAATTGAATACGCACAACTTTTTGGGATAATACTGCGACCTGGCAAAAAGTAAAATATTATAAAATACAAATAAATATTTCAATCTAAAGAAAATGTCAAGAATCGAGTTTCGTATGAAAATATTTTACTTTCGATGGGTCGTTCGAATCCTCGAATCCTTCATGGTAGTCCTATTCTAGAAATGTTATATTCATAAAAATCTAAAGAAAAAGTCTCAAATACAATAATTATGATTAATTTTTATTTCAAATAACAATTTTAAACAATTGGTTAAAGGAATTATAACTACAAACAATGTACAAAATTGTATTAATATAATAAATTTGATAATAATGTGTTCTAATTATTGTTTATGATATAATCAGCATTATAAAACAAAATTGCATTTTTCAGTTACACAAAGGCTTAAATCACCATTTTTAAATTCAATTGTAATTACTTTCACTTTAAAACTATACATTTTTTTAATTAAGGAGATTTTACCACCACAAAAATCCTGGTGAACTTCCTGTGAATTATTTCATCTTCATTCCTACCCTATTAGTGTAAATATGCGGATAGTGCGAAAAGGGAGTAACAAGCACATACATACATACAAACATACATACATACATACATACATACATACATACATACATACATACATACATACATAATATATATATACATACATACAATCATGCCGTTACCTTACGAGGTAGGCAAGAAACTGTGTCTATAGTTAAAAACAACTCTGTACTTAATCCTTCCTCACTAACTTTCTCCACACTTTGTATACTCCCTTCTAGTCCGGAGGACTATTGCAGAAATTCAGAAGAATTATGCACTTTGGGAAAAAGCTATTTCTCGGTTTTTTCATGATTTGTGGTTAGTGAACATCGATTTTAATGTGGGAGGCCTCGGCTACATCATCCCGGTCTTCCAAATAACTTAAGTGGAGTTCAACTTATAAAAACGTACTCTGGTTTAGGCGTTGAGGACCCTTATCTCCCCACCCCCGTTGATTTCAAAATGTTTTTGTTAACTTGCCTCTTACACAAAAAGGTTTCACCACTCTTACTCGGTGAACCTCAAGTGAGATTGAACCTCAGCCTCCAGAATCAGAGCTAGGAGTGCTAAAACCCCTTCTTCAATCCTTCTGGCAAGTTTTACTCCTGTCCATTTCATGAGATTGTTTAATTCGTACATTTTTAGTACAGGCCCTGACAATCATCAACTTGAAATAACACAAACTAAATTAATAAAATGTTGAGGGTGAATTTTAAGGATCAGATATGATGAAAATAAACAGTGAGCCAAAAACAGCCTGGTTCTTTTGTCCTTCTTGTTTAGATGAAAGCTCACTAACTGCTCACCTAATCTTACCTGTATTTTAATATTTTATAATTCCAAGTTTTGAAGAAAAAAACAAGAATTGAAAATTACTTTTTTTTAAGTGGAAAGCTGCTAATAAAACAAAGTAGGCGTGGTTTGTTGTCCAACGAAGGCTGATATGCCCCGCTCTAGCCTCGACCTATTCAGTGGGACGGTTGTCATGACGATGTGTGACGTCAGAGGACAAGCATACCACCTGTTCATATTCCCCCAACCCCCATCAAACCCTTTTATCTCACCAAGGCCTTTCTAAAACGCTCAATCCTCTCCTCTAAAAGTCTAACCAGTGTAGGAGTGGTGGTAACTGACAGCTAGCAGAAGATTTTTATTGCAAAAGTCATTAATACTTATGTGGAAATGATTATTATTTTATAAATAATACTATATTATCAATCAAAAGTGTTAATAAACGCTTCTAATAATGATTGCTGTATAGTTGGCTTTTTAATAACTAATTTAAAGAACATAAAATATTATTAGAACTTTTTTGTGTGTGTCGTGGTTGCGGCAACCAGAGATATTATAGAGCCTGAGATATTAAATTTTAAAAATATCATATTCATATTTGTATCTTCTTATAAATGACAACCCAAATAAATAGATGTTATTTTATAAGTTAGAGAAAGAGCCATACAAAATACTAGTTTCTAAATAAAAAGTTTTTATTTTGTAAACACATGTGCATGAACACAACTGAAAATTGTTTTTATGACAGTCAATCTCCCTGATTTCATCTTGTTCGCCTTCTTAACTTTTGAGGAGAAAGCAGCCTTTTTTTAGAAGCTTTCGTTTGTAAAGCATTTTTAAGAAAACAAACATCGCTTCTAATCCAAAGAGTTATTTTCGTAGGTTCGTATTTAAATAATGTAAAAACGCTTAAAAGAAAAACCAATATTGTGACAACAGCTTAAAATATGGACTTGCTGATCATGTTATCCGACAAATGAATACACAAGAGTAGATTTGGTAACTTTTGCTAGCTGTCAGCTACCACCACTTCTACGCTGGATAGACTATATTTATCGTTCTAAGCCCAAGAGGAAAATAATATGTCAAATGGTACAGATTCTTTAATAACTGTTGCATTGGATTGGGAATTGTACTACTTTAATAAAGTTAAACAGTCCAATTTTCCTAAAAAGAGCCTTACCTGACAGCTAGAAAAGCTACTGGATCTACTTTATACTTTGATAAATACTACCAATACTTATAAAATAACACTAATAATACAATAAAATGTTACAATTGTTGGACATAAAAAAATAGGTTTATATTCTCTAAAAGGTTCTCGCTATGATGATTGGACTGTACATTCAGAGCCCTCAAAATGTGATGCGTTGTACATAATTATGAAAGCCTACAGACTCCTTCAATGGAACAAGGACAAAGGTCCATAATCACTATCATTATTATTATTAGTATTATTATTATTATTATTATTATTATTATTATTATTAGCACCGCGTCTTACTACCCGTTCGGGTTATACGCACTTACGCTAATGTGCAATGGTAGTGTGATTGTGAGATGAAATGAAGGACCTACAGTTTAACGTTGAATCCGAACCACAGTGGAGCCCTGGCACTCCACACATTCACAAGTTGTGATTAATACACGTCTTGTCAGAGGTGAAGGAAGGGTTTGGCAATCAGATAAATCTGTGCCGGGACCGAGGATTGAACCCCGGACACTTAGCACAGAAGTCTAACACCTTACCCCTAGACCACCAGGTCACCTTATAATCACTATCATCCAGCCAGTTGTTACCAAGTATAAGGAGGTGAGGATTCGAATCTTGGCCGGGTGTTCTGAGGGCGGATTTTTTCCTAAATGGTTTCTTACCTTCCTCTCACGCAAAGATAGAGGCAAAATCATCTTCCTTTTTATTACATTAAGATGGGGATGTATGGAACGCAAGAAAGCCTTAATTTCATTTACTTTGTCAAAATAAATCAAATATTGCTTCAGTAGAAACATAAGAGTTTCATTTTCTTCACATGATGATATTAATAGTTCTTGAATATCTCTCAGGGGTATCCTGAAAGGCGGTTTTTCACCAGACTGACACATAGGTTATAATGTTTAGAAACAAAACCTAAACGCTTAATTCCACCAAACCTACAGACTGAAATCAAGTTGCAGGTTTTTTTAGTTAATTTCCACTACATGGGCAAAGTAGTCATGACCAGGGCCCGGAATTTAATGACCTAAAAATGATTAAAAAAATGAACTATAAAATGATCTATAAATTCTAAAAAAATCACTTAAAATTTACAAAAAGTGACCTAAGAATATGTCCAAAACGCGTAATGAATACACACGACTGATCCAAATACACACTTTACAAATATAAACTAAAATTAGCCATGCAATGAAAGGTCTAAACTTGGGCATCCTGCTGAATATATCATTAATTTTATAAAATCTGCCCCCCCTCCTACCAATGCAGCCCCTTCCAGCCTAGTATTGCAGTGTCTCATCAGGTGTGTGTATTTTATAGTAAAGAAGATACAAATTGCAAAGCTTTCATATCTTCTCATTCCGAAAACTCTTGGTTGGTAACATTATATTCGATTCATTTTGTCTTTATAAAATATTGTTACTATTGAAAAATATTCTTATTCGAGGGCTTTCAATGACTCAAAAATACCTAAATATAAAGCAAAAAAAAAAATTTCCTGAAATTCCAAAATGATGACCAAAAATAGACCTATTAAATATGCATTATTACAACCAGAGGACTATAAACAGAATTTATGCACATATGAGAATTGTCTCTGTTGGACCAAAACAAATGACATGACATCAAAATCCGGGCTCTGGTCATGACCGCCGAAGAAGAATTGTTCATCATTGGTTGTGGGCTTTTCTTAATTCGGGAGCCGAGGAAATATATGAATGTGGAGCGCCTGTACTAAGCAAACGGCTTAACAATACAGTATTCTTATTGCATAGCTTTCAGGCGTGTAGAGAAATAATGAACTTAAATTTAGAAGGAAATATAACGGAAAGCTGCAAATTATTAGTGTCCTCTACTGAAAAATAATTTAAGTTATGTTGTGGACTAATAGTCCAAGCTAGCTGACTTATACTAAATAAACTATTTTTTAAAACTTGGTTCACCCAGAAAGGAAATTCATCTTGCTTGTTTTCATTATGGTGCAGTTTATATGATAGGGCCTTAGTGAATTCCAACAAGGTAAGGATGTAAGACTTCGCAGTAAATTGAATGAACACCTCATTTATTCTAAAAGGTAGAAGTATTACCAAGAGAGATTACACCATGGTCCTGTATTATAGGCTGTGCCGAAGTAGAACCATGTAAGATAAGTTTGCCACCTTTCCTGGTAAATGAAGGGTAACTTGCAAGAAAATAACTATTGTATTATTTGTTTGTTATGATGACAGTAATAAAATAATATAATTTGTTTTATTTCCTCTAAGGTTTCTAAGAAATAACAGAAATGAAGCAAAATCAGTTTGATTGTGACTGCTAACATCATTTCATTGCTGGACTTATCAATACGTCTCCACCCAGTATCCATACCGGTGGCCACGAGGTCTACGGCGTCAAGCTCATAGCAGAAAGTATTACCTGTCAAAGGATTCTATCTTGCTCATTCCTATCATATCAGCGTAATTAAAATGTTTGTACATTATAATGTAGTTGATTTTTGGACTGCTCTCATATATTTAAAAAGTCATGGATGAAGGTATTTTTCTTTAAAGTATCGTATGTAAATTATCCTTTTACTTCATCCATGGAGAATCACGCGTTTTCGCAGAATAGTCTGTAAAAGGATTTCACTAGAAAAACTTGTTTACTTTTCTCAAAATATAACTCCGCAGTATTTAACAAACTAGCGAGAAAAGCCAGCTCCCTATATCCAATAGGAAGCTAGCTTTCACTGCACCTGTTGAAGAGAAATACCTGATTGGTTACTCTTGACAGCGTCGCGAGATATACAAGCAAGGGACACATCCACATATAATGAAAAATATACGTAGAAGGTAAACAGAATGTGCCAGTGAAGGAGAGAGAGTAGACGTAAACAGAAGGTGCCGGTCAAGGAGAGAGAGTAGACGTAACCATAAAGTATAAGTGATCACAATCAATACAGACTTTAATTTCATCAATGTGTAAATAAATAAATAATAAAGAGTGTACAACATAAACAGTTTTATCAATATCAAACTTTCCAGAATAGGCTCCCCATCGCGGGACATTACATCGTCAAATCATCGATATCGGTATAATTGTCGCCCAAAAGTGGGGCAATTACTTTATCAAAATCGTCGATAACGTTACAATTGTCGCCCAATCGCGGTGCAATTAAATAATTAAATTATCAAACTTCCGATAACGTTACAAATGGCGCCCAGCCGCGACGCATGATCTTCCAACCCCCAAGGCAAGAAAGGGACTCTACCAACTGAGACGCACGGCACACTAGACGGCACACCACCAAGAACATCCGACCGAGAACCGAGGTGAAACAAGCAAACGTTCACGCACGGCACACCAACGAGGAACATCATTCCGAGGTGAAACAAGCAAACGGCACACCAGACGTTTCACGCACGGCACACCAGACGGCACACCAAAAGGCACACCGACGAATAACGTCCTACCGAGTTGAAACGAGTAGACGTTTCACGCACGGCACACCAAACGACACACCGAAGAAGAATCAATGAAGTCAGATAAGTCTTAGACAATTTTTTTTGTTATTATTATTATTTTATTTCACAACATGAAAACTCTGTTGTAATACTGTATAAATCTTGTTAATATTAGCAAATTTTGGAAGGGAGGATGGCGGATTCAAGCCTAAATGATAATAGTGACACAAATAGCAGCGTTGATGAAACAGAGTATGAAAATAGACCACGTAATCAGTTAGTTTTAGAACAATCAGATGAAGAAATAGGAGAAAGGGAGCAGGACAATGTAGAATCAATTGCAGAGGGAGAGAGAAAAGAAGAGGCAGAAAAATATACACGAGGAAATTTAATTAACATAGAAAGTGTTATAGTAGATAAGGAAGGGCGAGAAACAAAAAAGGAACAAACTAAGAGGGAACACGTAACAAATTTAAATCAGTTTATGAGAGTGTTTATACAGGAAATTAAAGTGGATAAGGAAAAGACTATACGAATAATAAGAAAGATCCAATTCAGGATCAAACTAGATAGTACGATACAATCAGGGATCAAACCAGATAGTACGATACAATCAGAGATCGAACCAAATATAGCGATGCATGCTGAGCTCAAGCCAGATAGTACGGTCCAATCCGGAATAAAACCAGATATTACGATACAATCAGAGATCGAACCAAAAGTAACGATCCATTCTGATATCAAAACCGATAGTACGATCCACTCAGAAATCAAACCAGATAAAACAATTCAATCTGGAATAAAACCAGATATTACGATACAATCAGAGATCAAACCAGATAGTACAATCCATTCCGAGATCAAACCAGATAATACGATCCACTCTTAAATCAAACCAGATAGTACGATACAATCAGAGATCGAACCAAAAGTAACGATCCATTCTGATATCAAACTAGGTAGTATGATACAATCATAGAGATCGTTACAACATGTATGGGTGGTAAGATGCATTGGATTTTTTTCCCCCTGTGTATCGCGTTTTATTATATTAATGAGCTAGGAATGAAGAAGGTATATTTTGCGTAGAGGAAGAGTGAGGAAAATATTTAGTAAAATACATTCTTTTTACACCCAACCGGGATTCTATCCCCAATCATTCTACCATAGATAGCCCAGACTCAAGTCTATTGCGAGAGTGACGCCTTTAAGCCATTCTAAAACCAAAATGGGTAGAAAATAGCAAAATAATTTGTTAAACGAAATAATGTTTAAAAAAGCATTGAGGGAAAGTATTTCTTACTCACCGAGTACATCCCCTGAACTATCTTGCATCTTGCAAGACACAAAGGCTGGGTCATTACAGTCCATCTAATAATTCATTAAGTTCAATGTTTCGTGCCACGCGTGGGTCGACTAGACAAAGAACTAGACCAACCTAGAGGACACGCTCTATTCCTTGAGAACACACTGAGCATTAGAGGGAGGGTATACTAGTACAATCTCGGAGGAACTGGGGAAGGGGTGGACTATTTTTTTTTTTAGCACTGCACCTTATTATTATTATTATTATTATTATTATTATTATTATTATTTTATTTATTTATTAGCACCAGTTCTTACTACCTGTTCGGGTTATAAGCACATGCAATCATTACTTTAATGAGTTAGAGATGAGAAAGATTGAGGGAGAGGGAAAACCATTTAAGAAAAACCACTCTCAATACACCCGACCGCGATTTAAAACCCTATCTACCCATCACCGGAAGTCTAATCGTTTGCAAGAGTGACGCCTTAGACCATGCGACTACCGAAGCAGGTTGCGTCTTACTACCCGTTCGGGTTGTATGCGTATGTACTAATTTAGCTAATTAATGGTTTTAGGGATACAGAAGGTTATATTTATAGCCGCATTTACGTAGATAGAGAGTGGAAAACAATTTTGGATAAACCACCCTCAGTACACACGACCGTGATTCGAACATCGATATCCCCGTCATCAACAGTCTTGTCTACTGCGAGAGTAGCGCCTTAGATCGTGTGGTCACCGAAGCTGGTAGAGTATTCTACTATCGCCGCATTTGATCGGCATGGTTAGGAGAAATTAACTTTTTATACTATTAGTGTGAGTCCAATCATATGAGTTTTAATTATTTTTTTTTAGCACCGCGTATTATTTACTACATGTTCACTGCTCAGGTTATACGCACATGTACTAATTACGCTAGCGAGCTAGGAATGAGGTAGGTTAAATTTAGAGTAAGTGTAACTGCATTTGCGTTAAGGGAGAGTGGAGAACTGTTTAGGGGAAACTACCCTTATTAGACCAAACCAAGATTCGATAAATCAGCACTAAACGTAAAAAAAAAAGTTAGTTTTGATTTATTGAAAACATTTTAACACCCCACCCCTTTTACCCCACAAACATTTTCCCCAACACTTCCCTAACCCCATTACTCTGGGTCATCTCTCAGATTGAGGGGTTTAATATCGGTTTGGTCTCCCCCCCGATATAAATTTGTGGATACGCCCCTATCGTGAGTATCCCTTGTGTATATACACGTACTAATTAAAACCTAAGGCAAAACACAAAGTCTAATCACATAGAAATTTAATATCTGGGTCAGTGTTTCCCAAACATCGGTACGCATACCAACTAAGGTACGCGAAGCCCCACCGAGTTTTAATAATAGTACATTGTTTGAAATAATAAGTCTGATAAACGAGCTAAAGCAGGTTTCAAATATATCTATAATGGACTTTCATAAGCCTTTATTTTCCAACGTTAATGGATTTGTTTAGGTTTCCACCATATATTTTTATTAACATTTGAAATTACAGTTTATAGTTTACAAGATAGAAGATATTTGCTTACTTTTTTTTAAATAAAGTGTTGGAATGGATACATTGATAAGTTCATGACTGCAAGGGATGCGTGACTTGGGAAAGTTTTAAAAAAACCTTAACTAGGTAATATTGATAACACAAACATGTGTGGTAAGACTTAGCGATCGAAACAGGGACTTCTTGATATATACAGTAGCCCCATGGCTTCTTTGGTGCTGACTGACAATTCACAGCTGACTTCTGACAGTCAACAGTTAGGTATATACCTAAATTTTGACTGTCAGAAGTGACAGCTGCTAAACACATTTTTTTTGCAGATCATATGGTTCGGTGTAGGGATACATAATGTGATCTGGCAGCTTTTCAAAGCAGTCAGTTGTCACCTGTGAGCTGTCAGTCAGCACCAAAGAAGCCATGGGGCTACTGTAGTTATGGGAATCGTAATGAACTAAAATATTAACGGTTTAGGTGGCCGCATACTCTCGTGTTATACTAGACTGCCGAAGGTGGGGAAATCTGAGTTTGATCCCAGTCGGGTGCATTGACGGTAGATTTCCCTAGATGGGTTTTAACTCTACCTCCATGCAAATGTGGGTGCAATTCTTCTAAATTAAACCTTACTAAGCCTTAACACGTTAGTTTAAGTAGTACACAGATGAATAATCCGAACGGGTAGTAAGACGCGGTGCTTTAAAAAACTAAAATATTAGCACTTCAACATAGGCTATATTACATATTCAAATTGATTATATCAATAAATAGGCCTTATTAATATTCATCTATAAAATGTAACACTCATTATTGAGTTCCTTACGACAGTTAATCATTCAGGGAGAACAAATGGAAATCTTTAAGAATCATTCTAAAAGAAGTGACCTCACCGAAATGCTTTTTCACTCTTCCTCCCCGCAAATGCAGGTACACCTCCTATAAATTCAACCTTTCTCATTTTCAATTAATTTATTTAATTAGAACATATGCGTATTACCTGAACAGGTTGTAAGACACGATGCTAAAACCAAATTAAGTTCACAGAGGAGATTATCGCAATTAGACCTATTACAAATTATTATTTTAAAAATTAAAATTAAAATTTCAGTCGAAAGTTTTACTGAAATGAGGAATATCCCCACTTTTAAAAAGACAAATGAATCAGAATCTTGATACAATATTTGAAGTTCTATTGTGGTTTTTTAAACTTAAAAAGTTGGGCAATACTTAATAAAATAGCTTCAAAAGATCGAAAAGAGCTTGATATAATAAAACAGCTTTATATCCCTACCAGTTGGTGGGGTATTCAACATGTCACTTGATTTTCTGGTTCAATTTAAGCACGTGCTAAAATGACATAGCATGTAAAGTAAATTGTCGTGTAATATTTGACAAGTCGATGTTTTCTGCTCCCTAGTCTTACTTCTATCTTCACCTCGCACTGGTTTCACACAACTCACCTCATTTGCTTGACTAATAATAATAAAGTACGAGTAGTAAACTATCGAAATGGGTTCATTTTAAAATGACCTTTACAGAACCCATACTACGGCCGATCAACCGGGTAGTTAAATACAAAACCCGCCTCGGTGGCGAAGTTGGCTAACGCGCTAATTTCGTGTTGAGCTCGACTGCCGAGGACGGGGAGATCGAGGTTCGAATCTCAGTCGGGTGAGCTGGGGGTGGTTTTTTCTAAATGGTTTTCCACTCTCCCTCCACGCAAATGCGGGTTCACTTCCTCTAAAATTCAACCTTTCCAATTCCTAATGTATTAGCGTAATTAGTACTTAAGATGGGGTGCTAGTGAGCGTGAGTTTAGTGAAGTATTTTTGAAGTTTTTATAGTATAAACATTTTTTGAACAAATTTGTTCAAAAAATGTTTATGCTATAAAAACTGCAAAATTAGCACACTAAATTCGCGCTCACTAGCACCCAACCTTAAGCGTATAACCCGAACGGGTAGTAAGACGCGGTGCTAAATAATAATAATAATAATAATAATTAAATACAAGATTACGTTTGAAACAGGAAACGTATCGAAGTTTGATTTTCTGCATTCTCCACTTGCAGGGCTGACACTTCTTTTTTTTTTAACACAAACATCCCTGTGTTATGTGTAGTTTTTATGAAAAAAAAACTATTTTTGGCCAAAATTAAATAAAATAAAATATTTCTTCGGCAGATTATTTTTCTACTCACAGTAATCTCGAATAGGTCCTGGGGTAAAATTAGCTACGCAATGCCCATGGTATATATATTTTTTAAACTGTTGGCTACTATGTGTAGAAAATTAAATTATATGTTTATAATGAAGTAGTATTTTATTTATTTGGCGAAAAAAAGGCATAAAATATTCAAAAAACATGGACCTCAACTTTCCTTCCCTTGCATTCCATCTTAAATAATGTTCTGATTATTGTCACCTGGGCAAGTGGAACAGATCCGCAACTATCATTAGTTCTCACTTATTCGGAGAATCCGCTCTCTTGTTGAATGTGACAGTATTTCTGTGAAGGAGGGAGAGGTTCCTATTATCTCCGGCAATTAATTCTCGAGGCTGATCTTGAGTAAACTCCGATATTGTCTAGCCTTCTTTCTTCGCGTCCTTCTTCGGTGGGCGGACGCGGAGTATTTCATCTGAAGAGCTAGAGATATTTCAGAAGAAAGTAATATATGTTTGTAACCCTGTTCAAAATAATCTCTTGCTATAAATCAAATGTAAAAAGCAAGATTCTATCTTTTATTATATAAATTTTTTTGCTCGTTTTAGATATTTTGTAAGATCAATTAATAGTCTTCTTTTTTTAATGTAGCACATTCTTTTTAAGAGGTTCTTTATAGGCCTTTAATTAAATTGTAATGTTGAAATTTTATCTTCCAATTTGAATTCTTCCACTCTTTACTCACTTTTAACAGTCACCCAAATTGCTTTACAAAAAACACAATAATGAAGGATTGCCGTGACACATGAACGAGATTAAATAACACGTTTGTAATAATATTGAATACCCATACCAGTGGGTACGTTGTCTAAGCCGTTGAACTACCATAGTACTTTATCGTCATCGATAAAAAGGATAGGGCTCAAATCCCGGTAAGGTGCACTAAGGGTAGTTTTCTACGTGGAACTTATTTCTGTGGATTTCCCATCCTCACCCTATGCTGATGCGGGTGCCCTTCCTTTAACCTTTTTCATATCTTCACCATAGATTAGGTAGGCGTCACTCTCATGTTAAACTGGTCTTCTAAGACAGGAAAATTAAGGTTCAAATCGCGGTCATGTGTATTGAGGGTGATTTTTCTTGAATGGTTTCCTGTACTCCTTCCAAGCAAATGTGGGTAGATTACTTCTAAAATGCTTCCTTTTATTCCTTACCCCATTAGAGTAATTATCATTTATGCGTATAACCTGAACAGGTAGTTGGACGTAGTGATTTAAAAAAACCTTGTGTTGACCATACTAATTTAAAAATCAATAACAAATATAATTCAGCGTGTAGGTAGACACTGATTTTTTTTTAAACCTTTGTTTTCAGTTTAGCACCCTTCTCTCAGTGGGTAGTGAGTATGTTTAGTGATTAAAGACCGAGGTTTAGTTCCAGGTAAGATCTAAAAATGTGGGACTTCCCGTTACACAATAATGAATTGATGGACGTGGGACTGGTTACTGTTTATTTTCTGAAGTTAAGTTGGTTTGTAAGTCACAAGCTGATAATGAGTTAGCTTAAAAAAAGTGCATGTTAAAGTCTCCTAACCTATTAATAATCTTGTTATAATGCAACAAAAATTTTAGTTTCATTGATAATAGATTAAAGAACACTATACATTAAGTCTAAACCCTATTTTACGGCTTCACCACAAACAGAGCTCTGAAATAACCAATGAAATGATCGTTATAAAATCCCCTTTTATCATTTTGTGAGGTTTATTTTCAGGTTCAATGGTATACTGATCTTCTCTTCATATAAAACGTGTAATTATGACGGCAAAAAAAAAAAATTCAAGCCCTAGCCCCCAAATAACTTCCCCCACCCTCTTTCCCCAATCCCTCTTCAATCCCTTCGTTTTGATTGCCCCGCGCCTGGTAATCTGTTTTCAATAAAATGGTCGTTCAGCTCAAACCATGGGTTAAAGAATATAAAATCTCCACTCAGGTTTCGGATCGATTTGAGTTTATTTTGTTGTATAATACATTGAGGTTTTTCACCGTTTTTGGACAATAGTCGGTTATTTTTAAGTTCAACTAGAATTCATGAATAATGAACTGAAGTTTTTGGATGCCCTTGATGATTTAATTTAGACTAAAAGAGACTTATTTTAAACATTTCCAGAATGTACGATTAAGTGAAATTGTGACTAATACAATAAGATTGTAACACTCCCATCCCCGTTATAAGAGTCAACTACTGGTCTAGGTGGGCCCTGGTTCTATCCCAAGTAAGACCTAAAATTGCCCTTGTAGACAGATAGTCCAATTTTCACAGGAAGAGCTTCTTAGAAAATAAAAACATTTTGCTGTCAACATTGATATCATTTTACTATACTATTAGTGTTGTTTTCTAGGAATGTATAGTTATATATGTACATATAATATCAAAAGTGACAGTTTCAGATAATATGACTTGACGTATGAATAAATTAAAGTCGATCAAGTAGCTTATCTAGCTGGCAGATGAGGAACTTCCTATGAAAAATTACACTATGGCATATTTCTTAACCATTGAGATCATTGTAAATTAATTGATGTTCTGTCCTAGGTTAAATTAACTTGTAAACTGAGATATATATATACATATATATTTAGTGCCGCGTTGAATACCTGTTAGGGATGTACACCTGTGTACTAATTACATTAATGTATTCAAAATTTTGAAGGTTACATTTAGGGGAAGTGTATCCAAATTTGCTTGGAAGGAGAGTGGAAAACTATTTTGGAAAAACTACCTCAGTATACCCGACCAAGATTCGAACCTCGATCTTCCAGTCTTCGGCATTATACTACTATAAAGCCACATAGCTGACTCACTCACTCACTGACATTAATGTTTAACCAATTCCAGATGAGCTAGAAACTTAAAATTTGGCTTCTAGCCTGTAACCGACGGGAAAATTACAAAAAGTTTAAAAAAATAATTTTTAACCTCCGAAAAGAATTCAAAATGGCAGAGCAACTTTAAAGTCGGTGCGGACCTTTCTTTGGAGGTCTCTTGTGGCTAAACGGTAAGACCTATCAAAAAACGGATTGCACCAGCAACTACGGATTTGACGGATAGAGCTAGATTTTTTTTTATTTTAGGTAAATTTTGCACATATTTTTTTATTTTTTGACACACTTACGGGACAGCTAGAATCATAAAATTTGGCAGGCATAGTGCCACATCCAACTACTATAAGCATGCCAAATTTGATTACTGGGAGTTTGGGGGCGGAGCCCCCAACGAGCAAAGCGAGTTCTAGTATATTGCGAGAGTAGCACGTCAGACATCATATAATGTTACCCACATTTGTGGGCGTATGGACATACACGTTAGTTTCGTTTAGTCTAGTCTGCCAGTGACGGTGAGGTCAAGCCTCGAAACCACGCCGAGTGTATTGAAATTTTTTTACTCTGCCTCCACGCAAATGTAAGTACTTTTGTTCTAAATTACACCTTTATCCTCTCTATCCCCGTAATATGAATACACTATTTACCAGGTCGGTTAGAAATGAGCAAAGCAGCACCAAAAAATGTAGTTTATTATCTGTAAGTAATAATAAATATAAATAAATAACTCCAATAATCCTCTTTGATGTGGTTCTTGCTTTCTTGTCAATTCATAACTGGGTTATAACCGCAAATAAAAAAAAGTGGATGGAGCTGAAAGGGGAGTATCACTAAATGCAAGAGAAGGTAATCATCATAACAAAGCTTCGTTCTTTTGCTTACTTCTATAAGACTACGTCAAGGTCATGCTTCTACTGACCTCTAATCCTGTTTACAGAATAAACAAAATATGTCTGTGTGTGCAGCGCAGCCCTTCGGGAGAAGACCCAACTTAATAAATAATAATAAAAAACATCCCCCTCTGTATCAAGGGGGGATTTAATTAAAACTATTCTAAACAACACCACAAATCCAAAGAGCACACAGGATAAAATACAATAATCTTTTAGACCAGCAAAACTGACTTATTATTATTATTATTATTATTATTATTATTATTATTATTATTATTATTATTATTATTATTATTATTATTATTATTAGATAGTAAAAATAATATCAATCTTTTGATATATAACAGAATGTAAAATGAACAACTACACAAATATTAAATTATTTGTATGTAATACCTCAGCCCGAACACGGGATACCTATAAAAAGAACAAGAATCCTAGTAGAAAGGACTTTTATTTTTTTAGAAAATACAAGCATATTTTTTTCAAGCAAACATTGACAATATTATACTGCCTATACTATTATCAGGGTCCATATTTTGATGACATGTCATCTCTATATGGTACAGCGCAGACAATGCTCATAATATGTCCCTGTACATAAACTTTGTTCATGATCCCCTAGTCATGGAAATTAATTTTTTTTTGTACGTAATATTTTATTATTTTATGTCGTTTCCAGGAATTTATGTAGAATATAATTATATGAATTTTATCGATGTTTATTAAATGCATAAATATTCAAACTTGAAATTTCTCGCCACACAATTGTCGGACTGAGAAGATAATGTAGGTTTAAAATTAATTTTGAACACTATTGCTTTTGATGAAAATATTTATAAATTGATGTTCATGCTTTGTTTTTAAAGGCTATCAACGCACTGCAGATTTTTTTTGTTTCCAAATGTAATATGTTTATTTAATTTAGTCGTGTGCATTAATTCTGTTTATTCGTTCACTTGTAAATTTAATGTACTTTTTTTTAGAATATTTACTGTGATTTTATTGGCCATTTTTGGGACAGATTTTAAGGTACCGGTAATCAAATTTCGGGGTTTGATTACGAATGTTATTTCCTAGGTATTGACAATGTTGATACCATCTTTGTGTTCTAGAGGTCAGAGTTCCTGGCTACAGATCCAGAGGTCCAGTAGTCAGAGTTCCTGGCTACAGATCCAGAGGTCCAGGAGTCAGAGTTCCTGGCTACAGATCCAGAGGTCCAGTAGTCAGAGCTCCTGGCTACAGATCCAGAGGTCCAGTAGTCAGAACTCCTGGCTACAGATCCAGAGGTCCAGTAGTCAGAGTTCCTGGCTACAGATCCAGAGGTCCAGTAGTCAAAGTTCCTGGCTACAGATCCAGAGGTCCAGTAGTCAGAGCTCCTCGTACAGATCCAGAGGTCCAGTGGTCAGAGCTCCTGGCTACAGATCCAGATGTCCAGTAGTCAGAGTTCCTGGCTACAGATCCAAAGGTCCAGTAGTCAGAGCTCCTGGATACAGATCCAGAGGTCCGGTAGTCAGAGCTCCTGGCTATACAGATCCAGAGGTCCAGTAGTCAGAGCTCCTGGCTACAGATCCAGAGGTTCAGTAGTCAGAGTTCCTGGCTAGAGATCCAAAGGTCCAGTAGTCAGAGCTCCTGGCTATACAGATCCAGAGGTCCAGTAGTAAGAGCTCCTGGCTACAGATCCAGAGGTCCAGTAGTCAAAGTTCCTGGCTACAGATCCAGAGGTCCAGTAGTCAGAGCTCCTCGTACAGATCCAGAGGTCCAGTGGTCAGAGCTCCTGGCTACAGATCCAGATGTCCAGTAGTCAGAGTTCCTGGCTACAGATCCAAAGGTCCAGTAGTCAGAGCTCCTGGATACAGATCCAGAGGTCCGGTAGTCAGAGCTCCTGGCTATACAGATCCAGAGGTCCAGTAGTCAGAGCTCCTGGCTACAGATCCAGAGGTTCAGTAGTCAGAGTTCCTGGCTAGAGATCCAAAGGTCCAGTAGTCAGAGCTCCTGGCTATACAGATCCAGAGGTCCAGTAGTAAGAGCTCCTGGCTACAGATCCAGAGGTCCAGTAGTCAGAGCTCCTGGCTACAGATCCAGAGGTCCAGTAGTCAGAGCTCCTGGCTACAGATCCAGAGGTCCAGTAGTCAGAGCTCCTGGCTACAGATCCAGAGGTCCAGTAGTCA
>CABFWB010000247.1:356698-378433 GCA_902151455.1 Timema bartmani
TACGTTAATGAGTTAGAGATGAGGAAGTTTGAATTGAAAGAAAGTGTACCTGCATTTGAGTGGAGGGAGAGTGGAAAACCACATAGGAAAAAACATCTACATACATTACACCCGATCGGGATTCTAACCACTATCTCCTTATCATTGGCAATATAATCTATTGCGAGAGTGACGCCTGAAATATGCGGTCACCAACCCATGGTTCACCAACTTATTGTATATGGCCCTCAAAAGACTTACTAAACAAATAATATGTATCCAATGAAATAGACTAATAACTAATTAATCTATGAGAAATGTATATTAGAAAATTTTTGGTCGATATTTTCTTCAAACCAGCCCACCAATTATTTTTTAACCCACAAGGCCCGCGATGTCAAAAAGGCTGCTGATAATTGCTTTAGACCATGTGGCCACCGAAGCAGGTTATTATTACTATTATTATTATCATAGTGCGGGTTTCTGTATAATACTTCAGAAACCATGTAATTGAAACTAGTGAAACCGTCTTAAGATTATTTACAACATTTAAAGATAATAATTATTTTAGAACTAACATTTTTTTTCTAACTGATCCCAATTTGGCTGTCGTCGAGTAAAGATGGTCTAAAACCGTACTTCAATACGTTTTCATATCATAGCATAGTTTTGTAATTTAATGGGTCGTGAGACAGACCCATCCGGAACATCCGCATATTTTACACTCAATAGACCCAGAGCTCAAGGTTCAGGTCTCGCCACATTCTTTTTAGGTTCAACTCAATCGATGGTTTCAGCTAAAGAACGTAATTTTAAAAATAAATAAATAAATACATGTTTTTATTATCTCTGTTATTATTAATTTAATCGGAAAACTGTGAATAAACCAAATGTGTTCTACACTTTTTAATTGAGACATTATTTTCTAAACTACCTATTTCAAAAATTAATGGTTGGAAAAAAAAAATTTGGCCGTTATTTTGAGCCACCATTTTGTTCAAAGATGGCGGATAGTTGGGCACCACCTCCAAACACGTTATCTTATACAACTATTACCTAAATACCGAGTTTCATGATTTTATGCAAAAGTGCACGATCTGCCCCACTATTTACTGATGTGTACGCGAGAAGAGAGAAGAGAAAAGTTTTGTTTTCTTCTCACGCGGGGATGTTGTGTTATGTGCAGACAAACGTTGAAGACAGTAGGGGCGCGGACAGCCCGAAAATGCCACACGGAGCTGAGCCGACCCGCACTATCCATGTTTTTAAATGCAAGTGGCCATACGAATCCGCACCACGCCGGCGCGGACAAATTGTCGAGAGAACATTTATCCGCGGGGCGCGGAATTTTATCCGCACTTTGAGGGTGCGGACCGTGTAGCCTGCCACCAACCACTAAATACGTATAACAATTTGGGCGTCTCCGGAAATGTTCCCTTAGCTTCCGAGTTTTGTTTGAATGCCAACCACCAAACAATGCACCACGTGTGAACGTACATTTACACCCGGGCTGGAAACAAACCAGCGTTATTTTTAAATAGTTTAACACAGTTGGGTTTTATTGTTTCTGGGGAGGGGGGATGTATTAGGCTTTTTTTTTTTTTTGTGGGTTGTTAAATTTGATTTGCTATACTAACTGATGATGAAACCACTAAATCAAATAAAGTAATTATTCGGGATCAAGTGAAGATCAAGCTCGAATACTTAGGACATTGTTCTTCCATGGCTTCCACAACACGCCTTTCAATGGCAGGAATGCAGTGGCGCATGCGTCCATTCAAATTGTCCGTCACGTTCGGCTCTTGTAGTCACTTGTTAGAAAATGTGATGCGGTACGGATCGGCTACGTGTAGCTTAGCCTTTAACGGTGATGGCTTCTTGAGGGACTAGCCGTGGGTGGGATGTATCTCTAATCACGTATTCTTGAAACTCCCTTCCCCAACTCTTGGGGCTTCTGAGCGCTTTCTCTTCTCTCTATAACAACACGGTATTGAGTAGGCCTATATAGCTCCACAAGGGTTCTTGCTTACCTCCCACTGAGATTTGTCCTCGTTCGACTCTTTGAGACATGAGCTATAGCCATTTTTAAATAATTACAATTTATTTTCAAAAATCTGTTATAAGTAAGCTAACATCAATTTTTTTTTCTTTTAGAAAAATGTTCATACATTCTTATTTATCATGTAAAGCACTCCTTATACGGTCATTTTGAAGAAAAATACTAAAACAATTTTTTTGTTAATTTTTTTATTACTCATCAGTAAAATACCCTTGGAAGAAATTCCCCAAAAAAACAAGTATAGAATGTTATTTGTAATGTCAAACACTCCACTACATCAATTTTGAACATATTCGTTAAAGCCATTTTATAAAAAATATATAATTTTCATCAGACAAAGCATGAGTTTAATAATTATTGTTTTCTCTAAAGCATCCATATTTTATGTTGCATTTAAATACTTTAACGCATCTCTAACGTATGAATCTCAAGAGTCTAGAGTTTATTTAAAAAGCGTGTACGCTATTTTGAAATATTTGTTAATTATGACTAGGATTTAAAGATGTACAGACGTGAAAGTGGCCATTACTGTTACAAAAAATGAATAAAAATTGCAATCGAATGAAATGATTTTTTTAAATAAGACAGGAGATCTTAAGACGTATCTGCATTATGGCGTGAAAAAATGGCATAAAGATGAAAATCAAAAGCCCTCGCACCCTTAAAAATAACCTATTCTTTGCCTCATCCTTTCACAGGAGTGCTAGGCCGATGAAGTTCCAGAGTAGAGCATGGGAGAGGAAGCGATAGATAGATTGAAAGGTTCTTGCTTCCCTTCAAAATATAACTAATCAAATCCCAGGAATATAAGAACTGGAAGTGAAAGTTCAGGTAGAAAAAAATTTAATAAGTTTCAAATTTAATAATTTCTATTTTTTGTAAAAGAAAAACCTCTTACAATTTTCGCAGGTGCTTTGTCGGGACGTCATCCATTATATTTGATTGTTGAGATGAACGTGATATCCAACACTGCAACGATATAGGGTCTCTTTATACTGATGAACCATGTTGTAGAGTTGAACAGTCTGCTATCTCGCAATCAGTTCTATTATCTGGAACGTTTTCTTCCATTTCTAGATATAAATCCAAAGCAGCACTTCCCTGATCTAATGACCAGTCTTGGAACTGTAGGGGGGGATTGGTTGCATGACGTTTTCTCATCTCGTGATTGTTCTCGATCGTGTGAGTCCGGCGGGTGTTCATTAGCCGCGGGCAGTCCCTAACTCTACATCCGCCTTCCTCCACCCACACAGCCCCCAGTCTTTTAATGTTCTACTTTCCCCACGGGTCATTGAACTTCTCTACTCACATATCACTTGTTTGGCGACAGGATTGAGGAAGCTTAGTCGATACTCGGGATAAAGTTAATCATCGTTAAAAGAACCAGAGAGCTATACAAAAAATATATCTTTCAATTCACGTGAAATGTTTTTGTTTTTTTTTGCGTGATATACGTTTCACTACCCGTCCGGGCTATCCTCATATTTACACTAGTCGGGTAGTGATAAGGGAGCCATAACTGAGAGGAGAACTAGCTTTTTTTTTTATCACCGCTTTATACTCATGTATGATAATTACTCTAATAGAGTAGGGATAGAGAAGGAAGCGTTTTAGAGATCATCTACTATCATTTGCGTGAAAGGAGAGTGGGAAAGTATTTCGAAAATAATATCCTCAGAGCACCCGATCGGAATTAGAACCCAGATCTCCCCGTCACCGTCAATTAAGTCTAGTGCGAGTGTAACGCATTTGACCATTTTGTTATTAGTTCAAACGTCTCGACACAAGGGTCACGTAAGCTAAGGCACTAGGTTCGCAGTTTACTTAGATTGCCGGTGACGAGAAGGTCGATATTTGAAACTCAACCTCCCTGGCAATCCTGTCTGCTACGGGCCTGACGCCTTTTACTATGTGACCACTGGTGCGAGTGCGAAACATGCCCGGGACTTATTTATTTTTATTTTAATGATTGTAAGAGGAAGGTTAACCTTAAATCTTAAAATTCCGTCTTTGAGATGCACATGTTCGTGCACAGAGGCTATTCATTTTAAATTTCAGACCTCTGCGTGCGGTAGAGATCGCGCAACGCTCATGAGTCAAGACAGATAAACAAATTCTTCATTTCATTAATATAATATAGTAAGAAGAAAGAATAGAAAAATAGAAAAAAGTTGATCAGGCTTAGCTCAATGAGCTACTGAATTATTTATTCCAAAGAACGCGCTTTAGCAGAAAAATTTCATTTTCAAATTTAATCTTACTAAAAAATAATTGAAGTTGGGTTTTAAAATACGACAAAGTGCATTAGCATAATAATATACTGTTTATAAGAGGACGTTGAGTATGTATTCCTAAACTTTTATATAATAAAATATGAACGTTATTGTTATAAACAAAAAATTAAAAGTGATTCTTGATATTTGATTTAAAGTGAACTATTTTGTTTGCCCTTTTAATAAATACAAACTTTTTATTTATCATTCAACATTGATAACATTTGACTATACTACCAGGGTTATTTTATAGGTATGAATAGCTATCAAAAGTAACAGTTGAAAATCACATGACCTGACGTATGAATACGTGAAAGCAGTTTTAGTTCCAAATACGGTCCTTCCCATCCAAATCCTACTATAGTTGACACTATTCCAAATCACTTTTGCTTAATCAATTTTTATTGTTAAATAACAAATTTGGTTAAATTTTTTTGAAAAGGTCAAGTACGCTAAGGCGTTATTTTAATTTCTTCGAAAGCGGACGGAAATATTTGTGTTCGAATCCTGGTCTAGATTTGTAAGTTAAGTATAGTTTTTAGTAAATTTTTACATTTAACATAATAAGGGTAGTAAATATGTAATAGTAAATATGTAAACTACAACGAAACTCACTTGTGGATTTAAAAAAACTCCCAGTATACCTAGATGAGATTCGAACTCCGACACTACAATGAATAGCAACCAGGTTTAATTAAAGTCTAACGCTTTAAATCACTTTCCCATCGGTTCGTGCATTGTACGAGCGATTTGAGGTCCACCATAATCAGAAAATCCCTGCCATCAATAGCCCGCGGATGTTAACTACGTAACAAGACAATAACGTAGTAATTAACCAAATATATAATGATTTAACAGGAACCGATTAATTTAGTCAAACACTAGCGCCAGTCTACGCCCTTTTACTAGCTATTGACTCTCAAGAACAGTTACCACGATAAGTAAGCTATTGAATCCATCGTCACACTCACAATCCAACAAAGAAAGACCATGATAACGAAACCTGTCTATTAACAGCATACATACATACATACATACATACATACATACATAGGCACATACATACATACATACATACATACATACATACATACATACATAGGCACATACATACATACATACATACATACATACATACATACATACATACATACATACATACATACATACATACATACATACACACACATATATACATACATACATACACACATACAAATATACATACATACACACATACGCATATACATACACACATAGATACATAACCACGCCGTTCCCTTACGGGTCAGGCCAAAAACTTATGATATAGATCAAAAAACAACTACGTACTTTATCCATATTGTATATTAATGCAAACATAATTTTTGTACATTTTGTTCTTTTTTTAAAATATATTTAATTCATTTAAAACTGTTTACTAAAATTATTTTGAAATGAAATTAAATAAAGTCAAACGTGATAACTGAAGTATTTTGTTAGGAAATAAATTTTAGAAAATTATAACTATTTTTGTGTGGTAAACATTGATTACATTTTAGAAATAAATAATCTGGCACTATCTCAGTCGGTAGCGTTTCTGTTTACTGAGCTAATGGTCCCGGGTTCAACTCCTGGCAAGGCCAAAAATTTTATCATTGATAAAATGTGGGTTTCCCCTTTCACAATGAAGAATTAACGGCCGGGGGGCTGGGTGTTGTGTCTGTTCTAGATTTAAGTTAGTTTGTAAGGATAGTGCTGATATAATGAGTCGATTCAGAAAATGAACGTTGCATAACTCAAATAAATGAACAACTAATAATAAATATTATTTGTGTAATTTTTATAGGCATTGAAAATATATTATATCCCCCATACCGGTGGTCGCATGTTCTAACGCAATGTTTCTCAAACTTTCCGATAAGCGTTCAATCCATATGCGGACCACTTTATAAGCGTTCAATCCATATGCGGATCACTTGATGAGCGTTCATTCCATATGCAGACCACTTTATAAGCGTTCAATCCATATGCGGATCACTTGATGAGCGTTCATTCCATATGCAGAACACTTTATAAGCGTTCAATCCATATGCGGACCACTTGATAAGCGTTCATTCCATGTGCGGACCACTTGATAAGCGTTCTATGCGTAAGTTATGTGAATTGCGGACCACCTAATTCAATTAATCTAGGTCTATTTGTTAATCAAGCAGTAAAATACAGCTTTTATATTTTGACTTTGTTTCTTTTGCACATTTCTAATGAAATACTACTAGTGGTACAGTATATTTTGTTGTATTTCAAATCACATTACTCGACGTATGAACACGTGAAAGTAGATCTAGTTGCTTTTCTAGCTCTCAGATAGGGCCCATTTTAAGAAATAATTGATTGCAGCTTAAAAACATATATTTAAATTGTGGTTAAAAAAATGCATTTATTTGAACAATCTCTCTTTTTTTTCCCCCGTCCCGTGACGAACTTAACGGTTGATAATGATTCTTCCAAATGGTCCTTTCCGTTTAGAGCCTTCAGTATGAAATGTCCACGTTGTCCATCCAGACCTTGACCGTGAGAAATCCTTGAGTATGACCTTGCCGATATGGAGAGATTTCGTTCACATTGGCGTGTCATGTGGGTAATAAACGTGACTCGTGCGCACACAGGTGTGTTAAAACATGGTCCGGGAGCTATGTGGGGGGAGGGGGGGGGTGGTATCAGTTGGAAGAGGAGGCTGCATGAAGACACTTCCACACCAGCTAGGCGCGGGACGCCATGTGTACCGAGATGAACGCACAAAACGAACAGCGTCATGTCCAAATATAAAAATATAGCAAAAAGTTTTGACGAAATCATTTCCTGCTTTGTTTTAAATTATTATAATTTATATTCTGATTACTAGGACCGCGCTGAGGGGAAGTTGACTGTTTATATCTCTCCCCCACCCCTTCTATCAATTATTTTGTTTTTATTCCTAACCAAGGCTAATAGACTAAAATGTACAAGGCCCACTACTCCATATTTTTTTAAACTTTAAATTACTTCTCAACGTTAGTGACATTTATTGACATCTGTTGCTTGACTTCACCACGATCCACCACAAATACAGTCAAATGTTCATAGAAAGAACCTTTGTCTGATGGCAAAAAAAAAATGTCTAAATCTACTTTCACGGCAAGTCGTGTGATCTGCAGTTGTCACTTTTGAAGAAAATATAAATACCTACAAAATAACAATAAAATAGTAAAATGTTATTCATTTAGGCTACAATAAAATATGTTTGTAATTTCTAAAAGGCCCTTCATATGAAAATTGAATCGTAGAAATCCTCACTCACACCCTAAACAAAATACTTCTTACTATGCATCTTATTTTTTTCAAGTTTTTTTTTACGGGATCAATGCAGAAAATATTAACTTTATAGTTTGTTTTTTTTAGCACCACGTCTTACTATGCTTTCGGGTTCCGATATATCGAAAAATGTATCTATACATTTTATATATTAGATTTTGTACCCTCTAGGACTTGTGAATCAAAGTAGATTAAGCGATTTTTTTTCTCTTAGTTTTATTAGCAGCGCACGAAAATGTCTATGAGTGAGAGCCAAAGAGCCTATCAATTTTGCCGGTAAAGGTATTTTAACAGACCTTTCAGGTTGCTTTTACATACCACAATCAACATGGGACAGACGGCCTTACTTTCCCTCCGAAGGAAGTTGGGCTACGGATTTTTATCACTAAAAAAAATAAATCCGTCTATCCTTATTGGGTTTGAACCCACAAACATCGGGTCCTGAGGTGAGCCCTCAAGGTTACCTCAAGAACACCGAGGTCAACTTTTCAACAGTTGAATAAAACATTAAGAAGTTAAGAGTAGCGAAGTCTTGTATTATAGAACAGTAGCTTTCTTAATACCACCGTTTCAGTTCATCCAAAACAATGCCATTAAATATATCTGAAATAGCAAATATATCGCTACTATTTGATTGACATTCTTATATTTAGTTAGATACTTTGTATTATATTGGTATTTGGGAAATTTTTAAGTAATACTGTTACCTAACGGGGCTCATTGTGATTTCGACAGTCTGATAAAGGAGATATTGATATATATTGGGCAATCCATTGGTGGTCTGTAATTGTAAAAAAGGTTAAGAACTCCTTCCTTTGACCATGCGTCCACCAATGCGAGTTAAAACTATATTCGTATTTGAAAATTTTAAACGGAATCGAGGCAGCCGGAGGATCTGTCGTGATCGGACTAGAGGAGTTACGGTGTTTTGTATTCCCTTCGTCGGGTAAGGGGGGAGGTGACACTGGACTGGCGTATTGATCCCACACTCAGCCAGCCCAGAAAGCGCCCGCCCGGGTAAATGCGCCGACCCCGAAGACTCACTCGATCAAACATAAAACTTTATATTAACAGATTGCCCACACTCGCGATGATGGTGTCCTTAGAGTGGAACGGAAGTGCAAGGGGGAGGAGGGGGGGGGGAAGTTTTCATAGGATTGTTGTGAAAGAAATATATTATACACGTTGGAGATTTTAAAATACTCTCCTGCTCTTGCAAGCCAGACAAGCAAGCATGACAGATAGATAGTTTAGAGCTCTTCTATAGACCTAAACAATGCATTCTGCGTTCTTGCAGTACGGTAGCTCAAAAATCAAAATTCTATAGCATTGAAATTAAAAATAATGAACATGAATTTGACAGAAAATTAAGGAAAGTCGCCAGATTAGTCGCCAGGTGCTCTGGCGACAATGTTGCTAAATTAGCAACGCTGGTTCTCGGATTAGACTTTTTAGTTTTAAGTTTTGTTGACTTGAACTAAGTTATGTTTGTTCGCAAGAAATGTTCTGATATGTTTAGATATTTATTTGATCACGAAAAAAAACATGTTATGTAATATCGGGGATAAAATCTAGCTCACAAATTTCAAAAGGCACTTCCCTAAAAATTTAGGCACATACAGTTGGGCACGTTGATAAAGGGGTCCATTTCGTCTTAACTGGTTTACTAGTCACGGAAAGGATGGGAGTTTTAATACCAGCCAGTTGTACTGAACGTATATTTTCCTAAATGTTTTCACGTTATTTCTCTGTGAAAGTGTGGATAAGCTTCCTTTAAAATCTACCTTCCTCCCTCTTACTCATTAGTGTAGATCTTTGGATAGTCCGAACAGGTAGTAAGACGTGTTTCACTGAAAAATTTAACTACCTAAAAGTTATTTCAAAATTACCTGTAAAATTACCAAAAAATTCTAAAAAAAAAACTATTTCAAATTTTAAAAAAACACCTAAAAACATTAATTAAAACTCGTAATGCATATATATGACTAAATCAAACACTTTATTGATTTACAAATATCTGCTTCAGAAGTATTAGCTACCCCTTCTCAACGCAACCTTCTCGAGCCTAGTAGCAATGTTTTTAAGTACGGTTGAATTTGAGTATAATTTAGATTCCTACTGCACATTCTTTTACATAGGCCGTGAATAATCAATCGCTTGTGTTTGTACAAAAACAAACATAATTTCTTCAAAAACAGGAGACTTATTCATTGCTTACGTATAGAAAGAGATATAAAAAAAACCAGCGGAAGAGTCTCAAAAAGATGTAGTGAAATGGAAAGAAGCAGAAGTACATAATTTATCTCAAGGCAAGTATGAGGAATCCATCAATAAGTATTATTTCTTCGTACCAGCAGCATGTTATGAAAAGTAAAGCTTCAAATTTAATTAATTATTTTCAAAAGTTTCCCTTCTGATAAATTAGTGTGTATGTATAT
This sequence comes from Timema bartmani, assembly GCA_902151455.1. NCBI lineage: Eukaryota > Metazoa > Arthropoda > Insecta > Phasmatodea > Timematidae > Timema > Timema bartmani. Next base: position 366,781 of record CABFWB010000247.1, read on the forward strand.
AAATGCAACTATTATACACCCGCTACTGTGGCCACATCGTCTAAATTGTCATTCTCTCAGTAGACTAGACGGCCAATGTTGGGGAGATGGGATTCGATTACCAGTCAGATCTACTGAGGTTTGCTTTTCCTAAATGGTTTTACGCTCTCCCATTATGCAATGCTGGTAGATTTTCTTTAAAATTTAGACCTTTTTAGTATACATTTTGTAGGGAGGTATGGTCAAATTGTAGTTATTCTAGGTATTTTTAATTATATTTATCTAATGGAGTAGAAATTAGGAAGGTAGAATTTTAGAGGTAATTTACCCTCATTAACGTGGAGAGAGAATATAAAACCACTTAGGAAAAGCCACTCTGAGTACACCCGACAGGTATTCTAAACCCGATGTCCACTTCATTAGCCATCTAGTCTTTTTCGAGAGTGAAGCCAGGATCCAGGATCGATGTTGGGACGAAACATGAGTCTAGGGATTGATAAGTTAACTAAAGTAAAATTGTAGATTAATACAAATTATAATTTAGAAAAATTGTATACCTAGAATTATTTAAATAGGTCTTTATATGATGGTAATATGGCTATCAAAATAAGTGCACAATATTAAGAAAGATGTCTTCCCCCAGCGTCAAGCATCGTATGTGGGCACTTTAACATCATCATAGAAAAAGGCCATCCTACTCAGCACATAGTAGTGCCGTCTGGTTCTTACTCAGATCGCAAACCTGACATCCATATACTTTCAACGTCCATAACATAAATATAGCAGAGGTTTTTCCTCATGAACCTGAGGAATTAGAGCTTGAAGTATTTAATTCTGAATAAATAACAATACTCTCTGAAATAATTTATAATCAGGATTTAAAATTGATTTTTAAGAAGTATTAAATCTGAATCCTTCCTTTAATATCACAAAACTTCCCCATGAAAAAATGACGTTCATTCTTGGTGAGAAAAGTTATGTAACACAGGTTGGGGTGGTGGGGGGCTAGGTTAAATGTCTACATGGTGTTACATGGGGGGAGGGAGGGCTAAAATGGTTAGAAAAAAGCGTTACGTGGTTTATGGACGACCCCTTATTAGTATATAATCTGAACGGGTAGTAAGACGCGGTGCTAGGTATCTTCTTATTCCCACAACTTTATGGTGAAAAGTATTGTGTGGGTATATATGTATTTAAAAAATATCGATAATATTTAAAAACATACTTATTCAACATAAATGCTTAAAACTGATTTAAAAATTCCTAAATATGACTCAAAAATGCCTAAATAACATATAAAAAAATTTCCAAAACCAGAGGATCATGAACAATATTTATGTATACATGAGCATTGTCTGTGATGTAGGTTATAAAAAAATCTGTCGGATGCACCTCACAGACTTTCTCCCGCTTTTATCTTAAAATTGACATTTACTAAAAACTCGCTAAGATTTGTGAAAGGAAATATTATGTCTATACATTGTTGTAGAGACACTACACTAAAGATAATGAAATAATATACACCGTATCGTGCTACGAATTATTTAACCCGCGATTGCACCCATTAAGATGATATGGTTTAATATTAGTATTTATAGCCCCGTGATCGAGCGCCAATTAAAATTGTTACCATTTAATTAGCTGATATTTGCCCCGTGATCGAGCACTAATTAAAGCGGTACAGATTATAATCGTGATAATACCTTTTAATTGAACACTTTTTGTAACGATATTAAGTAAACAAGACCTTTGATGTTGCACACGATTTATTAAGATGATTACACCTTCTGTACGAAGATATTATATAAAATGATTCAATTTTCGTTGAGCTACAGATTATTTTTCTGTAAATTTACTCGCTAACATTTTTTGTGTATTCTATGGATTTAAGTTAGTGGCACTCTCTGTGTGTTCATATGCACAAGCGGCTTATATTTAACCTACCCCTTGCCTCTTGGACCCCTTATCAACAGTATCAAAACCAACTAAAAACTCCTGGTAATATGATGTTGTGAAGGCTGGCTTCCTATTGGGTATAGGGAGCCAGCGTCATAAGATCTTTTCAATACTACGGAGTTGATAAAAAAAAGTTTAAAGCGTATTATATTGACATTATTTCTAAAAACGCGTGATTTTTCATGGATGAGGTTTTAAAAGGATAATTTACTTATACCACTTTTAAGAAAAAGACACTTCATTCATGACTTTTTGAATATGTTAGAGGGATCCAAAACAATATCATTACAACTGTTACTTACTCTATGGCATTAGGGATTGATTCAGAAAAATTAAAAAAAGAGAAACATCTTCGTCCACCAAGAGCATAAGAATTAAATTAATTTTCAAAGACCTGAACTAAAAAGTATATGTATGTATATATTTGCTTGTAGTTCATATAAAAATATATTTCGAATAAAATACTTTATCTATAATTAATAGTACTACAATTTTATAATGATAAACTACTACGCATCTAAATAGTTGCGGAGAAATGATGAAAATTTGAAAATTTCCCTGAGAAAATGAGAGTTCCCATCTTGTTTATTATGATAAACAGTGTTCAGATATAAAATTTAATAAAAATCATTAGAGCAAATTTTGAGAGAATAGATTTTTTCTCATTTTGCCCTTCAGTAAATTACCCTTAAATTTAGAGTTGGATTCCTAGCTCTGGAAACCCCTCTGTAGGACCTTACGAAAACCCCAGATACCAAGTTTTATCCCAATCGGTAAAATAGTTTCGGCTCTAGCCCGAGGTACAGACAGATGGCATCGCGAAAACTTTCTTGATTTCGGGGGGTCATGAAAAGTCAACCTTTATTAAATTCTAGAGTTCAATTTTTTTTACGATCATTATACTCTCTCTCCGAGGTGTCGAGAGAAAGTAAAAAGATGATATGTCAGCCCTACTCATAAAATATTAAAATGTTATCACTGTTGACCGCAATCATATATATTTGTATTTTATAATCCTTTCTTCCTACTTACTACCCGCCTCGGTGGCGTAGTTAGCTAACGCGCTGGTTACGTGTTGAGCTAGACTGCTGAGGACGGGGATATTGAGGTTCAAATCTCACTCGGGTGAACTGGTGGGGTTTCCTAAATGGTTTTCCACTCTCCCTCCACGCAAATGCAGGTTCACTTCCTCTATAGTCAACCTTCCCAATTCCTGATCCATTAGAGTGATTTGTGTTTAAGCGTATAGCCCGTACGGATAGTAATATGTGTTGCTAAGTATTATTATTATTATTATTATTATTTCTTACTAGAATCCTATCAGGATTATAAATAAGTTGGGACCATTTAGTTCTTTAGGAAATTAATCCGCGATATGTTCCAACTACCTGCCTTTAACCAAGCAACTAACCAAATAAAACTATTTCATTTATTAAACTCTGTAAGCGTTTAATATTTTATTTTCATTTTATTATCAACTTATACCTAAATATTAATTTGTTTATCTCAAGGTAATTCATTCCTAAACTCGGGTTGTTGTCAAAAAGACAAATGCGCTTCTATATTTAAAAAAAATCCCATTAGGATTCTCCCGCCACTAAATTCTGAAACGCCAACCTGCTATTAATTTATTTTCGAGAGCCCCAGAAATAACAATGGTGATAATAAATAGCCAGCAATCTCTCAACGAAGGTGAGTTAATTTGATCATAATGGACCAGAAGTAAACGTGAATAATGGTTCTCTCCTGCATTAATGATTTAATTGGAGTAGCTAGGATTTTGGCGAGTGGGTAGATAGAGGCAGGAGTAGCTACAAACATATGTATATACATACATTTGTAGCTACTCATATATATTATATACATATGTTTGTAGCTACTTATATATATGTTTGTATATACTCATATGTACATATGTTTGTAGCTACTCCTGCCTCTATCTACCCACTCGCCAAAATCCTAGCTACACCAATTAAATCATTAATTCAGGAGAGAACCATTATTTATATATATATATATATATCGTACCGTAACATGTGGGACCCATTTCAGCGGTGGACAGGAAACACAAAAACATTGAAAAGTTTATATAAACATGTGTCCCATTTGACCCTGTTTCCAAGCTACAACCAAGTTATTCCACTAAACTGTTTGTATATCATACTTAATATCTCTCGACCTGTTGACTAAGTATGTTCTGGTTATTCCAAACACCTCATATTATTTTGAAAGAGTGTGGCATTCTACGACACGACTGCAGGCTTGTATTCAGGCTGAAGGAAACAATTTTGAGCACTTCCTATAAATATAAGCAGCCCCACATTACTTGAGTACAAGCGTGACTATAGCTGGAAAGAAGGTCAAATGGGACACATGCGTATGTGAACTTTTTCCCGGTGTTTTTGCATCTCCTGTCCACCACTGAAATGAGTTACATATGTTACTGTTTAGCCTGTATATATATTAAGGGATGAGGAAGGTAGATTTTGGATGAAATGTACTAGCATTTTTATGGAGAGTGAGAGTAAGGAATTTTCTAGGGAAAATCAACCTCAGTACACCCAGCTGGGACTCTAACCCCAAACTCTCCATTTGGTGAGTCTCCAGAAATAATATTGCTGTTTTTTTATCAAGCTACTTAGCCTACTTACTCTGTGGCATTCGAAATTATACATCCAACCGCAAAACAACTTCCTCTCATGGATTCAAACCAAAATTAATCACAACGTCCTCTCAGGGATTCAAACAAAAATTAATCACAACGTCCTCTCAGGGATTCAAACAAAAATTAATCACAACATCCTCTCAATGATTCGAACCAAAATCAAACACAACAATGTCTTCTCAGGGATTTGAACCAAAGTCAAATGGGGTAACGGTTATTTAGTGTCAATTATCTCAAGATGACGTCACCATTGAAACCCAGGCCAAGAGGGGGTTGGTCTGGGTCCCCACAATATCGTCACACTCCACGGTGAGGCGAAGCAGCATGGTGGCTTGAAATGAAGCTTTACGATACAAACGTTGCTGTTCTTGTACCTTCTCCTGGCTGGTGACAAAATGCTGCCACGCGACTCCTGCCTGTTTGATAGGTTGCCTACTCTCGCTCTTATAGGCCGTGAGCATGTGTACTTTACATAAGACCATTGTCGAACCTTATTTAACCAGTTATAAAAACTATACCTAAATTATGGCACAATCATTTTACCAGGCCACACCAAAGTAGCCAATTGGCAACTTGGCCTCATTTATATTACTTTTTTATTGTGTATTAATGGGTTGTTACAGCGCCAACGTGCTATTTTCAATATTTTATTAAATAACTTATATTTATCATAAAATAACTAAAATTGACTACGAACAAATGTTTGGAATCGTGAAATGAAATAGTATGTAAAGCAAACAAATAATTAGCATTTAATTTTAAAAAAAAGTGGCAGTACATAAAACACATTTAAGTTCGATGAGATTTTATCAAATCTAAAACTTGGATTATATATATTCATATATTTAATATCATCTTATCGAAGTGTGTGATCAGTTTTTAAACCTGTTTTAATGATTAAAACTTGCATAGATGAGCATGTGGACTAAACGTAAAGCTCACCTAGTATGATACGCTGGTGACGGAGATGGCAAGGTTCGAATCTTAAACATGCGTACAAAGTTGTTTATTTGCTTAAAGATTTCTCATTCTCCCTCAAAGAAAATGTGGGTACATTTCTTCAAAAACTTTACCTTCCTATTTCCTAAACGATTAGCATAGTTAATTACGGATAGCCTGGACGGTTGATAAAACGAGGTAAAACTTCTTTTTTTTTAAGGGAAAGATGAAGCTTATCTCTTAAAGCACTGTATAACAACAGTAACCCAAATACCGTCAAGGAAAAAAGAGAGGTTAGAAGGGGGCGAAAACCTCCCTTTTCTTTTTTCCTCATTCTACCGCTAAGTGCTATGCGTGTATCATTTCCCCTCTTAATCATGCAGCACGACAATTTGCGCGGTGAAGTGCTTCTATAATCACCACTAAAGAAATGACCTAGAAAGTTTAAAGGTTGTTTCAGTGGATATTTTTTTAAGTACTGTGCAGATCGCTAAGAGAAATTTTACCACCTACGTCTTATCTACCGTTGCTACCACGATAAAATTAAAAACACATTACAATTTTGGAGTAGTTTCTTTAAATTATTTTACAAACAAAACAATTAATGGCGCTTGACTGGTGGCCGTTTCGCAAAAATGTATTCATTTTAAGACAATGAACAACAAATCAAAATTGTTCTCGTAGGTTTATGTACAGTCCAATTTTCATAGAAGGGTCTTTTAGAAAATACAGATTTTTTTTTTGTGAACAACAATTTCTCTGCAGTACTATTTTAAAGCTATTGACCCACTTCGGTGGCCGAATAGTCTAAGACGCTACTCTCACGATATACTAGAATTCTGAAGACGGAGAGATTGGGGTTTGATCCCAGTTGGGTGTACTTAGGGTGGTTTTCCCTAATTTATTTTCCACCCTCCCTCCACGCAATTGTGGTTACACTCCATTTAAATTCAACCTTCATAATTCTGTAGCACTGTATTGAATTTTTCTCATGGCACACTCCGTCTCAAAAAATATTCACTTGCTCGGCTGAGCAACCGACTACATCCACCACGTGCTGCCCTCTATGCAGGGAGAAGATGTGAGGTTGGCGCTACGAAGGTAGATCCTCGATCGACTTTGGTTTTCTATTTCTACCTCCGAACTCAGCCATGGGCTCTTTTTGATCTTTTTGTAGTTTGGGTAATATGTATATATATTTATAATATAAATAAAAATTCTAATGATTATAGATTGAGTCAGAAGGGAAGGATTTTCAAGTTCCTTAAGGTCAGAGAGAATTTTTTTTAACATCGTGTCTTACTACACGTTTAGGTAATACATTTATGTACTAATTACTTTAATGGCTTTAGGTTATAGTACATTTTTATTAGAATGTAGACAACAAGCCAAAGTATTATAGGAAGTTTAAATTTAACTTTAAAAATCAGCCTATATTTTAAATGTAATTATCATGATATTCTTATTATTCTTATTATTCTTATCATTATCATTATCATTATTATTATTAGCACCACGTCTTACTACCTGTTCAGGTTATACGCACTTCGCTAATGTGTAGTGGTAGGGTGATTGTGAGATGAAATGGAGGACCTACAGTTTAACGTGGGATCCGAACCACGGTGGAGGCCTGGCATTCCACACATTCACAAGTTGTGACTATTACACATCTTGTCAGAGGTGAAGGAAGGGTTTGGCAATCAGATAAATCTGTGCCGGGACCGAGGATTGAACCCTGGACCCCCAGCACAGAAGTCTGACACCTTATTCCTAGACCGCCGGGTCATCTAAAAAATTCTCATGTTATTTAATGTGTTAATAATGTTCATGTCAGATTTTCAACAATTGTTGATATCATCATGTAAATAAAATTAAACTATGTGTTTGTACTGAAATAATTTATTTTTATTTTGACCAAAAGAGTTTTGCCTAGTAACTGGAAAAACACCTACCTTCCCTCGTATTTCCTACGCTCCCATCTTAAGTGCATTTAGGAAAGAGAAAGGTTCAGAGAAAACAAAAACACTATATTCTTCATTGCTGACATATCTGAATTTATCTTTGTTTACGCTATAAATGCCATCTAATTACTAGTAGGTGTTAAAATAGTGCTTAGTAGCTGTTCTAAAAAGGATTATTTGTTGAAATGTGTCACGTTTAGTGAGATATTTCTAAGTTCATAATTTACTGATTTTTTCTCTTCCTTCGAAATGCTCTGGAGATACACAGGCATTCGTGGGTGTCAACGTCGAAACAAAGGAGATTTCGACATTTTCAAGCTTCACATGCCCCTAAAATCATGTAAAATCATGTTTCAGGTTATAAGATTAGTTTTTGTTCTAAAGAAATGTAATAATAATTATGCACGCCGCTCAAGACAATCTTCCCTTCCTGCAACTCAGCTCTAACTAATGTTTGCAGAACGTGTGGGATCAGATGTTTTTGCAACTTTGTGTTGTGCAAATTTGTTTGAATGTGTGTCAGCCGCTCAAGTTTGACCCCGTGAGGATGTGAACTTAATTTGAAACGTGTCGTTAATTTCAATCTTGTTTCAAGGGTTGTTTGTGTTTTACTAGCCGTGCTATCTTAGGTTAAATACTCGTTGATTCTCTAATATAGCCTTGTAGCAGTATAGCGGAAGAAATTAATTAATTTGTATATGGCCTCTTGAACAGAGGTCACTAAAAACTACCTTCGTTCATTAATGAAATAAAAATAGTCACTCAGTGCTAGTTATGTGAGATTTTAGCAAATGAATGCTCCTCTGAAACCACCAGAGCCACAAGATTCCCAAATACTTAAAAAAGGTTTACGAAATAACTAGGGCTCGGAACTAACCAAAAGGTCGGTTTACAAATATGTTTTGGATTTAAATGTTCCAGTAATCAGTGTATGCTAACAAAGAAATGAGATATCTGGGTACTTTCTTGTGGCTAAGGGGTTGGAAGGGTAGACCATGAGTCTATGGAACCATGGTTCAGACCCGGATGGAGTATGTGATGATATCTACACAATATCTGTGTACACAGGTTCATCCTACTACCTAATTAGTAAAATAATATATACGCGCAAGGGTGGAGTGTATAATTTTAGAAGTACAGTAGCCCCATGGCTTCTTTGGTGCTGACTGACAATTCACAGCTGACTTCTGACAGTCGACATTTAGGTATATACCTAAATTTTGACTGTCAGAAGTGACAGCTGCTAAACACATGTTTTTTGCAGATCATATGGTTCGGCGTAGGGATACATAATTTGGTCTGGTTGCTTTTCAAAGCGTTCGGCTGTGAGCTGTGAGCTGTCAGTCAGCACCAAAGAAGCCATGGGGCTACTGTAGCTTTATTGATTTAGTTAGTTTGTGAGTCGTGTTCTATGTGGTTAAAAATGCGCGTTCAAAACCTTATGGCTCCACAATGGTGAGGACGTGAACCAAATGTCAGACTCATATAATCTGGTTTGTCGGTGAAGAAGAGGTCCGGGCTCGAATTCCAACCGGGAGTATCGAGTGTGGTTTTCCATAAATCATTTCCTACTTTCCCTTCACGCAAATGTGTGCATATTTCCTCTCAATTCTATCTTCCACATTAAAATGTGTATGGCACAGAAGGGTAGAAAAACACAGTTGAAAAATAAAACTTTGACCAACTCGAAACCTGTGTGTATTCTCTCAATGGAGTTGAGGTGTTCGCAACAGAGCGTGATAGTAAGGGTTAAGAAGGGGGGAGGGAGGGGTTAACAGCTTGACGGGGAGTAGGTGGGTGACCTTCACAACATAAGTTGACATTTTGCCCTCGAGGCGAAGAGTTGCACGTAGCATACAATGCGGGGTATGAATAGCAATCAAGGTGATATCTTGTTAGATTTTATTTTATAGAGATCAGGGGTCTACAAACTACGTCCCGCGGGGCACATGCGGCCCGGCATAAGTTTATATCCAGCCCGCCCCCAAGATTTTATTAGAAATCAAATTAATTGTCACCCTTAGTTATTTCTTAAACACGCAATATATTTGACATGTCATATTTCTGTCCGCACGCGTGCTTCCTCCCATGACACGAAGTCAGAGTGCTGTCGGAATTTCAAACTCTCATTTTAAGTCACAGGTGCTATATGATTAAAGACATCACTCAATCCACGGTGTAAGAGGTAGCTTATGTCACTCCCATAACCTAGAAGAGAATGACTATTAGGTAGTTCAAAGTCTCCCGGCAGAGGGCTATAAAACGAAAGTCACGAAAAATGCTATATTATTTTTTAAATAAGTAATTGTACTGACCATTTATTAAAAATATGAATTATTACATATAAATTGATTCATTTCTAACAGAGAAGAATCAACTCCAATCACTTTTATCAAACACTGATTGGCTTTGGAAAGTGGCATTTTTTGCAGACGTTACCGTCCATATGAATCAATTAAATCTAAAGTCGCAAGCGAAAACAAATTTGGTTTGTGATCTATTCGCGCATTTCAAGGCATTCGATCCAAAAATGATGTTACTTGAAGAACAGGTGAACGTTCACACCTTTTTTCATTTCCCATGTTGTGAAAAATTTCACGAAGAACGTAAAGAAGAATTTCCTCCTTCATTTGCATTAGAATTCATTTCTGAATTATATAAAAAATAAGGGATGATTTTCTGATCTTGATGGAAAAACAGATTAAATAAGTCTGTTTTAAAATCCATTTGACTGCAATGTTGAAACCCTACCAGGTCAGTTTCTAATGAAAAATTATTTATCTAGAATTAGATGACATGCTAAAACACAAGTATAAAGAAGGAAATCTGATCCAATTTTATAAATCCCGGCAGTCTGAACAGTTTCAGAATTTGAAGCAATTTGCTTGTGGAGTTGTGTCAGTTTTTGGTAAAACAACATGTGTGAACAAGAATTATCAAGAATGAAGTATTAAGTATGTCAAGTCTAAACATCGAACAAATTTATTTGATAATTATATGAAGTTGGCTTATTTTCTAATAATGAGCACCTCAAGCTTGAAACCTAAATTCAGCAATATTTTGAAATAAAAAGAGCAATTCCATCGTTTCCATTGATCTTGTCGTGTAAAACTCTAGGGTTTGTTAATTACGATTGAACTCTCCAATTGTTTTCTTAGAGTAGATATGAGTTTCTGTTTCTTGAAAATATGTATGATCTGCTGCCTTTTTTTGTAATTGTTACATGTCTCTCGTTCTGAATAATATCATGCTGATTTCCTCAAAAAGATCTAAATAAATGTTATTCATTCATTTATAAAAAATATATTTATCTTTTCACTTTGGACCACGAAAATATATAGAATATATTATGGGCCCACGTACCAAATAGTTTGGAAAGCCTTGTGATAGATGATAGCAAACTCGTCAATTAATACTAGAGTTCATTGGAGGCTCGTAGTTTGTTGACAGATGGGCACGACTTGACGCGTGAGTTTGCTATTATATCAATTTATAACAGAGGAGAACTTTGTTGTTGTTACAAAACACGTAAAGTGACCATTTATTTCTTGGCATTTTTGGGAACAGACCTTTTAAATCATCGGTGGGAGCCAGAGAAGGTGGTTGCCATTTAAATGGTACATAATACACCCTAAGATTTATAGTCATGATTTTATATTCATGTTTTTGGGTAATATCAATAAATGAGGTATTTTAAAGTTTGTAAACAGAACTGCAAGTACAGCTAGAACCAAAGGCTAAGAATAAAATCCAAATGAGTGAGAGATATTTGTCACTGGCCCTGATAATGTAATTTTATATTTAAAAATTTTAGCAAGTGGTTGTTGTGCCTCGCTGTTCAGTCGGCACTTATATCGTTCCTCCGCACTTGCACAGGCCGCGCCACCAACCCCCTCTACTGCCTGGACCGCTCCACAGTCCATGTACTCTGAACCGTCCGTGACGATTTCCACACTGTACTCAGCGCCAAAGAGAACTCCGCACCCTAACCATTTAGGCGGTAGCTCTGGTGATGAGAGCGGGGACAACGGTGGCCCGGGCCAGGGTGCGCCAGCGCTGACAAAAGGAGAGAGGCGGCGGAAACCTAAGGGTAAAAACGCAAGCCGTGCCTCGCCTCAGCCTGGTACTAGTGGTTCTGGGCCGGCTCCCAAAG
>CABFWB010000248.1:0-23229 GCA_902151455.1 Timema bartmani
TGTGCCGGGACCGAGGATTGAACCCCGGACCCCCAGCACAGAAGTCTGACACCTTACCCCTAGACCACCAGGTCACCCGGTAATCCGTATAAATTAGTCCTTAGAAAGTTAAAGTTGACCAACTTCTACGGATTATGGATACGGATCAGGACTCAGTAGACAGAGAAATCTGAGTGCTGTGGCATCGATTTCTAATGGACCACGGACTTACGGATTCTGTATACCTAACCCAACCTAACCTAACCTTCTATGTGCGAGAAAATTAAATGGAGGTTGGACACTTTATACCTTTTGAAATAACTGAATCAAGTCATAATTTTCTAAATTTGGACTTAAATCGCGTTAATTTTTTTTAAACCTATTCCCCTTTATTTGTCAAATGTCGTTAATAACGTTGTCTAGTAAGTGTTATTTTCGTGAAAATATTTTTTTAATGCGATTGTTTGCGTACTAGACCCGTAAAAGGCCTAAGATTGTAGGCCTAATTATTGACAATCGTGCATTTTATTGAAATACAGTTGTAAAAAAAAAATTACAAACTCTACCAGAGAAAAACCTAATTGCAAATTATGTACAAGAAATTAGCATTTATAGGATTTTATATGCTTCTGCTAAATGCTCATTTAGTTCCTATTAAATACCCAACTCATTCCTTACTCATTAAACTTTGCCGATATAATTCCGTGAGTTAAAATAAATCCTTGTATTTGAAGGTCGTATTTACCTTTTAAAGCAATCCATTTTTGTCCCTCAATAACAGCTTAGTTCAGATGACTCAATCACAATCATAACAACAAGCATACGTGGTATTTACAGGCAATGTCAGCTGAGTAAATACAATAGAATATTATTACTGTCCTGTCGTCTCCGACACATGTTTCCGCGACAGCTGTTGCCTAGTCTACTTCTAAACTCTTACTTGGCTATTGTTGTGGGTGGGAAACCTGTGCCTGGTGCCCTTGGCTTGCCAGTTGAACGACGAGATATAACGCGCATGCGTGAGATAGGTACGCTCACTGCATGAAGATTTCATCTAATTGTTTAATCAGATTATAGAAATGGGTTCACTCACACAGGCTGGCACTAAGCGCCGCATGGTAATGACGACGTTCCACATGGAATGTCGTTTGTTTGTTGCACTGCCGTTCTTCTTAAGGTATATTTACACCTGAGGTAGTTATAGTGCACTCCCACCCCTCAGGCACGGGGCTAAGCAATCGGCCATTTAAGGTAGCAGGTTATCAAGTGCCGAACAACGGTGATAATGTTGGGGTTGTGAGTCGGAAAATTTTCCATACCAGAAAATTTTCTATTATTATTTCTGTAAAATAATTTTAACTGATTAAATGGCACTAATGAAATCGTTTTATAGATATCTCAATTGTCAACGTTTATACTTAAGATTAATTACTCCTAAGGGCGTTAACACCAGAAACATCATCAAACGACCTTCGGTGGTCGCATGGTCTAACGCGCTACTCTCGCAATAGACTAGAGACTGCTTATAACAGGGAGATTGGTGTTCGATCCCGTTCGGGTGCATTGAGGGAGGTTTTCCTAAATGGGTTTCCACTCTCACTCCACGCAATTAGTAAATAGGCGTATAATCCGAACGGGTAGTAAGATGCGGTGCTAAAAAAAAAGTAGTAAAGAAACAAATGAATGCTTGCCTTTGTAGACCCGTTATATTCATAAATCATACTTCAATTTGTTATCATCGATAAGTTACTTAAATAATTTAAAGGTTGGCTTGACATTTGTCTGCCGCCCCATCCTCCGTACTTCCTATCTACCCCTACCACACATCCATGCTCCCTCCCCCTTCTTATAACCCACCCGTCTCTTAGCACACTGTAATTTGAAGTATAATAAATAGTCTCTGGTATAACCTCTACATTTATCCCCTCCACCGCAAGCCACTACTGCAGAAAATTTCTGCGGAAAATTTTCTGATTCAAAACTTCCCGGAAAATTTTCATCTCTAGATACTGTATAGTTAATATTGAGGAATACAATAAATCGTTATCCTTACATTCAAACAATCTCAATCTTGTCATTTTAATAATATTTATTTTTTCAATCAATCATACACTAAGCCACCAACATTTAGTATTTAAACTAGAAGACACATGACTTTCAAATTTAGTAACTCAATGCTTGGTTTGTGGTAATAATCACTCCTCTGGCTGACACCTTTCCCTTGAAACATTTTCAAAATATTTAACATTTCCGTTCTTAATTACGCTAGGTCAGACTGTTTGCCTCAACAAAGCTAATCGAAACAACAAAACAACCAATGCTATGAAAATTTTAACTGTTTTAAAATAAAGAGATGTTAACTTTACATCATAATGTGAGACTAGGAGCTTGGAAAAACGTATTTACCATGCATTCATAATGCCGTGATATTGGTCAATAAAAATGTATAAAGTACATTGGTGAGGGGAGAGTGAGCTATGGAGTTCAGACCCACCTAATACCCCCGAAATATTTCAAAGTTTTTAATATGAAGATTAAATATGGCCTTGTATTAAACTTCAAATAACTTAGAGAGGGATTTAGAATACCACTCTAAATTACTTCTGGAGGCATCCGATTTTTAAAAGAAATACTCGTAGGGGGCCTAATAATTTGTTTTAAAGCCAACTGATGACCACTCCAATTCAGAGGCGCACACATAAATTCTTCTTAGGAAGGGGGGGTTTCCAAATTAATGTTATAACATAATTTGTTACATACGATGCCTTGGGAACATTGCTGAGTAAGAACGGCTCCGTCGGAAGAGTTGCACCGACATGGAGGGGCCTCCATTCAACTCTTATACTCGACAACTAGATCATCAAACGAACTGAGTGTATTTCATCGTGGCTTGTGAGGGCGTGTGCGTCGTTACCAGGTGCCTACGTGGTGTTCTTGAAGCTGAGCCTACCCATAAATGCAAAAAATGTATTTAAAAAACATATTTAATAATTCAATATTGTTGCTTTTTATTTATTTTAGAAACATATTTGGGCATCTTTCATAATTCTTATGGAATTTTCAAATAATGTTAAAAAGAGTTATTGAAATATCTTCGTTAGAAATGTTTCCATTTCAATGCGTTTTAAATGGGAAAACAAAAATTATTAATCGATTTATTTTTCTTTGTAAAATTAAGCTAGTGTGTTTGTTTAAAACACATGATTTAATAAATAATGTATTATTCTTTTTAAACATATTTTTAATTTGGGTTAGTTTCAATAATCACGACGATATTGAGCTCTAACGACTCCCAAGTCGACACTCTAGTAAAAATACAGTGTTTTAAATAAACTTCTCCTTCTACAAATGGTTATCTTAGTTGATAATAGGTGCCGTTAGTATGATCGTTACCCATTTACATGCTAGTATCGTTTTGCAAACGTTGGTTAACCTGCTGTATCAGAATCCAGGCGACAGTGGAAGTGTACCGTTCTCCACCTCCACGTCTAATAGCTAGAGGCCACAATAGCCTAAAATAGGATGGACAGAATCCAAGGAATTTATTATAACAAAAAAAAATGGGAGATTTTGCAAGTTTAAGAAAAATTTGAGTTATTTGTTCAAGGTAAAACAACAGAGGTATGCAAAAAATACATGGCCTTACAAGGTAAACTTAAGAGTGTTGAAAAACATATAAATATGATAGAGACTGCACTTGCGTAGTACATTTTAGAGTATATTTCACAATCTCAAAGTAAATTATTCATTTATATAAATTAGTCTATAAGACTAGAGACCCATTAATAAACAAAATCGTTAATATTATAATAAAGAGCTTAACGAGCTTTAAAAAAGCAATTAAATTGTTTACAACGCGCCTGAATCACAATTGTAAATTCAAACTAAACAAATTTAAATTTTAAGATTAAATTCAAATTTAAATATCAGTTCTGATAAAAATAAATTACACAAAGATTTGACTTCCCGACATAAATGAAACTTCTGTGGGACTATTACTTCCACAACCTTTTAACTAATAGAAAAGATTCCGACCTGTTAACATTAAACATTACAATAGAAAACAAAGCAATTATACAATAGAATATTGGTAATTTCTCACTAAACGAATCAGTAAAATGTTAAAGTTTTAACTTATAAACCAACAAAAATGAATTACATTTATAATATCTTCAAATAAAATAAGTCTACAAAATATTATCTTTAAAGAAACATTATCAACTTTTCAAGTCCAAACAATTATTGGTAACCACAAGTTAAATAACAATCTATATTTAAACTAAATATTTCAAGCAAACAAAAAGAATCAAAAACATTTCTAGAGATTAGAAATAGACTAGCGCCCAAGCGGCAAAAAGGAAATATTAAGTATTCCATAAAATAAATTTACTTTCAAAATTAAATCTTCTAATGAGAAATTACCTACGCCTACACAGAACGATTATAATCACATAATTAATATAAGTTTTCAAATGCTCATATCCATGAAAGCTCGTTTTAAATTTTAAACAATCAATGAAATATGTAAAGTTTATATATAGTCATCCTGAAGCGATTATGTCCAAGTCCAGTCCAGGACATCTTGTGGTTGTGTCGAATATGCTAGCTGATTTTGTTTAAGTCCAGAACGAGGGCTGTATCCGAATAGTCAAGTACACTTGACTTGATGCAGACTTGATAAATTTACACTTTACACGCACTTGAGACCGATGACTGCAACAGACTTTTCGAACGGCAAACTACCCTTCACACGCCCTTGAGTCTGCAGTGCTGCTTCCTATCCGTGATCTTAGAAACTATTTTAAACGCCATCTAGCAGCAGGGAATGAAAACGAATACAACGTTTTAATATCCATTCCCACTTCTTTTCACTAAACATTAACACAACACAAAATCAGTACCGGAATAGTTAAAATACTTTATCACAGATAACAGATCACATTACTCAAGCAGACGAAAAACAGTTACCAGTCAAACTCCGCATCGACGGCGTGTCAAGGGTGATTGTAGTGATGGGTCGAAACAGCTAGTTGAAGCTCGCTCACTCAAAAGAGTCGTTCATGAAAAGTCGTTCATATGAGTCATATCGTTCACCGCATGGCTGGCTCGCTCCCAATCCCTTCACCCCTTCGCCACCCTAATTTGACAAGCGAGCTCTAACTAGTTATCACAATCCCCGTTGCGAGCGTGCAAATCTGTCCCTGACCTTTCAACTTATGAACGAATTAGGATTTATATGTAATTTATCCCAAGCCTATTGCGTTTGATTCTTTAATTTTATTACTTACGCATATTACTTATAATAATTAACCTTAGCATATAGTCTTTAGTGTCTAATTCACATAATTATGTCTATTGATGTTAAGAAAATAGTTAATTTAATATTTAGGCAGTGCTGCTATCTAGTAACGATGGTAAGTATTAATAGTTGATTTTTTCGTAGTAAGGAACGAAGAACGACATAAGAGTCGTGAATGACAAACACTCCTGACTCTTTCTAATGTAGTGTGTAATGGCGGCGTGAACGACTCGCTCGCGAAGTGAGAGTAGTTCGTTCAAAGCTCTCTTTCAAGAGTCGTTTAATTTGAATGACTCGCTCACGAGCGACCCATCACTAGAACGGGGGCTGTATCCAAATAGTCAAGTACACTTGACTTGCTGCAGACTTGATAAATTTATACTTAGCACGCACTTGAGATCGATGAATGCAACAGACTTTTCGAACGGCAAACTACCCTCTTAGTGATGGGTTGTTCGTGAGCGAGTCATTCAAATTGAACGACTCTTAAACGAGAGCTGTGAACGAACGACTCTCACTTCGCAAGCGAGTCGTTCACACCGCCATTACACACTACATTAGAAAGAGTCAGGAGTGTAAGTCATTCACGTCTCTTCTGTCGTTCTTCTTTTGTTACTACGAATATAATCAACTATAAATGCTTACTATTGTTACTAGATAGCAGCACTGCCTACAATATTAAATTAACTATTTTTCTTAACATCAATAGATAATAATTCTGTGAATTAGACACTAAAAACTATATGCTAAGGTTAATAATAATTATTATAAGTAATATGCGTAAGTAATAAAATTAAAGAATCAAACGCAATAGGCTTCGGATAATACACATAAATCCTAATTCGTTCATAAGTTGAAAGGGAAGGTACAGAATTGCACGCTCGGAACGAGAATTGTGATAATTAGTTAGAGCTCGCTTGTCAAGTTAGGTGGCGAAGGGGTGAAGGTATTGGGAGCGAGCCAGCCATGCGGTGAACGATATGACTCATATGAACGACTCTTTTGAGTGAGCGAGCTTATGTGATTGTGAGCCAGCTCGCGTCAACGACGCATCACTAGAGTAAGCTCTCAAGTGTATTTGGCCATCTATAAAAATGGATTTATCTTTACCGGCTTCTGTGGCTCAGCCAGTAAACTTCCTGTTTGGGTAACAAACTAGAGAAATGCAGAGGCGTGAATAGACGGTGAACGGGGACCTTGATAGTGCTGGGTGATAAAAGGATTTTGATATCCCAATTTTTCGTCTCCCACGGTACCTATATCAGAAGATACATACCCTATATAGATGGTTCTGGATCAGCAATATGGCGACGCTCGGGCACTCCCGATTACACTAGAGTTGTTTATATCGTGGTGCCATGGCAACGGCCAGTGCTAGCACCCTCTAGATCACAAGTTACTCTAGAATATCATTGCTACCAGCCTTGAGACCACTAATTACCCTAGACTATCTGTGCCACCACCTTGACAGCCGTTAATTAGCGTGGCAACGTGTAACCTAACTAGCGCTAATAATTACCCTGGTGGCAGACAGATCAACTAGCGTTGCATATAGATTTGAGCAGGTCCACACAACCCATAAGGGTAAGTTCCTATATCCAAACCCACCAGTATCCTCCCTTTTACCAACCTCCAAACCTACCGCACCCAGAACCCATATAGTTAAGCTATCGTCTCCAACTCCACCCCTTCACCCAACTCTCGACCTCATCACACCCAGAACCCATAACGTTAAATTACCATCTAAAACTCCACCCCATTTTTCCTACCCCTGAACCCCCCCTCACCCTTCCACACAAACACCCAGGGCTCATGGTATTATATCATCATCTCCAACTCCCCCCCCCACCCCAAACCTCCTCTCATTAACATGTGACCTACGACATGACAATGTCCTGACGCTATACAGCCCGACCTTGTAACGTTGAATTACCCTCCCACCATTAGACTAGGTGAACCCATTCCATTAAATTACCTTCGCCGACGCCACGCCCCTCCCCCTTCCACAACATTCACCAGTCCAACATCCACTGAAGATAATACGATTTAGACCTATTGTATAGATCCAAGGGTATAGGAAAAGAAGGTATAACCAAAAAAACTTCCCCTCTCGAATCACCTCCATCCCACCCTCCTGCTGACGAAGCCTACATGTCTTGGGCAGGTTCAGACAAGTATGACGACCTCCTGATGACGTCGTAGATGTTTTTTTACAGGGAACACTCGTCTGGACAAGTTCTAGTAATAATTTGAAAAATGTACTCCCTCTCTCCAAAAAGCAAGCCCTCTTGCCATTCTCTACCTTCTCTAAAAGTTCTACTTTTAATTATCCTAAATTGATAGGAGTTATGACTTATGAAACATACATATAATAGTTCATTTATCATACCGTGCCTTATATTTAAACAGCATTTAATCAACAAACTTCAGTCGAGTTCAACCTATTTCAAATAGATTTTAACCTACTTCTAGCTACTAGCGTCACCACCTTATGATTATTGGGAGTGGGGGGGACAAAGATTTATCTTCCCAACTCTCTTGTTCTTCTCACTATAAAATAATGTATTATACCTTTACCCAACCTTGTCAATTTATCCACCTTTAGATACTTTAGGATGATGTGATCACCAGAATTTGTGTCAGCTGTAATACAGTTATAAATACACACGTGCTCTAATATTGCATGTGTGTATTTATGAGTACACAGACTCAGAGAATGATTGTTTTGGACGACAATCTGACTCATATAGATGGGACCTCGAGTCCTTAAGGATATTATAAATTTGAGGATTTGATCAGATTTCAGTTTCGAAACTCTAATCCTTAAAAATAAAGGTTTTCAATTTTTCAAGTTAAATTAGTTTTAGAGCTCTAATAGTACTTAATAGTGATTCGAAACTAATTATAATTATAGGATGAATCTGAAAAGACCCCAGACCAGTAATTTAACAACTAATTGAATGCACAAATGCTATAATGGTTTATAAGAAAAAATGTTACTCTTGGAAAAAGTTAAGTTAAGAAAAAATACCAAGATTCAGATTCAGGATTCGATTCAGGATTCAAAGGTAAATTGGAGATTTGAATTTATAAAATAGTGGATTCGACTCATCTGAACTATAATTTTATAATTAAACTCAAAATTCTCATCAATATTAATCTTCCGTGACTGACGCTGTTGTATTTTTTAATTTTTTTCATTAAAGTTAATCCATTCCAAGTATTCCTCAATTAGTTCCTGCTGCCAAGTATTTAATCAAATACTTTTTTAATATAATTGTCTGAGATAAGTTTAAACTGGGGTCATGCAGGAATGTTGTGAATATGCATTGGTGCCAGTCGTGATGTCATACGTCTGGCTCATTGCCGACGTATGTAACATTGCATAGTTTTTGCATTTTTTATCATTGTGAAAGTTATATCATGTTGCTTTAGTATGTTGTAGTAATTCACGTGTGGTTGCTATTATAAAAAAAATATGAATTGAAGGAACTCAAGGTAGTAAAGTCTTTTTATCATTAAAAATGTAGGTAAAACTGCAACTTAACAGTTGATCAAGTATGAGTGAATGAAATTTTATAATAAAATAAAATAATTTCTTACAATATTTTGTCATCTTTTTTTTTCCTAATAATAAGCTATGTTTTTGTAACAGTTTAACATTATTGTAATTCTTTTTTGTTTAAATAAAATGTGAAAAAATACAATATTATTCAAATATTTATTTAACAATATTGATTCAACAATAACATTATGTATTAAAGTGTGTGTTTTGATTATTATTTAGAACATTATAGGATGCTGCAAAATTGAAATGGCGCCTGCCCTAATTTTTTTAGCAGCAGTCCTCGAAGGTTATTATAAGACAGCTAATTGCACCATGATGAGAGTGGTTATCAACTTTAAGCTTGTATTCAAAGACAGTTGTTTAAAAAAATTATTGTTATACAAATATTAGGGGTGGTTGGGCAGCAAATATTTGTATCGGGTGGGCATTTAATTTTGCAAACAACTTTGTAAATTTCAAAATAAACATCACTAGGCCTATTTTGCGGATTCGCAGTAGTTTCTGTAGAAATACTGCTACAGCTTGTCTGCAAGTTTTGTTTAAGTATAGGCTCATCAACCATTTATTCGTCAGGCATATTAGCTTCTTTTTCACTTACATTTGTGTAAATGTTAAAACATCAAATTACACTATTAATTAACATTCACAAACAAAATTTTTTAACTAAAAAGCAAATATTTAAAGTTTTAAACAGGTGGAGCAGAATTTAAAAAAGTTTCAAAAAAGGATGGAAGGTGGGTGACCTGGCGGTTTAGGGGCAAGGTGTCGGACTTCTGTGCAGAGGTCCGAGGTTCAATCCTCAGTCCCGGCACAGATTCATCCGATTGCCAAACCCTTCCTTCACCTCTGAAAAGACGTGTATTAATCACAACTTGTGAATGTGTGGAATGCCAGGCCTCCACTGTGGTTCGGATCCCAGGTTAAACTGTAGGTCCTCCATTTCATCTCACAATCACCCTACAATTACACATTAGCGTAAGTGCGTATAACCTGAACGGGTAGTAAGGCGCGATAATAATTTTAAAAACAAAGTTTAAATTGAATGTTATTTAGTGTTTACTTTTTAATAAAAAGTAATAGTTACCTTGTTTAATATTAGTTGAATTGAAATAATTTAACTATGAATATCAGTTAAGCACTATTTTTTTCAAAGTTTGAATTAGAAGAGGTACGTGCTAACATATACTTATATACTTATCAAGTTCTTGAGATGCCCGATCGAAATATGGGCATAAAAAACACTCGCCCAACACTACAGGATTTATAGATGCCTGATTTATTGCCCAAAATTTTGGGTAGCCGACCACCCCTAATAAATATATATATATATATATATATAACCCTCTAACATAATACATTATTCCCCGGATTCATTGTGGAGTTAGACTGCCACACAGATGTGATTGTAATCCCCGATAGATGAGTTTCTCCCTCAAATCAGTTGATGTGCAGGAGGTTAATATCTTATTCAAAATTATATTTGGCTCTACGTTATGTATGTGGTTTTTTGCTCGATTGTCAAGATTTAAAATCCTTCTAAGAGTAAAATAATGTTTGTATATCTCCAATAATTTAATTCAATATCAAAAAATAAGAAAGCAACACAGTCGAAATGATAAAATACAAGACATTTACATACAGAATCAAAAAGGATATTGAAAATTCCTTCACCTCTGACAAAACGTGTATTAATCACAATTTGTGAATGTGAGGAATGCCAGGCCTCCACCGTGGTTCGGATCCCAGGTTAAACTGTAGGTCCTCCATTTCATCTCACAATCACCCTACCATTGCACATTAGCGTAAGTGCATATAACTCGAACGGGTAGTAAGACGCGGTGCTAATAATAATAATAATGATATTGAAAAGGAAAAAAAACAACCTTTATTTCATACATAAACTTTATTATCTATTTGATATTAATTCAAATGAAACATATTTAACAAATTAAAAATATTATAAAGCTCAAGCCAATATTATATCAGATCCTTCAAGCATGAGAGCTACTAAAATGTTAAAATAAAAAATATAAACATATCTATAGAGAGAAACGCTAGTGAGAGTAAGTTTATAGCCCACCAGGGGAATGGGAAAGAATTTCATCTTGAAAAACAGAAAATGGTTTAAGTTTTTCATTCCTTTTACTTTTTTAGAAGTGTTGGTTATTGGTTGGTTACGTTGTTATCTAACTACTTGTGGTGTTAGTGTAACAGAGTGAAACCAGGGGTGTGGACAAATAGAGTACCTGGCTGTTAGGGAGATTATATATTAATATTTTAAGCGAGTCCAGCCCTTTGAGATTAATTTAAACACTCCTCTAGCCCATTTCCCCCTGGTGGCTTAAATCAATAGTTTAGCAGCAATAATTCCCACAGTTTAACATACTGTTTTAGCCAATAGACATTATTATAAATAAATTAGCAAATATTACTTATCAATTTACAATCGAGGCATTTAGTTATCTATAATTGACAAAATTCATTCCAAAAATAAATTTTAGTTATTCCATAGTCAAATAAGCTAGCCAAACAAACTAATTATTTAGGCCAATCATTAGCAAGGCGTTTAGAAATTATATAATGCAACTGATAAAAAAAATCTAGCCATATCATTCACATGTTTATAGAATACAAAATTAAAATTTTTATCACAGATTCACAACATTTGAGGTATTCACATACTACACCCAAATTTGGCCTTTTTTTTAATGTATGGCCGCTGGCTATATAGTTAACAGCCTAGAACCAACACCGCAAAGCTTAAGTAGTGTGGTTTATAGATAAAAAAAATATTTTTTTATAATTTTATAAACAAAACTCTTTTAATGAACTTAAACACTAGTTTAAAGTAAACATTTTGCCACCACACATAAACCAAACTAATCGTATACAGGGGTGGGCAAGTTCTCCCCACACAGTTGGTTGAATTAAGGAGGCTACCTTCCAGAGCAACAACGTGAGTTGCAGACATACAAAAAATACTGTGCTTTTTAAGAGGAGCTTTGTTATTTCAAAATAAGAGAGGTATTTATAAAAGGGAATGCAATCACAAGTTTTTTTAGTTAGAATCTATCTCGAGCGAGATTTTCATGAAGCTCCCGAGTATAGAGTTAAGTAGAGTCGAGCTTAAGAAATTAAGATATTATCTAGAACAAAAATAAAGATCTTTAAAAAAAATACTATACATTTGAGCTCACTTTAAATAAAGAGCATATCCTCATTGTTAAAAAATATTCATATAATTTTAAATGATGCGCTTAGAAAAAAAAAAAAGACCTTTAACACAGTTGATATTGCTTGGACAGCCTCAAATTGGTGATTATGGTGATACTATCTTCAGAAAAGTGATAAAATATGCACTAGTGTTACATATATTGACTAGTGTTTTATCCAAACATTTTCTAACGAAAATTTTAGCCAACGCAGATGATCCATAAGAGCTTGTCAAGGAGGAGCAACCAGTTTTTCAAACAAGTCCGTTGATGTAATGATGGTGTGTTAATATGTTCAACTGGTTTGTTGGCAAATACCACACAAAGGTTTGTAGCTAATTTTTACCAATGAGTGAGTGCTACAACATATTTATATTTTTGATATATTATGACCTTTCACACGAGGTTTTAGTTTTAAATAAGATTGAAAACTACTTTAATTCCCACTGTTTAGACATTAGAGATTCAATATAACATCAAGTTTGATTAACAATACATTCTGATCATGATAATTAAGTGTGTGACAGATTTAAGGATTTTTTAAAATAGGTTTTATTTAGTGACTTCGCACACACAATATACCTGTATGTGTTTTTAATGCTGTACAGTTTTCTTGGACCATTTACTTGTTTAATATAGCCTCATTATGAATTTTTTAATTTGTTGTTAGCCAAAACTATATATAGTTTATTGCTTCTTCATTCTTTCCTGTAAGTGTTAAAATTCTGCTGAACTTATTTGAGCTCACTTTAAATAAAGAGCATATCCTCATTGTTAAAAAATATTCATATAATTTTAAATGATGCGCTTAGAAAAAAAAAAAAGACCTTTAACACAGTTGATATTGCTTGGACAGCCTCAAATTGGTGATTATGGTGATACTATCTTCAGAAAAGTGATAAAATATGCACTAGTGTTACATATATTGACTAGTGTTTTATCCAAACATTTTCTAACGAAAATTTTAGCCAACGCAGATGATCCATAAGAGCTTGTCAAGGAGGAGCAACCAGTTTTTCAAACAAGTCCGTTGATGTAATGATGGTGTGTTAATATGTTCAACTGGTTTGTTGGCAAATACCACACAAAGGTTTGTAGCTAATTTTTACCAATGAGTGAGTGCTACAACATATTTATATTTTTGATATATTATGACCTTTCACACGAGGTTTTAGTTTTAAATAAGATTGAAAACTACTTTAATTCCCACTGTTTAGACATTAGAGATTCAATATAACATCAAGTTTGATTAACAATACATTCTGATCATGATAATTAAGTGTGTGACAGATTTAAGGATTTTTTAAAATAGGTTTTATTTAGTGACTTCGCACACACAATATACCTGTATGTGTTTTTAATGCTGTACAGTTTTCTTGGACCATTTACTTGTTTAATATAGCCTCATTATGAATTTTTTAATTTGTTGTTAGCCAAAACTATATATAGTTTATTGCTTCTTCATTCTTTCCTGTAAGTGTTAAAATTCTGCTGAACTTTACAACGTACCCCCTTCCTTTAAGCTGTCAGCACTTGACACTGACTCTTCATGTATCCACCAAGTTCCCTTACTGATCCAAGTTGTACACACAAGGTGCAATACAGCAGAAATTGAGCTCGTTAACTTATTCAGAATTTGTAAAATTGTTATTTATTTCAAAGACGAGTGACCTTAGTAACTTACTGTTACTGTTATTTCAAGACTCAAGTAACATTTATTTAACAATTTCACAAGGCCTCCTTAAATACAATTCATATCCACCAAATCTTCTATCTTCCCCTTAAGAGAAAGTGATTAATTTTAGAAGATATTATTTTATATTTGACAGGCTTTTGCGATTTTGAAAGATTAAAAAGTCATGTGTGCAAATAATAATTGTTCATTCCTAATGTTAATTGATAAAATAGTTAAGAAATGTGGCTTTACAATTATATCAGTAGAACATCTGAACAATTGCTTTGCAATAAGTATATATGTAAAATGTTGTTATTTTTTAAATTCCTCTTATATACAAAAAACTAGTTTTTTAAATGCAAATTTGTTAGTGGGCTTAACTGTATAAACTATGAGAAAAAAAATACACATAAAAGTAAACTATGCAATTTAAAAGATAAGCTATTGCTTTCCCTGTAAATTATTTCCAGAACTATGACTAATTTAGCTAGTATACGTGTCACTTAACAGTTTGTATACTATAGGTCAGTGATTTACAATATCAGGGTTTCGACTCACGACCCCTTTCGAGTGGGGTCACAATGCTTTTGGAGGTTATAGCTTTATGTTTATTTTTTAAGTTATTATAATGATTATATGAAGCTGCAAAATTCAAATAGAAATTTAAGCTGCTAAAATGATAAAAATTGTTAAGTTATGGGTGTTTCTTTTCACCATGTCTTACTACCCATTTGGGTTACATGATTTTAAGTTATTGTTAAGGTTCCTTTTTGGTTTCTAAACTCTGACAGTTGATTGTTGACTTAGTTTAACGAAGCAGTCTATTGTTTAGACGAGGGCTGATGCTAGTGTAACTTATAAGACACCCACTGGATTCGTTTATTCTCTTTTGCGACATTTTAGTCGCATTCATATATTCATTATTTAAGCAAGTTATAGGAATTAAATTAAGCACTAAGGCCTAGCATTACACTCCCTTGGTTTGTTTAGGAGGTCAGGATTAAAATTCCAACCGAGGGTACTGGGGGTAGTTTTCCCCTAACAGTTTCCTCCTCCTCCCCCTGCACAAAAGAAGGTACAATTTCTCTAAATTCTTCCTTCCCTACAAGTGTAATTAAACACGGATGAGCAGAGATGAGAAGTATGATTCAGTGAAAATAATTTTAAAAAACTAGGATATGAATAATTGTAGGTCACCAAGGGGTTTCAATGGTCTCGAAGACGAAAAATTGAGGTCAAATGCTGAAAAATGTTGGAAACCACTGTTCTAGCAAGTATACTATTATTTGTCTCACTGTATGAGATTATTATTGTTCAGCCCAAAATGGCTACTTTTCTTAGATCAAACAATTTTTTTTATAGCTAAGGTGATTGTTGGTTATGAAGAAAAAAAAATAGCATACAAAACTATTGTATAAGCGATCACAAAAAATATCAGTGCCAAATATGGGATAGCTATTAAAACTAATCCTCATGTACATGTAAATATATCAGAATACATTCAGCAGTATTTAGTAAAGTAATAATTAAAATGATATAAATAAAAACAAATAACTGTTGAACTATTATTAAAAAAGTATTTTTTAGAAAATTAATATTAATAAGGGAAACATGCTTTCACTTTTTATATATATATATATAAAATTTTACTATGGAATTAGAAAGGAGTGTGGTAGGAACAAATAAGAGATCTTCAATTTTTAAATTAAATCGTTATGAATTTATGAGTAGGAACTGGTGATGGCCTATAATGTGTCGTATACACTTAAGAAATTATAGCCTAATTTCTAAAATATATTAGCAACTGTAAAGTTTTTCAAAAACAAAAAAATTGTGTTATTGAGAAAAGTGGCATGGAAAGGATTACACTGGTTTATCTCTTTTTTACCCTTAAGTTGTGCACATTTAATTGGGTTTGTATTAAGATTCAAACCAAACTAACACCTTTATAACATGATAGGTCCTCCGTTTCAGTAATACCGTGTGGAACATTTTTAAATTCGTGGTTGCAAGTCCAATTTCTCAAGTTATCAGTTTTCCTTATACAAAACCCCATCATAGTGCAAACTTACCCAACTCTATGGTTTATAAATGAGCCAAGAGCAGAAAAGTATGAAATGTTTGTCATCAAAGAGGCACCAAAGGAGGATTGAGTTCGTATTCCTAATACATTTACTATGATTAATTTAAAATCAGACGAGGGCCTGATAAAAGTGTCCAAGACAAAACTTCTCATTCTACCAGCACCAGAAGAACTTTCTTGTAGTCACCAGATGTGTCCCCCTGAAAACAATATTTATTAGAATAATCAAATAAAACTATTTTAAGAATTGCTTCCTGGAAAAAAAAACCAAAGTTCAAACCCTTATAAATATAGAAAAAGTACAAACAATATATTTTATTCTTAGGTACAGTTGTTATATTGCAAAATCTAACACAATAGTTATTCTAATAACAGTCAGTTGGGTTAGTGATAAAGGTAAATAGGAGATGTACAAGCATTCTTCAGGAAGGAGGGTGTAAAACCAACTATCTGAATGCCCTGACAGAGAAATATATGAGCCTCAAGTAAGAGTAAGGCACACCATCAGTAAGCTAACTACCAGTCCCTATTTAGAACAACAAATTGTAATTTGGCCGTTAAATGTCACACCACACCCAAACAACACTTCTGGTAGTCGATAAATTAAATAATTACTTGACAGAATTTATAAAGTGTGTTGTATGAGATACTATTACCAGTACACTTTCTTGAGATTAAGTCTCGGGCCAGAATCTTTAACAGCAGCCGTGTAATTATACTGCTGGTAGAATGTCGTTAACTTGTAGTCCAATTAATCCTTTTCAATAACTTTTACTTTTTATAAATTTTATTCGTCCATATAAATATCAATATGAAAACTGTCGAGGAAAATAAGTGTTTCTGTTGAAGATGAAACAAGAATTTCTACTGCACCCATCAAAAAGATCAACAAAACTGTTCATAAAGTTCTCCAAGTGATATATTTAGAAATATTGTTTAGCGAAGAAATGGCATACTGCTAAACCCTGCAACTTGTTAAGAAGGCAATGTGACAGCCAAGCTTACACAACCAATAAACCTAAATGGGAGGTTTGTAACGAGTGACCAAAGCGGTTTGAATTAATGTGGCCACTAAATAGATCATTTAGCTCTCCTAGACAAGGCTGCATTCTTGTGTCTGGGTGCCAATGCACCATTGCCAACTTCAAAGGTAAGAAATATGATGACACATTCATACTTCAAGACATATCAGAGCAACCATGGCTAGAGCCTGTTCATGATAGGTTTTTACCTGGTTGACAGTTCAAAAATCATATATTTAGGTTTTGGGTTGCCAACACTCGTAAAATATCACATTACAAATATCATATTACATTTTACATTATACATTAAAGATAACAAACTTAAGTTTTCTCACACTATTTCATTACTTTTAATTATTTCTTTCTACCCAATCCGAAACAATATTTTAAATATAATTAAAAGTACTTATTCTCAGTTTTGGAATGTTATCTAGTATCTGTAATAAAGTGCATATAGGCATCGTATTTACTTAGAAAAGAGAAAATAGTTGGGTTTTTTTATATATAAAAAACTATTTTATCGTATTTCAAAATATTTAACTGAATAAAATATTTTTATCCACTGTGTGGGTGCATCATTGTAAAGAAACTTGTTTCCGTCATGTTCAACCACATGGTTTAAATTCGTCGGTCGCCATTTTGAAGCTATGCTCAATAAAACTTTTGTGAAAGTGATGTGAATAATGTTTTTTTAAGTGTAATAAAACAATAAATAAGCTTTGTGTCCGACCTCAAATAAATATATAAATAATATTGGCCTGAATTACTGTGGTTAACTATCGCATTCATGTACTACCATCTGTTTTCATTGCAGTTATCCAAAGTGATATATGTCAACTGTTGGCGTAGGAATATATTAGGGACTATTTCTAGTAAATTTTTGAGCTGTCATCCAAGTAAGCTTAGGTCATTAATGAATTCTATCATTGATGCCAATGTCTAGGGCAATGTTTAGGGCAATGTTTCCCAAATGAGGTTCAGTGAAATAAAATTAAGGGTTTTGACGAAAAAAAAATTTGACACGTTAAAAGTTAAAAATTTTGTAGGTAAGTTTATATCTGGTAGACACATTATTTGAATGAGGTCGCTTTTACTTCATTCTGGATTCTCGCTATACTCTGATGAAATGTTGCAGCTGTTGCATTATATAAGTGTGTGAAATCCATTTGTTCAATTCAAAGCCAAGTCAAATAGAGTAATAAAAGATATTTCAGAAGCCGAGTCTAGGTTTGGATATTTAAAAAAATGTTTAATGTTGAATAAAAATACTATGCTTTGCATAAGTATGTAAATTTAGGTATTTAATATAATTTAAAAAATACTATATTTCAGACATAATATATTTCATCTTAAAGTTAAATTATGTTATCACAAAATGCAATTTAATTATAATATGATTTTTATATGAACGCTAATTTGTGATGGAAATAGCAGAAGAAAAAGGGGGGAAAAAAAATATATAAATGTGTTATCAAACTTTTTTTTTTTGCAAAACTTCCTAATTGTCGAATCCAGAATTTTTCTTTTGAATCGAAGTTGAAGTTTTTGAAGCTTCACACACCATTATAATGCAAGATGTAGTTTTCAAAAATGTATTCATTAATTTATGACATCACGTGGATAGTTCTACTATGTTAAAACTAGATAAAGTTAACAACTTACAGCAATGTAACTCTCTAATGATTTGCCGTACTGCTCCTCAAAATTCTTCTTGATGTCCCCAAGATCAATCTCTGATCGAGATACAATTATTCGGATAAGAGTCTTATCACGGGTGCCCATCCCTGCCATACTGTCATGAAGTCGTTCAGCAAAGAACCCAACCTTACTCTTCACACATTTCACTGAAAATATAAGATAAAACATTTAAAAAAATTGTTTAGGCATGCTTGAAAACATATACAATATTTAAACTAATAAATAAACACTGCTATAGAAAAACGCTTTTTATCAATAACTATGATAAAGCCCATATGAATATGCTAAACTTACTCAATTTACATAATTAGATAATCTGCAGTAATTTAAGTATAGTAGTGACCCATTCATTCTGTGATTTAGGTCTAAACGCTCACGTTTATTCTTTCTCGTGATGGGCGCCAATTTATAACGATGTGGTTTGTATTGTGAGATAATTGGTATTTATAGCCCCACGTTGGGCACCAAATTAACCGCTCACATTTATTCTTTCGCTCGATGGGCGCCAATTTATAGCAATGTGGTTTTTATTGTGAGATAATTAATATTTATAGCCCCGTGATCGAGCGCCAATTAAAATGATTACCATTTAATTAGCTGATATTTGCCCCGTGATCAAGCACTAATTAAAGCGGTATGGATTGTAATCGTGATAGTGCCCTATGATTGAACACCATCAATAACGATACTAAATAAACAAAACTTTTGATGTTGCACACAATTAATTAAAGTGATTTTATCTTCAGCACTGAAGATATAATTTTATATGATACAGTTTAGTTGAACTACAGATTATTTCTCTGCAATATTACACGTTCAGTGTTTTAAATATTGTGCTGTGTAGATTTATGTAACAACTTTAAATATTCATACACACAAGCAGCTTATATATGACCTACCCCTTGCCCCTTTGACCTCTCGTGATCAGTGTCAAAACCTGTCAAAACCAACAAATCAAAAGCGTCCTGGAAACAGGTGTCGTGGAGGCTATCTTCCTATTGGGTAGACACTATGGAGTTACTTTATGAAAGAAAAAATAAGTTTTAATGGTGTTACCTTCCTGTATGATACGGCGAGTTCTAGCTCAATGAGTTTGTAAGAATTCCAGAATATCTATAGTCGAACATTGAACAAACAAACATAGAGCAGCACTCACCAAGGGAAAAGGCAATGAAACGGGTAGGAATAGATGTCTTGCCGGTGCAATTACCATCGAGGTGAGCAGTTCTGCTCCAACAAAGAAATCAGAAGAATGTGGTACCTCAAACACAATGAGCTTGTGGAAAAAAAAATCGTCACGTTTAAGCACCCATTGGGATGTATGTGCTGTACTATGAGCTCCCAGCTCAGTACTAAGCTTAAAGAAATATTAAATTGAATCATAATTAATGTTTTGGTTAGCAACTATCAAAGTTACATTTAAAAACTGATTATATAATTATTTAAGATTATTTTAAAACAAGTTAACTCTTAAATAGATTTATTTAAATGATTATTGTAATTTAAAGTCATAACACAAGTGTTTAACAATAATCGTGTCAGCACGCCTTTAGTTGTTCAGTCTCTGAACTGTATATATAGAGTTAATATTGTAAATAGATTGGAATATTTTTGTTTGGCTTATTTTAATTTATGTGATTCTTTATTTAGGTTAATTGTGTATTTATAGTGTTCTTCGAGTGTTTCCTGTCGTTTTTTGAGGGTTTCCATGTCAAAACCAACAAATCAAAAGCGTCCTGGAAACAGGTGTCGTGGAGGCTATCTTCCTATTGGGTAGACACTATGGAGTTACTTTATGAAAGAAAAAATAAGTTTTAATGGTGTTACCTTCCTGTATGATACGGCGAGTTCTAGCTCAATGAGTTTGTAAGAATTCCAGAATATCTATAGTCGAACATTGAACAAACAAACATAGAGCAGCACTCACCAAGGGAAAAGGCAATGAAACGGGTAGGAATAGATGTCTTGCCGGTGCAATTACCATCGAGGTGAGCAGTTCTGCTCCAACAAAGAAATCAGAAGAATGTGGTACCTCAAACACAATGAGCTTGTGGAAAAAAAAATCGTCACGTTTAAGCACCCATTGGGATGTATGTGCTGTACTATGAGCTCCCAGCTCAGTACTAAGCTTAAAGAAATATTAAATTGAATCATAATTAATGTTTTGGTTAGCAACTATCAAAGTTACATTTAAAAACTGATTATATAATTATTTAAGATTATTTTAAAACAAGTTAACTCTTAAATAGATTTATTTAAATGATTATTGTAATTTAAAGTCATAACACAAGTGTTTAACAATAATCGTGTCAGCACGCCTTTAGTTGTTCAGTCTCTGAACTGTATATATAGAGTTAATATTGTAAATAGATTGGAATATTTTTGTTTGGCTTATTTTAATTTATGTGATTCTTTATTTAGGTTAATTGTGTATTTATAGTGTTCTTCGAGTGTTTCCTGTCGTTTTTTGAGGGTTTCCTGTCGTTTTTTGAGGGTTTCCCTTCGTTTTGGGAGTTGAAAGCGAAAAGGAGGAAAGGTCTATTTTTAGAGCAGCCAGGATTCACTCGCCATAGTGTCAAGTTTGGGTTGTGTGTAGGCCAAAATGGTCAGACTAGGTAGGTTTCTTCTCATAGGCATTACATGTCATTTAATAGCCTTTTGGTACATAGTGTTAATTTGAGAAAATGCCACCAAAATAGCTCCCTAATTTTTACCTTTCCTACTCGGTCTAAACCACACCTTACAAGATAAGCCTCATCATCATCGACAAAGTACTAATGGAGGAAAAAAGTAAGCTCATCTCACAATATAATTTTGGATACAATACACTTTTAGTGTTTTCCACATTTATTTTAAAGTTTGTAGACCGACACAAACCCTAGTGATTAGTAAGCATTATGACTAACCTATTGCAAGTAATCCCTTCTCAACGCTACCAGAGAACTCCCTCTTAATAGCCGTTTCTATATCATGACCTGCGACCTGCTCATATTCCAGGAATGTCTGTCTCAACTGCTGATAGCTTCGTGTCACAAGGACAGAGTTGAATACAGACTCGTCTGTTCCCCACTTGCCTTCACCTGAAAACAAATATATTTTAATTTAACATAATAGCTCCGACACTGAAAAAAAGCGAAAGTCTTAAAACCCCGGGAGCCCTTTTCCGATTGCGGCTGTCTCCGGACTTCCCTAATTTACCACCGCACAATCTATAAAAGCTTAAGGGTGGGAGACGCTCATTCTCAGGAAGGGAGCTTGAGACCGCTTTACCACCCCTGACTTCGCTCCCCCACCTTTTATAGTCTTCAGACTGACGGAGAAAGCAAGGTCCTGAGTAGACAAATTTTAAGCAACTGAACGGTCTGGCCAAGACCATTTCTTTGATTGAAAGGCACCGTACAACTGGGCCATAAATTACACACAAAAAACTAGCTACATTTATACATTTGTCAAAATTACTTCTATTAAAGTTGTGAAGTCTAATATACAAAGCCAATCCATCACTAATATGAATCTAGTAAACATTAAATTTATCTATAATCTGCTTTGTTGACCGCAGAGTCTAAGACATTACTCTCACAATAGACTGATTGCCGATGACTGGAAGATCTGGGTTCGATCCCGGTCAGGTGCACTGAGGGTGGTGTTTCCTAAATGGTTTTCCACTCTCCCAAAAAACACAAATGTGAATGCACTTCCTCTAAATTCAACCTTTCTAATCACCAACACATTAGAGTAATTAATACATAGACATATAACTCTAAGGGGTAGCAAGACACTGTGCTATAAAAAACAAATTGCTATGAATACAACAGCCATCTTGAGAAGTATTTGAAATTCGAGAACATGATATTTAAATTCTAATTCATTATCCATGACAAACATGCCATCTTTTTAATAGCATTACAGTTTTATTGAACAGAAAATTAATATTAAAATCAATGATGAGTGATGACAGTAGCAATATTATTTTTTAAAGTTCCATTATTTAGTGGAAAATAGTTGGCGACAATATACGTGATTATTTTTATCCCCCCCAAGTTATCAAGGCCATATAAGAAGTGATGAGCTCCCCTTCTGCTCTAGACACAAGTAGCAATGGAATAAATGTGACAATTTTCAGGATTTTTATTTTTATCAGTGGTTTGACATTAAATAATATAGTATTTCACTCGCTGTCGGCCCCTGAGTGCTTCTCATACACCAATTACGTCCATTAGTTTGAACGTTATAGGGGAAACTCAGGGGTTGAAAGTGAGTGAAACCCCCTGTAGTTTATTTTAGAGAAATTCCTTAATTTGATCAGATAGTGTATGTCATTTTTAATAAATATTATTGTTACATTTCAATGAATTCATTCCAGTGTTTTATCTGCAAAAATGTTAATCAAAACTTACATTGTTTTGTTCCCTGCTTATTAGAAGACTTAAAAAAACACCGATTGTAAATGGTTCCTATTAAATTTATCTATTTTTCACCAAACCCTTATGAAATATATTCTGTACATTTATTTTCCCTCTTTAATAAACTATTAAAATACCTAGGTCATTACTAGATAATCATTAGAAAGGTAATAAACAGGTAGAATAGGTAATCATCAGATAGGTATTAGAATGAGAGAGTGAGTAAGTGAGAGTAAGTGAGAGTGAGTAAGTGAGAGTGAGTAAGTGAGAGTGAGTAAGTGAGAGTGAGT
>CABFWB010000248.1:28206-43468 GCA_902151455.1 Timema bartmani
GAGGAGAGGTGTGAGAAAGGGAGGAAAGAGGAGAGGTGTGAGAAAGGGAGGAAAGAGGAGAGGTGTGAGAAAGGGAGGAATGAGGAGAGGTGTAAGAAAGGGAGGAAAGAGGAGGTGTGAGAAAAGGAGGAATGAGGAGAGGTGTAGGAAAGGGAGGAAAGAGGAGAGGTGTGAGAAAGGGAGGAAAGAGGAGAGGTGTAAGAAAGGGAGGAAAGAGGAGAGGTGTGAGAAAGGGAGGAAAGAGGAGAGGTGTAAGAAAGGGAGGAAAGAGGAGGTGTGAGAAAGGGAGGAATGAGGAGAGGTGTAAGAAAGGGAGGAAAGAGGAGAGGTGTGAGAAAGGGAGGAATGAGGAGAGGTGTAGGAAAGGGAGGAAAGAGGAGGTGTGAGAAAAGGAGGAATGAGATGGAGTTGTATGGAACAATTAAAAAATCCATACAAATTGTTGGTGAGAGAATTCCCTAACGATACTCACAGTTCTCATAGAAGGACGAAATAGTACGAATGCCATAGTTGCTTAGGGTGCATAGGATTTCTATGATGGCCTCCTCATCCGTCCCAATTCCACTTACAGCATCGTGTAGTTCCTTCGCATAGAAGTGCGGGAGAGGCGTCATCAATGCCAATATTACATCCTCAAACTTTCCTCCCAGCTCACTTTTCAACTCTTTCAGAAGATCCTGTAAGCATACAATTTGTTTGTCGGCTCTATCTCTGTGAAAGCAGTGTTCAAGGCCGATGTAACAGGGTGAGCAACGAAACTCCTTTTTCCAAAAGTTGACCAGTATGTATGCAGTCGCTTTGAAGTATATGTTTCAAAGGGGGTGGGTAAAATACATACCGTACATTCCGAAACAAGGTGTTCAGTTCTTGTTTTATTCTTTTCCTATGTAAACGACTACCATTTAAACCTTGCAGTTATAATATGTCCCAAATTCACAAATGTTCCGGTTTGTTCATTTTTCTAGATTTTGGGAAATTCTGTTTTTTTTTATAATAAAAAATCACTTTCTGACTCCCAGTTTTAAAAATGTATGGCACCCTTGACTATATTTTTTGCCTATAGTTTCTTAAATCCCCACATTTTGTAAAAAAAAGATGACTTTGCCCAGACATTAATAAACATTCAATGTAAACTCCAACAGATTGGTAGTCAACTTAACCATCATGACAGTTCTTCTAGGGAAATGACTGTCAAAAACTTGCATCGATGGTCGCATGAGGTTAACATTTTACTCTCAAGTCTCAATCAAGTGCCAGTCAGTCAGGGGGGAGATTGGGGTTCAAACCCTGGTCAGGTATACCGTAAGAATTTTCTTTCAACCTCTAGGCATATACAGGCACATTTACTCTAAAATTCTACCTCCTCGCTTACACTCCATTAACATAATTAGAAAAAAAAAATTATGGTGTCTACCCAACTTGATCGATGAAATTCCCGAATTTTCCCCCTGATTTCTCCCGATTATTTCCTAAAATTCCCAACTAAAAAGTATGTCACACCCATCCTACCCTCCCTCTTTTTTTTATTTATCTTTTTTATGAATAATAATAGGTTTTAAAATTTAAATAGACATGTTTCTTTATTTGTATGAACATAGTTAATAGGAATTATAAGATTATAAAACATATTACACAACTACAAACAAACAAAAAAGACATTTTGAATCACATTGTAATTACTGATTTAACGATAATTATATTTCATATTTCTAATAAAACAACATTTTCCTGGACTTTTTTTTATGTTCCCGTTTATTTCTGACCACTTCTAATTCCAGACTAATTCCAGTTTCCCCAGATGGTAGACACCCTGTATATAAGTAGAACCTGAGCGGATACCAATACTTGGTAAAAACATCTTTCAGAATACTTTGTATGAACAAGATGATTTCTAAAAATAGCTCGTGACACTTTCAATGATAAGATATTTTCATGAATAATTTTGTAAACTTTCAGATAGTTTAGTACTGTCCATAGTTCAAGCTACAACTGGGAAACAAAGCAAACTAATTGATTTGATAGTTGTGTTTACTATCCATTCAGAATAGATACGATGTTAAAATGACAAACTAGACTGTGTCAAGTTTTATTATTGCTTCCAATGACTAACTAATTCTACTTTGTTCTATCTAAATACAAACAAATCTACTCAAACCCCCTTCAAGTTGACGGAAAAAATAAATAATGCCTTTCAAGGTTTTAAAAAGATCGAAATGAAGGTACTTGAAACTATATAGCTACTCACCACCATTTTGGTATATAAGTACTTTTTAAAATATTTAGATATTTTATGTATTGGCATCAAATCTGGGTAGACCTAGACTAAATATTGACAAAAGATATAGGAAGTAAGAGTCTAGGGATAAAGATGGAAGGAGATATGTCTGAGATTAGGGAAAAAGTGACTTTTAGTGATATTATGGGGGGAAAAAAAGTAGTTTTTTGTTTGAAAAGGTGACATGTTGTGAGCCCTGCCCTCGTGTATTGCATCACTTCCTTCCTGCACAACGAATGTTCCATGAATTTAGGACTGCTAGGGTGCCGGCAGGCAGGAAGATTTTTCCTTCAGCACAGGCTCATTGAGAACCACCCCTTAAGACCTCTGGACAGTGAATCATTTCAACAGTGATTGGTCAACATTGTCTCGAGCGGCTGGCCACAATTTGTTTGAGGCTTGTTTGTATCCAAAATGCTCAGAATTTTGTCCTTGTTTTTTCCCCAATATCAATGCCATGCCTGATTTACTTAATCTATACTTACTATATACATTCACCTGAAAAAAATCCTAGCCAATGTCACCGATAGTGTTCGCCTTATCTCCTTAATAAAACAATTTACACTTTTGTCATCATGATGCTCACTGTTCAAAATGTTTAGACTAAGCAACAAGGTGTGTTTTGAGTTCTATCCACTCTCAAAGGGATTAGTGAAAACGATGGACAAACAGTCAATGAGTTTGAGTACGGCACGGCAGTATATGACCAGGCATTAGTGTGCAAAAAAAACAACAACACCCCAGAGCTCAAAATGACATGAAGTGACGTTTGTTTTGAATGGCCCTCCTTAACTTGTTTAGTGTATTGACAATAAACCTCTACATTGATTGTGTTGTCCCAGTCCATGAAATCTAATAACAATACTCCTCTTGTGTCCATTCGAATTCCCTAGCAAAAAAAAAAATGACATACTTCTTTGGGTTTCTTCACAAATGAGTATAGCTCCACTCCGGTAATTTTTTTTTTTTTTTTCTACGTTTACGTACAAGACCCAAGTCTAATGACCCGTAATGATCCGATCCAGAAAAGCATCACCTTCTGTTGTAATGTTTAAGGAAGGTGAATGCCGCCCCCATCCATTGTACCTCGTGTTGTTCCAAAAGTAGTTTAGGTATCTACCAGGTACAAAATTTCTAGTAGCCTAACGGTTCACTTATCACTTCATGAAGAACTGTTAGAGAGATATGTGGGAACAGACAGAAAAGCTCTAAAATGGTGAATCGGCAGTTCTCTAAAACCTTTTTGTTAATCTTCTTAACCAGTTCATCATTCACCACAGTCGGCCGGCCAGTCCTTTCCTCATTGTAGACCTTAATTTCTGAACATACAGCACCATTGTCTCACACCACCCTCCCTCACGACGGTCTCTCAATAAACTTCGCTAAATTGACGATGGATTTCATCAACCGCTTTACAGTTTTTGGCTAAGAGGAATCTTTACAATGAGGGTACCTCACAGATGGTGGGATTTTAAACTGCAGCACACATTTTGAACAGCAGCAGTTGTGTGACATTTTGAACAGCAGTATTTGTGTGAATAACAGCGATACAACTTCACTCTACCACTGCTGAATGCGTACAGAGTCTAACTCAGGGTTGTTACAATTTTACCCAGCCCAAAAAAAAAAACTAATTATATTTTGCACACAAAGCAATTGTTTAATTATTTTTTGAAGATGGTTAGTAATTCTATTGAAAGCCTTTAGGTTCAAACCCAATAATAATACATTGATTTGTACATGGTGTTTTACACAAGTTTTGAAATTACAGATTTTATACAATAAACTAAGCTATAAAATATGTTTTAATTGGTTGAACGAAATAATATGTTCAACTAGCAACTCACTTGGAGATAATATAATTTTAAGGTACCTACACTGTATCAATGCTAGGCCCTAGAAATAATACTTTGTCAAAAAATCAAATGGGGTAGTAAAAGTTCTTACTGTTTATCTTTAAGTAAAGAAAGCAACAAATCAATTCTGCAGATGGGTTGTCAGTAATTTAATGCATGGTCTCCTCTCCCCCTACTACCCATTTCTATTCCTTCTACAAAAACAGTCTGTTTTCCAACCTTCTAGCTTATACAGTATTGTTGCCAATAATTACATTGTTGTATTATTATTTTCCTTTATTATGTCTCTTATTACACCTTTCCTAACTATATTAAAATTAAAATATGTTCCTCTGGATCCTGAATAGTTAAAATATATTTGAATTATTGGTTTAATCAGATAAAATACATAATACCTTTAATTAAACCACATAATACCTTTAATTAAACCACATACCTTTAATTAAACCACAAAAATCCCAATTAAACCCAGGTTTGTTTCAACTCTGGTCTAACTATACTATAGAGAGCATAGATTGAGGACATTGATTCAGAGATTACTAGAAAACATGTATCATTTGACATGTTTACTAAATTGAAATATTTAGTAACAATCTTAACTAGCGATATTAAAGTGAGAATTAGGATAAGAATAGTAAAGAAATGGATTCTATTAATTTGCCAGTAAATTGTTAAAATCTCACTTACTGGTATGTAATGTAAAACATTTCTTATCACGCAACTGTATTTGAATGAAAAATGTGTGACCAATGCAGATGTGTTTCAGTGTTTTAGGAGGGGAAGGTGTTCTTGAAGGGGGTCAATTTATCATATTTACTCGTTTGGAAATCAATTTGACCAATAACCAAAGCGCATGATTCCCCTATATGTGTAAAGGTTGATACAAAATAAATACACATTCAAAATGTTAATATGGCAGAGTAAAAGTGTAAATAAAGTTTCAAACCTTGCCATACAATGTCTTGAAGGCCTCTGAAATTTCCAGTCTTTGGACTATTCCTCTCCTTGCTAACACATCTATTATGGCCTGTTCATTTGTTCCGAACCCTTTCATGGCTTTCCTGAGCGTCTCGGAATCAGCATTTGCGTCAAATGGCTCGGCGGGAAATACAGTTGGAGTGCACTGCAAAATTAAACCATATATATATATTTTAAATACAGAACAGCATACAATACAAACCATAAAACTTTTAACTACTATAACTTAAAACAGATAACATTATCTCAGTATAGCATTTAAATAAACAACATTTTGGCCAGTTAAATTATATTTATTGTCATCAATCATCATCAACTGTTTCCAGTCTGTGGCCGGGTCAGTTTAGTAAAATGCCTCCATCTTCCTCCATCTTCCTCTATCCTTCCACCATTCTTCCACCATTCTTCCTCCTTTAATTTCTTCCATTCTTCTCCTCTCACTTAAACACTTTCAGTCATCTGCTCCTCCCATCTCTTTCAATGTCTCCCTTGCAGTATTTTCCCTACAGAATTAATTTCCAACATTTTCTTTGGTATCTTCTCTTTTTCCATCCTCATACTATCTCAACCTTGCATCTTCTACTATCTCATGTATTCATGTCGCCCAGCCAAGACTAACATAACTGTTCAACACTAAATAAGGAAAGGAATTAAAACCAAACAGATAAGGAATGTCCCTTTATTATATACTTTTAAGATATTAATTTATACTTATGTTACACTTCTTTCATATTAATCAATTTGTATTTATTTATATTATCCTGTCTTTGTAAAGAATCAAAACAGAGTAAAAGTATAACCTGGATGACACACATCCATTGATTTTTAATGAAATCTCCTAAATAGTCAATTATATCGATACTGAACACAAGCAAAATTATATAAACAATTGACTTGATAAGTTTAGTAGCCTACTAATATATGGTTAATACTTATTTTAATAATTTTGTTAAATAAGTTACTTGATATGTCGTAGCTTTCATTTTAATTTAATAGGTTTAATGTTGATATGTTAGACTGTTAATTGTCTTTGTTCACATGTATAAAGTACATAAATAGCAATCTAGTCAAACTAATTAACCTTTCTATTAGTCATTTTTATAAATGACACTGCTTAAAATATGTTATTATTATTATTATTATTATTATCACCGTGTCTTACTACCCGTTTGGGCTGTACGCACTTACGCTAATGTGTAATGTTAGGGTGATTGTGAGATGAAATGGAGGACCTACAGTTTAATGTGGGATCCGAACCACGGTGGAGGCCTGGCATTCCTCACATTCACAAGTTGTAATTAATACACGTCTTGTCAGAGGTGAAGGAAGGGTTTGGCAATCAGATAAATCCCTGTCGTGGCCGAGGATTGAACCCCGGACCCCCAGCACAGAAGTTTTACACCTTACCCCTAAACCACCAAGTCACCCAATATGTTAATCATTACAGAACACGCTTTCCTTGTTAACTTGTTTTTCAAACAATTTACTAGTAGACCTATATATAATTAATTCA
Organism: Timema bartmani; assembly: GCA_902151455.1. Taxonomy (NCBI): domain Eukaryota; kingdom Metazoa; phylum Arthropoda; class Insecta; order Phasmatodea; family Timematidae; genus Timema; species Timema bartmani. The sequence continues at coordinate 34,829 of CABFWB010000248.1, forward strand.
ATTAATAAATGCATTACTAATGGCATACCAATTTATCTGTCAGCCAATCCTATAGCCTGCTATTGCTTAAAATATTTTAATCATCACAGATTATTATTCTTTCCTTGTTTATCTGCAAATAAACTTTTCTGTTTCATTTGCTTGGGCTGAGTGAGTTCATTGAGCTCTACAAGAAATGCTTTTGTTTAGTATGTGATGACTGTACTCATTGATAAAGGGGTAGTAGACTGGTCAGCATTCACCCAGTCTGGTTGTATTGATAAATAAAGATGAAAGAACAGCTGTTAATTATGATCTAAAAGATATTGAATGCTGGTTCTTGATTGTCATGCAGAAAATGAGTGAAAATTGAGAAAATGTCATTTCTTCTTACACAGTCCACCCTAGTAAACATTTAATCCTAACATAAGTGAAGATAACAAAAAAAGTTGTTTCTTTTGATACTAGAGTGTGAGTACTAATATCAGTAATAGTATCGGAAAAAAGTATTGAATAAAAAATACTAGTAATAAAAGGAAAAATATCGATATTAATAAAAAATCGATACTTTTTCACATCCCTATGCTTTGCTATAAACAATCAAGCATCGTGTCTAAAATATTTAAAATTTCATATTTTTTTTAAGTGTGTCAAGAGATAGAAAACCAAAATAAGAAAAATTTGAGAGATTTTGACTTTAACTCTGTAAAAATGTATTCCTCCTGCACCTCATCTTTAAACCTACCCCCATCACTAGTCCCGCGGTCTAAGATGCCACCTTGCCTTGTATTGATTGGTGTCAGGGATGTTAGATGGTTATATTAAGGGCAGTTTATTGCAAATGCAAGAACATTTTACTGTAAGGTGGCCTTATATAATTATGCCTCACAAGCCACAATATGCATTAATTAGATATATGTATTTTCCTTAAATTATTTATTTATAGCTCGCTTCGGTGGCTGCATGGTCTAAAGCGCTACTTTCTCAGTAGACTATAATGCCAATGATGGGAAGATCGAGGTTTGAATCTCGATGGATGCACTGGGAGGTGTTTTTCCAAAAATAGTTGTCCGCTCTCTTTCCACATATATGCGGGTACACTTCCTCTAAAATATAACCCTCTTCATCCCTAAAATTACTAACGCAATTAGTACACAAGAATATAACCCGAAAGGGTAGTAAACCACAGTGCTGAAACAATTTCTACACACATTCTGTGTCTTACCTTGTGAGGGTAATATTGCTGAGAAGTCATCGTGATTTCAATTCACAGCCTGGGAAAATATAAACATTTATGTTATTCCTCTAAGTATATTAAAATAAATGCAGAAAACTAAACTCTATGTTGCTAACTGGAGAAATATTTTATTTAGTTTGGCCAAAAAAAATGTCAATTCTATAAAAAGTGTAAAAAAATACTTGCGCTCCTTTAAGTCACAAATATTTATAATTTATGTTACATACTGGTTTTTATGTATATTCAATTAAAATAATATCAATAGTGAGACTCATCATTGTTAGTATAAAATCATTTTCAAATGAGATAAAGGGGCCATAGGATATCAAATTTATTGTGCAAAAGTAAATCTGACATGGACTAGGCCTACTTTAAATACTTTAAACATTACATAACTATTTCAATATCGGTAAGTACTGTTTGTAAATGTTTTCATGAAACATATATTTATGAAAAAAAATCTTAAGGTTTACAGTATTATTATTTGTTACTAAGAAGGATTCTATTTGACTACAAAATAAAGAGTTTGGATTAAAAAAACTTGTAATTTTCAACATATACTTTTAAAGTCTAGCAGTTTTTATGCTAGTGTGTAACCTGAATGGTTAGTAAGACGCGGTGCTTAAAAAAAATGTTATGCTTACAAAAAGCACATGTTCACCAAGATATATGATATTATACATTCACTCTTTTATATTAGAGCTTACAAAAGTTGTTAAATATACTCGTATGTCCCAAATATTCTTTGATGTTGGTTTAGATGTTATGATTCAATCTCTAATTAAGTAGCACTGTTTGTAAGTCCTGTATTTTTAAATCTAATTTCAAAATAAACGTAAGTTAGATACTGTAATAAAAGGAGCCATTAAAATGGTTTGTTCTAGTTGATGTGTGAGCAAGAGAAAATACACACACACACACACACACACACTCGAGACATTCATTCACATGATGCTAATGAGCTGACCTACCTGTGACTCACACACTCAAATAACCATCTATTTCACATTATCCCTCTTGCTTCAATAAAAGGTGACTCCTTAATGTTATTTATGACCAAACCCATGTCATCCAGTCAAAATAGGTTTTGGCTCATATCATGTCAAATCCCCCAGTGAGATTTGCCCTTTTTACATAGAATATAAATGGGATGTTGCACCATACAGAATATCTCTTTTATCTTAAAATATAGAACTTTACTAGAAACTCGTAAAATTTGCGAAACAAAATAAATATATTATTTGCAGTAACACTACACCAAAGAGGATTAATCAAATAATCTACAATGTTACAGAAACATTGAGAAACTAGGAGTATCTTTGTCCACCAAAGATCAAAACAATCAATTTCATGGGTCAACAACATTTACAGTTCTTTCGAGAACTTTTTTTACAAAAAAAAACCTTACCTTGCATCAAAATTAATAATTATATAATACAAAAATAAATAAATCAGCTGTCCAGATACTAAAATAATTTAATTAATAATTAGGAAAATATCTGCTCAACGTACCTATTTCTCAGGGTATCACGAGCTACAAAAGTCTAACCCTCAACAATACCTGGAACATCTTGCTTTTTTTTCCATAGTAAACGCAATGTGTTTATAATTCTTTTTTAAATATTCAAACAACCTAAGCTTGACCTTCCAAATCTATATAAAAAAAAAATTACATTACTAAATAATTTTGGATAGATTACATGAATTAATATATTTAGAGACTAATTCTTAACATGCAAAGTTCTCATGTGTGTATTCTTCTGGACATTTAAATTAATTAACAATTTAACTAACCAATCAAAATGTTTTAACTGCCGACTTTTTTGTCTTATGGAATTAATGACACTGCAAGTTTTTTTTTGTAAAAAATATTTTCTCAAAAGGAATTGTAAATATTCTCTGCCTAAATTTCTCATTCAAAGACTAGAAAAATATATATATACTTGCCTCTCAAACTATTGGTTTTATAAAAATAAATTTCAATTTCAATTAAGATTTTTAATAGTACCTAAAAGTACTATAACTTTACTATGATAAGGTATTTCATTTATTATTATTATTATTATTATTATTATTATTATTAGCACCGCGTCTTACTACCCGTTCAGGTTATATGCACTTACGCTAATGTGTAATAGTAGGGTGATTGTGAGATGAAATGGAGGACCTACAGTTTAACGTGGGATCCGAACCACGGTGGAGGCCTGGCATTTCACACATTCACAAGTTGTGATTAATACACGTCTTGTCAGAGGTGAAGGAAGGGTTTGGTAATCAGATAAATGTGTGCCGGGACCGAGGTTTGAACCCTGGACCCTCAGCACAGAAGTCCAACACCTTACCCCTAGACCACCAGGTCACCTTTAAACCTATTAATGGACCGCATTGTACACTGACTGGTCACTAGATTTATGCTTCGTAAAACATAAAATAATGTATGAATATTTATCCTGCTTTGACTTAGCAACATTTAAAACTACTGCAGAGAACGGCCTTGAAGATGAAGCATTGGAGCTGTCTCCTTAAATTAGCAAAGATCAAGTATTATTGGAAATGTTTTCTTTTCTTCGAAATTTGATGTATTGAAGCTAGGTATTGCTTAATAATGGTGAGAATATGGATTCCAGTTGCAACAGGTGTAAAATCTGTAGCACTTGCCCATCGTGTGTACTGAAAATTCTGGTATCCAACAGACTTCATGACAAGGCATATGATAATTTTTATGAACTTTATAAAGTCATCTGCACACTGTCAATTACTCAAGTCCAATGTGAGATGACATTTTCAAAGCCAAAGATCATAATGACAAGGCTAAGAAATTCACTGTCTGAGGAGAACTTGGAATAATACATGTTGATTTCCATTGAAAAGGAATTGTTAGATGAATCGGATGCAGAAGCAATTAATGATAGATTCGCCCAATCATTTAGTAAATTCAAATGATTGCTCTTAATATAGTGGACTGCGTGAAATATGCTTTCAAACTACTTGTTATTGTGTAAAATGTTCAGTACAAGCAAACTATTTTAAAATATCCATCGTTTATTTAAAATTTTAAAAATTAAATGATATCAATCTATCTTTACATTTTGTTTCTACTGCATACCGCAATTACTAAAAAATATACATTTATTTCACAAATACTTTAGTTGTATCTTTGTTCCACTTCCATATATTTTTTGAAAATTGTATTTATTTCTTATAAAAATTAAATGATAACCTTGTAGTTGTGGGTGGGCCCCATTTGTCTCCTGGCAACCATTATTTTTAGACCCAGTCCGTCACTGAACATCCACACTTGTCTGGTATTTACCTTTTTCCTTGCACAAATTTTAGATTACTAATCGTTAAATTATTTGTTAAGTTTATTACAACAGTATGAAAAATAATTGCTTCCTGTAGTTTTAAAATGCCAAAGCTTTTAATTGTATCATCACCACTTTTAGTTGTGGACAGACATAAGCTATATTTTTATTGATGCATTTTGCAACGTTATTAACAGTAGACCTAAGAGATGCCTTTTCAAAGTATTCCTCGAGATCACGTTCAATTATGACAGATGAGAGTTAATCAGAGCAAAATAGTTGGGCTTAAGTACATTTGAAGTAAATCCAAACAAAAGTTTCTTGAGTACCCCAACTAGAGCTCTAATTTTTTAGTGGTATTGTCTATATGTGGTCGCCATGAAATTGTACTCTCAATAATCAGCACAATATAATTGGCTTCCCTTACTTAGACAGCACTTGATCAGCAAAACTTATCTTCATATTATTTATTTAGAGTCTGTTTCCCAGCCTAGTAAAAATAATGTAGGGCCTAATTTAGTTTCTGAAAATTTAACATTTGTTTGTAGATTCTTAATCAATAAAGTGTACAATTTTAGGTCTGTAGGAATAATATATTTTATAGTTTTCAAATTTTTCCTAGTGTAAAATGAGATTGTCTCATCTTAATGTAGTTGTAAGTGACCATCAAAATTTACCTGAATAATGTCATTAACTTAGAAGTGATAAGGTAAAGAATAGGTCCAATTACAGAACCTTGTGTAACATAACTTTTAAATCATTCCAAAACCGCTCCTTGCACACCTAGTTTTGACAACTTAAATAAGAGAATATTATGGTTGCTATTAACAAAATCTGTTCTCGGCATCTTTTACTATTATCAGAAACAACATTCTGTGCTTGATACTAAGAATAAAGTATGGTTACTTACCTATCCTCTATAAATAATTATTCAAAAAAGTTGAAAGTATAAGCCAAAATAAATTGAGATTTAATAAATTAACTGGAAAATATAATAAATATGTAAAATAAATAAGCTATAATAGAGTAGAGTTCAGGACATAACTGTGAAAGAGAGCCACGCCTATCGAAACGTCACTTTGCAAAACAACTGACAAGTGTCCAGCCTCATAGATTGGCATTATATGGATCTAGGGCTACATCGATATTATGTGTATTTATGTAGTCTGGAGCACTACCACTAGACACGTTTATTATATTTTAAAAAACCAGGTTGATATATGAATATTGACTAAAGTATGATCAATACTTTGGGCATCAATATATCTCTAGTCTCAAAATTATTGAATGAAAGTGGAAGATTCTTGATTGAAAATCACTTATTTTACAGTTATTTGTAGTCTATCTTATTGCTGAGTTAATATTCATGCATAACGCATAGTGAATAGTGAATAGCACATAGTGCAAAAGAAATTAAAATTAACTATTTTCAAATTTCAACGATGCAATGGCAATCATAATCGTCCATTGACCTTTATAATATAACAGCTGGATGGATATCTGTAGCTGAAATTTTCGAGCTGTCGTCTGTGTACCATTGGGAAAGAGAAAAAAACTTTTGGATATCTCTTTCTCTCTTACACCCATTCAAGGCAATGTGACATTTTGACATGGTTCATTAGTTTGATTAAATATATTAGATAAATCAATATGTGATTAGTTAAATGAAATAAATATGTTGATAAAAGCTTTGAAGACCATAAAAAAGTTCGAAACTGGTTATTTTTTCTTTAAATAAGTTGATGTAGCCTGATATATACGATGATTTTTGAAGGACGCTCGCTTGTAAGGCTTTATCTCGTACCAGAATCATACCCTATAATTGTGTTTAGGAATGATAAAAGACCTTCCAGAAGGAAATTTCTACTTCCGTTCTAAATGGTCGTTTATCCTACTAAAATATTATGTATATGATAGTATTCTAATACGAAATAAAGCCTTACAGATTGGGATTATAACTAAAATCAGGGTTTAGTAGATACCGTACTTCCTACAAGTCTATAACCTAAATTATCATTTGAACGTAAGACTTCTACACAAAGTATGTCATTCAAACAAATGTAATACAGTTTTTCGCTAGCTTGTTTCATTATAGTTTTCAAACTTTCAACAAAATATGGTTTCTGAAAGCAATATACAAGATATGAGCCAACTTTTTTTTTAATGGTAATATAATAATACTTTCTACAAGCCTATAACCTAAGTGATAGTTTAAATGTATTGCAACTACACAAAGTTTTTCATTCAAACAAATGTAGTCAAGTCTTAAGATACCTTATTCATTATATTTATAGAACTTTCAATATAATACGATTTATGAAACCAATATACAATCTAATAACCAACTTTGTAAGTGTAGTCATGGCAAACTGTAAATAACATTGATGATAACTACATATTTAATATGTTAAAGATTTGATTCGTATTTGTACATTATTACCTGTAAAACTGAATTGTATATCCCTTAATGTAAATGTTTCTCCAAGAAAGTGTGGTATAATACTTCCATATTTTCAAACAATAACACTTTTATTCATTCATTTCGCATAAGAACATTGAAAGAAACCGTTAAATCTGTCCCCCCCCCATAAGTGTAGCAGACGATAAACTTGAGCGTCACGCTTTTGTCCTTGGAAATGTGTATGTGTATGTCAAACCAGTTATATTTATATTATAGAGATCAATGTAATCGACACATAGTGAATAGTGCACAGCACAAAAAGTTGAACTTAAAATTTGTATGCGTTAAGCAGGGACTTTACCATAGACAGCACTTGTATCAGCCAATAAGAATGAGTGTGGAAGCGATAGAGAACTAAATCATAGTATTCAGAGCAAAGAAGTCCATAGACCGGGTGGGGCACTTTAGGGGGGGGGTTTCAACCCACCTCACAAGCCGACCAAAAAATACTGCCTTATTATTTATCAGTTTACTGTAGTGATTTTAGATAGAGTAGAGCAGGTTACCAGACTTGATATTACCACACCCATGACAGTATTCGCTGCTTACGGTAAGGGGGCTGTACCAAACGGTGTTGGCATATTTTAGCCAGTATACCTCAATTACAACCTTTGCTTGGTCTTACCCTGAGCGCTTAAGCATTATTTATACAAACCATTAACCAATATTCTTAATAGAAAGACTGCCTTGCAGGCCATTATACCGTTGTCCGTGTCACTACTACTAGGAGGTAAGTCGATGCACCGACACACCAGGAAACCATTGCCTTATTTACGGTCCAAATAAAACAAGTGTTCAAGACAAGTATATAGCTTGTCGCCAATATTCTACTGTTTATGTACATTAAAAACAAATATTTTGGGATTAAGTTAATTGGTCAGACAACAAAACTTGGTTAACTGAGACAAAATATCAACAGAGTTAATAGGAATTATTAAGTGGGGGGGAGAGCTGTGGAAGTGGGTAAATCTCTGTATTAGGAAACAAAGAAAATCTTTCAAGTTGACATTATTCTAATGGCAGTGGTGCAGTAAGGGGGGTTTACGGGGGTAAATTTTACCTCCCCCAAAATAATTGAGGGGATAAAAAGTATAATTTATGGTCCCCAAAATAATATAATAAATCTTTTAGCTAATATAAAGATCTTATTGAGGCCAGATACAAAATTCACTGAGCTAACACTATAAAAATAAAATGTGCTTGGAGCAAACACTGAAGATTTGTTGAAAACTCTGATATGGATACCTGCTACATTAGCTACTTAAGAAAGAATTGTTTCAATGCTTAGACTAATAAAAAACTATCTTCACCCCACGATGAGGCAACGTAAACTAAATCACCTGTGTCGGTTTAATGCATACCCTGAGAGGCTCAACAAATTTGAAATGGTAAAACTAGTTAGGTGGTGGTTTTATAGCCAGTAATAAATATAGGGCAAAGGTTTTTGTAAACCTAATTTAATTTTTAGTTGAGCCACATGAGATTTAATTTTTCTTAATTTGATTTGTGTGTATTTATTCTAATGTTTGGCATGCCTAAAATAAATTTTAAAAATATACAATGGGATCGTTAAATAAAACATTTTCCTGGTCTTTTTTTAATCCAAAAAATGTTTTCCCCTATAACAGCACATGATAATATCTACCCCCCCCCCCCCC
>CABFWB010000248.1:46507-71137 GCA_902151455.1 Timema bartmani
AAAAAAAAGACAGCTCAATTAGGGAAAAATGAAGAAAAAGAAGAAAAGACTTAAGTCGCAAGATACATGTAGGCTGTGTTTCACTTGTTTACCATACAAACAATCATATAATACAGTTTTAAACTTTATTAAAAAAAATTATTTTTAGAAAAACAACATTTTTCCTTGAAGACAACATTTCACTTTTTTTTTTGTATCGAACCCAACTCCTGCAACTGAGTTACAATTATCTTTATGCTACATCTTGTTTGATAAAAAATCTTAAACTAACACATACTCGGACAATTTTTCAACCACAACTAAACTGATTCCAACTGCCGCTAGACCCAAGCTGAAAAAGTTGAATGATAGCACAGATCGATCTTTTCGTGTATTTCCTGCAAGCTTTCACTTATTGGTGAAAAAAATGCCACGGACAGTAATTGTCTTGAAAGTTGGACCTACGAGTCGTTCAAGCTCTTTGAAAGTGTCTCTACTCATCCTATACGTTTGTTTGAACTTAACAGGGTCCCTGAAATCACTCAATTTTGAACCACGGTTTTTCTTTGTTTTTTTAAAAATACGGATGAACCCAAAATTGTTTTCGGGCCTTTTTACAAGATTTTAAATACAGGTAGCCAACAACCAGGTATTCATCAGATGACGGCATTCTCGCGACTGATAGAAAATAGGTTTCTTGTGTGGACGAGAAACGGGGCAACTTATTGTAAGTGACCAGTTACCCATAATGTACTGCATCGCGTTAGTTTTCTCAGTGGAAGAAGGGCCTTAATATCAGAAACATATTTTCTTTCCACTATAGCCCTAGAGGTCTAACACTACCAAAATACATTAATAATTACACTCCTTACACTAAGACTAAGGAAATACCAATATTAAGATTATTTTGTTATTTTAATATCATTTATTAATTACCCAAGTTGTGCACTAAAATGTCCTAGAAGTTATTCTATTTATTTTTTGTCTAGCAAAGTAAACCACAAATAAAAAATTCCAAAAATAGATATTGTTGTTAATACGGATTGTTGACATTAGGAAGGTTCGATATCTACCAGTATTTTAGTTTGGGATAGCTTATAATTAATTATAAACGTACTATTCTAAGAGAGTTTGTAAAACATGTGTCTTTTTGAATTTTAAGTTCTTACTATTTTAGCCTATTCCTTCAAATGAGGGCTAATACGTCAGCATACATGATTATCAATATGTGTTTAAGCTTTTGGAGCAAATTAAAATGTTTTTATAAAGAGCGTCCCATTCTTAAATAGAATATCAAGTCTTATCAAGCACACATCTGCCAGATCTTACATACTTGAGACATGTTTGCAATTTTTATATTCAATATTTATCAAGCTATATACAAAGTATATATAGGCAGCCTATTTTAAGGAAATAGGCCTATTATATTATCAAAATTAACCCCTCTTTAATAGGCATCACTCAAGATCACTGGTAATAGGTAGATGGTTAGGCAGGGTCGTGGAGTCGGCATGCCAAGCCTTCGACTCTTGACTCCTATATTTTTCTACTGTTTGACTCTAACTACTTTAGAAATTTCTAACAGTCAGTAAATTGGAAAAATTACACCTGGACATGGGAATTGAACCCTTTTACAGAACATGATATCTAGAAGCGACTATAATCATAACTAACGATTAAAATAACTTTGCACTTTAATCCAGTAAATTAATTAGTTATAACAAATTTACCGTACTGTAAAATGCTCAGATACAGATTACTTTATCGGAATCTTCTTTGTCAGTGTGAATTTATATTTGAATAAATTTGTCAATCCCAATTAAAAATATTGTCCTTAAAGGATAGCAAAAGTATAAATTAAAAATGATATAGCTACCATAGTCTATATTGTTATACTATTATAGGTTTTTATTTGGAAGCTGGAATCGAACTCAGACCACCCAAACTTGTTTTTGACTCCACAGCCCTGTAGTCAGGGGAGCTGAGCATGGGCTTACCTATTAACTTATTTTCCACTCTTCTATCCATGCGAATGCATGTGCATTCATCCATAACCAGATTTGATTAATTATAATAGAAAAAGTTGTTTATAAACTTAGCTTGTGTTAAACATTCATTACTGTCTGATGTTCTTTGCTTCTCAGTTTACTAATGTTAGACTACACCTTGTTTTTACCAGTAAATAGTTTGATTAATTATTCCTGTGAACTATTATTAATTAATAACACTAAAAACACACATGAAATAAATTACTATAAAAATAAATCTAACAGGCCTAAATAAGGTAAAATTTGAATACAATTATTATAATCAAACTTGCTTTTACTCTGACAATAGGTATTAGTACAATATGATAACATAGTCTAATTAAAAAAAAATAGCTAAAGACAGTCCCCTTTGAAGAGAAAATAAGCCCATCTGATGACTGCGCAAGCACCACAAGTAGATACGACTGACTTTAGACTAAGCGCCATGGCAATTTGGCAACACTGTAAAGTGTGAACCATGTCCTGCTTTTCAATGTAAAAGTCATAATATGTGATTTACTCTTATTTGTTCTTATCCCTCTCTCCAGTAATTAGTAGGCCTACTGTCTTTCATAAAAGAGGATGTAATTTTTTTTTAATCCCCCACTAAATATCACTTTCATCCAGGGCTGTGGAGTTTGAACGCCAAACCTTGGACTCCAACACCTCTATTTTCTACTCTCTGACTCTGAGTCCAACTCCTTCAGAAATGGCTAATGTATATTAATTAGTAATAAAAAATATACTACAGTAAAATTATTCTCCAATACAGAATACTTCATGGGAAGTTTATTTGGCATTGTGTGAATACATTTGTCAATCCAAAGTACAACTATTGGTCATAAAGAATAAAAAAGTACAAAATTAAAATGATATACTTACTTTCATCATCATCATCGTTTCCAGCCTGTGGCCGGGTCAGTTTAGTAAAATGCCTCCATCTTCCTCTATCCTTCCACCACTCAACCTCCTTTAATTTCTTCCTTTCTTCTCCTCTCACTTGCACACTTTATCTTATATGCTCCTCCCATCTCTTTCTTGGCCTTCCTTGTGGTCTTTTTCCTACATACTTAATTTCCAACATTTTCTTCGGCATCCTCTCTTTTTCCATCCTCATTACATGTCCATACCATCTCAGTCTTGCTTCCTCTACTATCTCATGTACTCCCTGTAACTCTACTCTTTCCCGGATAACTTCATTCCTAATCCTGTTTCTCCTCGTGACAGCTGACATGCTCCTCCACTTTCCTAGTCTCTCTAACATTCAGTGTCCATGTTTCTGCTGCGCGTGTGACAATGGATACAAAGTAACCATATATTGTTATAATATCATAAATTTTTATTTTGGAGTCATAGTTGGTACACTTGTACAGACTTCTACTCCACCCAAAATACTGTTTTCATCCATTCATTCATAGTATGAGTAAGCTTTGTGTGTCACTGGTGAGTATTAAAGAATTGTGTAAGTTCAACAAATGTAACTTATAGTGTTTTATTCTAGGCCATAGAATGTGGCCAGAAGGAAACAGTGAACCTAATGTTAGAGAGGGGAGCAGATATCAACACGGTCGACTATGGAGGGAATTCTGGACTTCACATCGCAGCCAGGCACGGCTTCTATGAGATCACGTCCGTCCTGCTTAAGAGAGGAGCCAACTTTGAGGACTCCAACAATGTAAAGTCAATATTATTTTTATATAATCCAGGCCTAGTTTGATCACTCGACCTTATAATTTAGTTGTATTTTGTCTAGACTGCTTGATACAACTTATGTGTGTGTGTGTGTATTTTCTTAAGTAGTTTTACATAGCGTTTGGGAATTGGCAAAGTCTTTTAAAATTAGCACACTCAAAAATAATTTTTACATTTTAACACTCTTTTTTAAAGAACGAGCTTATTATAACTCTTAATTCCTGACAGCCAGGTAGTCATATAAATGGAAGATATTGCATTTCATGATGCAGAGCATCAGGGCACAAAAATGGATGTCTTTTTTCTTACAGGATTGACTGGTTTCAGAATCTAAATCTCTTTTTGATAGCCGAAGCAAAATAATTGATCATATTAAAGTGCTGCAGTGGATAAATCTGAATCAGATCAGGTGTTAAGCTAGTTTTCATATTATTATGAGTCTAATCCATACCTAAACCATTTTTTTCTCTTCAATAATCACTGCTTTGGCCCACATTAATAAGATACATCCAAGCTTATTTATATAAATTAAGAGTAAATAGCCAGAGCTGTATTAATGGTAATTACATCAGCTAGATATCATATTCTGAAAATTGAAAAATGACACCTGGACACGGGAAGGTCCCGGGTTCGATTCCCGTGTCCAGGTGTCATTTATCAATTTTCAGACTATTTATATAAATCGAGAGATGGGCTTAGCCAGTGGTGCATCTATGTCTTGTGATGGAATTGTGTACGATGGAGCAACATTGTCACATACTCTTGTAGGATTCAATCCTTACCCATGACATCAAGCTTCAAGTTTGACCTAAGTTGGTTTGGAACACACACTCAGCAGACGGCACTCTGAGGTAGAGGAAGTGCCCTAACAAACCTGTCGTTTTTCATCCAATAACTTAATTGTGAATCATTATGACTTGTGTTAATTGTATTCATGCATAAACTAACTGGGGATAGTTATTGCAATTTTACATGAACTCCCTACAATCATTTTTCAATTGATTCATAATTTTAGGGGCCATTGTTGAATGAAAATGGTATATTATACTAATTTATTGGGAGTGTTTGAATGTTTGGTGATGCCAACATATCCTGAAATGAGATCCTTTGAAACATGTTTATTTGGACGCCTTGAGACTTTTAAAAAAAGTTAACCATTCTTCAATCAAATCGCTGATAAATATTATTCTCTGTGATATAAATTTACCTCAAACTAACCCATTATTTCTTTAAAACATCCTAAATATGTCGATAGTGTTAATTTTAAGATGTTATTAATACTTGGAAAATTGCCACCATCTTTAATTCTAAGGGCACTTTAAAAAAATCGGCCTTTAAATAATATAACAATTAAAAATATGTCTTTGCTGATTGATGAAATTGTCATATTATATATCTACAGTTATGCCAACATTTTACCTATTTTCTACATATCTTTGATATAAATTAAAGATTTACGGTGCACTTTTATAATCTTACTATTGAAAAGATCTCAAAATAAATATAATATAAATATATAATACTCCTGGGCTTCTCATTCATGATGCCAAAACACGCGCACACACACACACACACACACACACACACACACACACACACACACACGTGCACACACACACACACAAGAGTATAATCACTTCGCTTTAATGGCACACAGTTTATCTAGTTATGTGTAAGCCATTTTATAAATCTCATAATTTATTTTAATATCTAGATAAAAACCCAATTGTGTTTGTGTATAAATTGTGTACATTAAGTATAATATGATTTTGGTAGGAAGAACAGTAGAAGATAGTTACTAAAGTTACTAAAACAATGTTAATATATTCATACATAAAGTCATGTTAACTGTAGCTGTCATTTTTGATAGATACCTACCTAATAGAATAACAAAAGTAATTAATAAAGTAAAATGTTATCAATGTTGGCTGCAAAAAAAAAGTTTGGATTTTCATACTGTTCTTCCAATCAAAATCAGGGTATACATACATTACATGTTTGTAAAAAGGCTTTATTTGTCTTACAAGATGTTACATTAAGTGTGCTCAAAGTCTCATTGGCTGGAACATCAAATTATTCTAAATACAGCCGGGAGAGAATGGTTCTAAAGACTAATAATATCCTACAGAAACCTGTCACCCAAGTTGTAAGTATTAATCTATTAGCATAAAACATACACAACTGTCTCCGACAATCCAATTTGAATTTACTTTCAGTTGGGTGAGTTTCCCCTACACATTGCCACCCAATCAGAACACAGAGACCTGGTGGAGCTCTTGCTGCGTTACGGGGCATCTGTAAATGTTGTAGATAGAGACAGCAGATCACCGCTAATGTTTGCCGCTAAATGTGGCAACATGGCACTTGTACAACTGTTCCTTGAGTACGGTGCTCAGCGGAGTGTCTTGGACTCCAACGGTAAGAATGTTAACAAATTGATATTTTTTTAGATGGTAATTACAAATCATGACAGAAACCTTTCTATCGATATTGTAATGATAAATACACATTAACATAATGATATGACAAACATACTAATTGTTGCTTTGCGATATTACTGGGCAATTTAATACACGCTAGTAAAATTACTAACCATTCCTGACTGACATATTACTTCTCATTCATTGTACAGAATTGTTGGTTTAGTTTTTAGTATATTTTTATTTTATTCATATATTTAAATGTGACCAACACCTTAGATCAGTCGGTAGCGTATCTCTATACTGAGCTAAAGGTTCTGGGCTCGATTCCCGGCATGGCCGAAAAATTTATCATTGATGAAATGTGGGTCTACCCTTTCACAGTGTCACAGTGATGAATTCACAGCCCGGGGACTGGATGTTGTGCCTGTTTTTAGCACTACATTTTATTACCCTTTCGGTTTATACACTTGGGTACTAACCGCGCTAAAGTTATTAGGGATTAGGAAGGTTATATTTAGAGGTAGTATACCTGTACCATTTAGGAAAAAAACAGCTTAAGACCACCCGAACGAGATTCAAACCTTGATCTCCCGGTCACCGGCACTCTGGTCTACTGCAAAATTAGCGCCTCGGACCATGCTACCATTAAAGCAGGTATTATTCTCTCAAAACCGAGTAATTTTGTCCTATTTATTTCCTATGTTGGTTCACACAATTGTGTGATTCTGTCTGTATTCCTGAATTACTCGACACACTGTATTTATACAAGATATGCCCAAATTTTCGCGTCTCATAATTATCTGTATTAGCTGTGCATGTTAATAGAACTTTTTAAGTAATTTGCTAAATATTTTCGTCCGGACATAACTCATTCCTTTGTGACAGACTGGACAGCAGAGGATTATGCCATGTCGGCTGGCCACCATGATGTCGCTGGTGAACTCAAATCTCTCTCGGAAGCCATGGTTCTACCATTTCTTCAAAAAACAGTCGACATGAACAAGAAGGTCACGTCTATCATCATTGGCCAGCGGTCAGTTTCTGCTGCGTCGTTGCCTGATAATCCAAATGAAGAAGATAAATGTGATGTAAGACTTTGTTTGGTTTATCTTACTTATTCAATGGAATTAGTAATGCAAAAGTTAATCGCCGTACTTACAAAAGAATGCCACCTATCCCTATCTTGAGCTAGTTCAATCCAGTCCACCACACTACATCCTATCTCTATCTTGAACTAGTTATATCCAATCCACCTCATTACAGCCTATTTCAGATCCAGTCTAATGTTATCCTACCATTTGTGTCAGCTTTTCCCCTTGGGTTTGCCAGTCAGTACGCTGAACACACTTCTAGTTTTACCATTCATTCTGCATGTCTTGACCAGCATAATCTATGAGACTTTATTATCCTAATAGTGTCTTGTGATGAATACAGTATATGTAACTCATCATTATGTAACCTCCACTCGTCAGTAGCCTCATCCCTTTTTGGACCAAATATCTTCCTAAATACTTTGTTTTCGAACAACCTAAATTTATTTTCATCATATAAAGTAAGAGACATTGTTTCACAATTCACACCCATCGAGAACAACCGATAAAATTATTGTTTTGTATATTTTGAGTTTTATTTTTCTTGACACCAGGCGAGGTGTTACTGATTGAGTAATAGCATACATTTCCCGACTGTATTCTTTTCCTGATTTCCTATCTGATATAGTTAACATTTTTTCTAAATATTTAAACCCATTAACCCTGTCAAATGATATGTTGTTTGCAGTAATCTCTAAGTTGACGTCCATATTAAATGTTCTCTCTGTGGTCATACACTTAGTCTTTTCAGCATCCAATTATAAACCTATTTACTTACTAGCCTCTAGTAAATTGTATGCATTTCTTGTTGGTTTTTATTTAACCATTTGTGAACTAGAGATGGGCTGAATACCGGTGTGCCCACTCATCGAGAAAACCAGGAAAACTCTGAATTAGGCTTCAAGTTTGCGCATAGGGAAAAAAACCCCAACAAATGTTGTTACAGTATGGTATTTATAACGTGATATCGTGCCGCGCAATGGGAGCCATTTGTTACGATCGTACCTATTAAGTTTATTCTATATGAGTATTGTGCACAAAGACCAGCACAAAACACTTCCTTTGTATTTATTGATTTTGAAGTGTGATTTTATTGCTTTGTATTTTTAATTTATATTACCAATTCATGTAATTACTTAATAGTTAAATTAGAATATTGATTTGTGATATCAAAGGTGTATAATAAGTACATAGGGTCAATTTATTTGGGGTGTCATTATGTATGTTGAGTTTTATTATATTAATTATATTTGGGTTAGGGATTAATTTTTTAATAATAGATCTTGTTTAATTTATTGAGTGGGAGTTAGTTAACTTTAATTCTTGTTCAATTGTTATGACCTTATTAATTGATTGAATATCTATATATTTTATTTGCCGACACCACGAGAAAGAAAAAATACAAAACTGATCATAAATAATATTCCATATGATGATTCTGCATGAACACCAGTACAAAACACGTCTGTTTTATTTGCCGATACCACGAGGAAAAAACAACACATCACCCGGTCAAGACGAGTACAAAACTATGCCCTCTTCATTTGACGATACCACAAGGGAGAAAACAATACATCCCTCCGTCAAGACGCGTGCCAAACTAGTGTCATCTTTCATGGCTTGGGTCTGTCTGTATTCGCCGTAGTTTCGTACTCTCAAACCCAGGTCACTACTTGATTTCTTTCCATCGACCAATGGGGTGATTTTATCTAAGTGCGAAAACTAAAAATAGGCATGGCTTAACTATACACCTGCTCTTAAATACTGCGTTTATACAACCCGGAAATAAACCATTCTTCGAACATGTGCAGCTAAAATAAAGAAAAATATAAACGGCTGTCGTTTAGAAAAGATGAATTTAATTTAAAATAACTGAAAGGAAGAAAAGTGGAAATATTTACTTTAAAATATGATTTTAAATATTAATAAGGACGGAAAAATCATTGTCATTACAATGTGCTCGAATTTCACTGTCAGTCGGAATTTAAAAATAACAAGAGCCTTTATCCAAAGGTGTTTAAAAACTAGGTTACATGAATTTTACTAAACTTAAATTTCTATCAAAATCACTCTACTTGACATTTTTAGCACTAACATGACTGTTGTAAGATAGGGTCATAGTGTAATCAGTCAAGGTAAGACCTTTCAGGGTAAACGGAGTGTATATTTTTTTTATTTAATGTATTTTATCTAAAGGCAGGGACATTAGTATTGGAGGAAATATTGAATTTAAGGAATAAATACAAGATGTATAGAAAAAAATAAAATAAAAGTAGAGTGGAGAAATGAAGGGTGATTACAGGACCATTGATAAATGTAAAATTCGATCAGATAAAAGCCAATCGGGGCCGCAAAATGGTTGCCGGCCCCTGATGTAGAGTAATTCCAAGGTTGTACCCGAAATATTCCTTTTTAGGAGCAAGGGAGGGGTCTTATCTGCACTGGCTCATGGTGAAATTTTTCAACAGGAGATGGTTACAATTTCTTTTTTAACAAAGACCCAGCTTAAAGTAATTTAAAGTGTTTTAATACATAATTGAGGTTTTAGGTGGTAAGAATTGTATAACACTACCGGAGACTACTAGCCTAGGCATTGGATTGAATTAGTTGTTAATAATCCTTGATCAAGAACTAAAATTTTGTGGTGTGTTCAATACACCTTTTACAAAACATCATCATCTGTAATAATTTGTTAAAAGTCTGATAACTGAGGAAATTTCTTCAGAAATTCAGATTTTTTTTTTGTCGGGAAAACCGAGAATTATGCTTGAATTTACTCTAGAGTTTGAGTGACCACTTCTTTTTTTTACAAAGGGTTTGTTTATGATCAATTTATTTAATTGGTTTTAGTAAAAAGATGAGCTCAATCATTGTTACAATATTTAACACAACTTGCCCTTTTTTTAAATATTATTCTGCTCTTATTTTATCAATACAAAAATTATATTTCTATATGATGACAATTATAAATTAAAATCAAAGTCTTAAATTTAATTGTTAGTTTTTGATCACTTAAGAATAGGTAGTAGATTTTAGAAGCTCATTTTTAGAATTTTCTTTTTCAAATAAATGAACTTAAAATATATATATTTTTCTTCAGGTTGTGAATATTTCTGGTAAAAAAAGCGACGATGCAGATAATAGTGACACATGGAATGATAGTCAACTATCTGAACCTATTATGAAGCAAAAAGTGAGTATATAATAATAATTTAGTATATCCACATTGAAGAAAATAAGACATGATATCCATGAAAAAATAATTACTTTTATGGATAGATATTAAGAGAAATATAAAAAAAATCCTTTACTTGTATTAAACTTTAAATATCGCAACCAAATTCCGAGTTAGACAGTTTTCTGTTTAATCCCGGGAATTTAACAAGTTGTTCAACCCTAAAGTCACGGGACTAAAAAATATTTCCGTTTTAGGAAATTTCTGTTAAATAAAGCGTCTGTTTAAGGCAGGTTTCAATAGTTTTAATGCTGCTTACTATTAGGCTTCATTTTCATCCGACCTTAATGCTGGCTCAAGGTGGTGGAATCATGCCGGAGACTAGCCTCCATTAGGACTGCACAAGTTTTTTTTTTTACAATGAGGACATAGTAAATGCAAATTTTCAATTAGTCATGGTTTTATTTTAAAATTGTTATTCAAAATACACGCTATAAAATGCATTAACAGTTGGAATTTAAAGAACCCAATTAAATTGACGTGCAGTTTTCTTGAATTTGTTAACTATTTAAAAAAGGATTTATTCCTTAAGGGGGTGAACATTCTATTTTTGAACCCAGTTGATTAGGCATTGTGAAATATCTTACCAAATAAAAGATACGCAATGTCTTGCCAGCATACAAAACAAGGAGCTTTAAATATCTTTGCATTTGAATACAAACAACCTCTAGACCAGGGTTAGTCAACCTTTTTATGTCCAAGGGCCAAAGTATCTGTCTCTCGTTGGCTCGCGGGCCGCAATACTCTACCGACAATATTCGGCTTGAATAAATATTCGTATTGTCTCATTCTTATACACTAATACTCACACTAGGGATTAGGATTTCTCGTGAAGTACGTTCTCTGTGGTTTTCCCCAATGTTTAGATTTTCCATAGAAGGAGGTAGCATGATTGATCTTGTCTACTATAGTTGTAATTTACCCGTTCAAAGTACATTTGTACTAAAAATCAATATAATTTTTCATACAAAAAGCAAAAATTGGTTATAAAATAACCTAAAATACATTTTTATTTTATTAATATATGTAAAATATATATCTGTATTTGTCATTTTTTCTCTTGAAATAATTTTATATTTTTTTATGAGACAATGGGCCGCAAAAAAATGTAACCACAGGTCGCAAGTGGCCTGCAGGCCGTGGGTTGAAGACCCCTGCTCTAGACATTGTCTCAAGAAACTTTATTAAACCGTTTCAACCAGAAATTGTTTAAAATCCCGAAAACTGAAAATTAAAAACAAATATAATTTAATACATACACACATAAACACACACACACACACACACACTCATTTGACTGACCAATACTACGGAAAGTAAATCAGACGATTGAACTGAGGCTTAATGTTAATGAGCCCCAACCTTATTTGTTTCTCATTGGGTTACTGAATCCTGAACACATACATTTCTCTGATTCTTTCAAAATGCATAGTTCATGTTATGAGCTGCTCAGTCAGTGAAATTGTTTCATTGCCTCGTTAAAAGTGCTTGAAGCTGGACCAGTTCCTACTTCGGTCATCTGAAGACGACGAGCTAAGTGAAGGCAGTGAAAGTGTTCACAGTCCACGAGTGGTGACAGAAGAAGTGCAGGACTCTCCCAGGTCTTGTGTGATTCCGCCTCCTTGTAAACCTCCCAGGAGTTGGGATCTCCTCCAATCTGGAGTCATGGATGATATGGTAATATACATACAACCATTATACCTTTTAACTTCCTGTGCTATTGTATGGCAAGTTAGAACACATGTTTTATATTCAAAACTTGCATTTTTTTAAATAGAGTTTATATAGATTTACTCTAGAAATAAAGTGAATGTATTAAGGAACGTGTTATTATTGGTTCATTCGGCTACTACAACAGACTCACAATATTGATTTATAATAATGGGAACTGATGAAATTAAAAAAAAAAAAAAAAACTTCTAAGTGTAAATTCAATTAATAAAACCCACCTAGGGAAAGATGAAAAATGTGTGAAGAATCCAATGCACAAAACTGACATATTCATCCTTTCTTCTGTCTTCTATAGTAGAAGTAGTCACACACACATTTTTAACACAAATAGAATAATATTTCGGCACTGTTGCCTTTATCAAGCACAAAGAGAAGAGGGAATTTACTTTACTGAGTGTGCTCTCCCATTTCCCTGTATCCTGTCCCAAGTATAACATAATTTACCTCAGAAAGCAAAATATTTTTTCCTTAAAGAGTTATAAAACTAAACATTGAAAGGAAGTTATAAGGGCAAGGCCCACACATTTACCAGAAAACTGTAGGCCTCAATGGTAACGGTTAAAAATACAACAAAACACATAATAATGAAATTTTCGGGGTACATCAGTCCCGTTTTTCAGCGTTGTTTTAGTTGTTAACTTTGAGGCCTACTGTTTTCTGGTAAGTGTGTAGACCTTGTCCTTCAAACCTCCTTTCAAGGTTTAATCTAATATAGCAGTTTGGTGCCAATTTTTCCTTTATCTAAACTTCTAAAGAGACATAAATGAAATGAGGACTAGTAACCTTACAAATTTTAGTAAAAATGATGACTAGACTTTTCACTCATTTGAGAAGTTATTGCTCTATAAGTAGGAATTTTTTTTTTTACTGTATACAGCATATTCTAATTGTAATATTACCCCTGTTTTTTTCAATACTCTCAATACAAGTTAGTCGTTAATATGTTTATAGAGCTCTGAGCCACGCCGTCGTAGTTTGTTAACGCTGGGCTCCCTGAGGTCCAAACGAGAGAGTTTCACGGAATCACCGAGTGGGGCAGACTCCCCGAGTCAACACCTAGGTCAAGGAGATAGTCCTCTGGTCGATCGAGGGGACTCTGAGAAGTGGCTGTCAAGTAGAAACCCCAGAAATCATCGGTTGGAGGATGATGATGTCAGCAGCGTACCGAACAATGATAGTCCTTCCACCAAGTATGGGGAGATTCAGGTGAGCTTGTAGAGTTAAATAGAAAGAGATAAAGATAGAACCAACAAAAGACAGGTGAGGATAAACTAGCTCAATTGAAAGAGAACATGTAAAAAGGAAGGTGCTAGATAATACATTACACCCAAAGCAACTGAATGCGTAAGAGAAAATACCTGTTGTTTACAGCGAAAGCTTGCAAACTTACCTTGATGAGAATCAAATAGCCAAAGCTATTATTTATGCTTTTAGTGAGGATTACTCCATCTAGATATCATATTCTAAAAATTGAAAAATGACACCTAGACACGGGAATCGAACCTGGGACCTTTGACTTAGTACGCAATTCTCCTACCACTGAGCTATCCAGGATAATAATTGTACAAATGGCTGCAATAAGCCAACTACCAAGTCGAAGATGGCTGCGCTATCTGATAGATAGCTCGTGATATTAATATAATCACACACTTGTAGCCGACGATTTCCGCACATCCATCATAGACTCTGCCTTAAAATATGAGTGAAGAATGACCCTGGGCACAGGACAAATCCTGGATAGCTCAGTGGTTAGAGCATTGGCGTACTAAGCCAAAGGTCCCGAGTTCGATTCCCGTGTCCAGGTGTCATTTTTCAATTTTCAGAATACTTAACTTGATGAGCTTAACTAGGGCTCTATCTTATAAGCTTCAACATACACAGGCCATGGTTCCCATCGAAGATTTGAGAAGGTTTAGTGAGGGACAAAATAATGTAGAGTTTGCTACAACTCATAGAGTATTAACAACAACAAAAATAATCAAAAGTTCCTAGATTTTTAGAAAAACTGTTGTAAATACAGTATTCTGCGCTTTAAATATGGAAAAACTAATAATAAAATGATACATATACACTACTGTATTTTACTTCACTGAATTTATGTTTGAAATTATTTTTCTATCCCAAATAAAACCTTAACTAATTCGAATTTTTCTAGTGCACCCTTCAGCTTCGTATTAGCCAGGTTTGACTGTAATCATATTTAAAAAAAATATATATATATCTAAGCATTACTAGAAATTTGATCACAATATGTGCTAAATATTTTAATAACATTATTTATACATTTGTAGAGCAAAACTAAAAATATTCTTTAGATATGTTATCTACCAAGCGAACCATAGAAATGGTTTGAAGTAGCTGCATCCATTAAAATATAATTTTCAAAATTATTATGGTTAATTTTGGATGTTCGCCCACACACAAGTTTTTAAATATAACTTTTTTATTTACATTCTATAAAATATGATATATGCTGACGAAAGCAAACACTCATTGGTTCGAGATCGAAGATGGTTGATGGTGTAATTGTTGGTCATGGTCTGACTGGCCGATTCTCACTATTCATGTCTATCCACGCACTGGTCAGTAAGATGTTACTTTATAATGTGTATTTTCCAATTAATAGGTTAAAAAAACTGAAGAGAGTGCGCCACTAGCCGGGCCAGATGGAGACACGCTCCATATAGAAAACAGCAAGTCTGATTCAGACAGTGATTGGGATAGTGATGATAGTCTTCCTCTGGACACTGTCGACAATAAACCGTGTAACGGTCAGGATAAGGAAGAACCGCTCCCTGCGGAGTTTGAACTTGGGAAAGCCCCTACCTTGGAGAACCGGGGGAGGTTCTTGCTGAGAACCCCTTCCATCGATTTGATCGACGACCAACATGCTAACGGAAAGGAGGACAGCTTCCATCAAAGCAACTACTCCGCAAGTAAAAAGAAACAAAGTGAAGAAGTGAATAATGGATCTAGAAAAGATGACTCATTAGTCAAGGTATGATCTGATGTTTAAAATGTTATAAAGGAACCAAAAAAACCATACTTGTTTACACTCACTCATACACATTTATGTAGATGCATGTTTCTTGTTTGAGTATTGGATCGGTTACTCTAACATGTCTAGAAGTGTCATGATCACTGTATTTCTGTTGTTGGTTATCTTTTATATCTGTACAATCAGGATTTTCTCGACCCACCGCCTCTGGTATTCTCGCTTTCTTCATTTCAAAGTGGGGAACTTTGTATTCGCTTCAGGCTCAGTTCTGCTGAATCCATTACCTTGCTGAATTTTACTTACATTGTTACTGTTTCTAGCCTGTGACCTGGGTCAGTTTTTTATTCAAGCCATATATTTCCCACTACTGGCTTGCTAGGCTTGTCTTAGCTTCATATGCCTTATAATCTAACTTAAGACTAGGACAGGCACAACAGCCAGTCCCCGGCCATTAATTCATCACTGTTAAAGGGTAAACCCATATTTTCACCAATGATGCATTTTTTGGCCATGCCAGGAATCAAACCCGGGACCCTTAGCTCAGTCGACAGACATGTTACCAACTGAGCTAAGGTGTCGGATGAATTGCCTGTAAGCGTGTTTACTAAATACATTTTGATTTTCATACTCGCAGCTAGATCTAGTTTTAAATATTAATACGTCAAGTCTTGTGATCTGCAGTTGTATTTTTGATGGATGATATTATCAATAGCTATAAAATAATTCTAATAGCATATAAAAATGGTTTAGGTGCTGAGTGCGAAAAATATTTGTATTTTCTAGAAGGCTCTTCCAATAAAATTGGACTGCCTGTCTGACCCCTGGCTTACAATGACAATATGTAAGGATATCTTATTGACAGCATCCTGTTTGTTGGCAATGAATTGTCTTTCAGGATGTTGTGTTAGATTGCGTCATACATATTGATAAGTATCTGATGTCTTAGTTTTTGTCATGTGTTTCTGTCACATATGAAGTGAACATACTTTCTCCAATTTATTAATTGTCCTGACAGTGGCTCTACTACTTCTCGGCTTACTTGGAATGCTGACAGGTCACTTGCATGCTTGTAAGATACTTGTATCTGTCATTTTTTTTATTTTAGCTTTTTTTTTGAACGTTTGTATTTTGTTTTGAACAGCTTAGTTGTTATTTGGAGCTAGTTTTTTATATGTCGAGAGACGATTCTTTGATTGGGGCTAATATACATTCCAAAACATCTTCTAAATAGCTCACACATTTTTATAGGTAAACTATTTACCGATTCTCACAACCGATTCCTCTTTGTTTTCTTCTTGAATCAGCCTGAAATATTTGAATTTATTTCAGTAAATATTACACTTTTCAATTAAATAAACTTGTGCTGCCAAAATAAATGGTTAATAGACTACATAATGATCCTTTTTTAATTTTAGAAGTGTCATATACTAACGATAGACTTGAATATACAATGAAAAAACTATAGTACCATAGTAAATCCATTGTAACTTACACACACACTGAAAATTACTGAGTCTTTTTGGTGCTTTTCATTTAAAAACTTGTTTTCTTGCTTTTCAGAAATCTTCGTCGGTCACGGGGACTCTAGGCAGAGATGGCACCATGCTAGGCTACGATGAAGTGTGGGAATGCAATACACAATTTCCCGTCAATCCGACACTTTGCATGATAACATCAGAAACACAAATATCCCTGAAAGATGAACTGGAACAAGCGCTCGCACAAACATCGTCAAGTGGTGAAAACATTGAAAACACGAATTGTAGTACTGAAGATTGGGCTCTTGGTAACACCACAGATTCATTAAATACTCGATTAGGAATAGAGTCTTATCTAGATGAAGACAAACTTATTTTTCCATCACCTAGATTTGGGCAAAAAATGGAGGAAACTTCTGACACTATTCACAAAAGTACAAACGGGAGGAAGTTGGAGTCCAAGTCTCTGGATGCTCTGCATAATTCACTAGAACATTCCACCAAAGTGTCCAACACTAAACTACCTCGTGGAGTAAGAAGACATTGCCGCCAACAGTCTATGTCTATTTTACCGTGGAGCTGTAGGGAAGAGTGCCATCATAAATCTCCGCAGCCCCCGCCTGTACCAGTATTTGAACGTCCGACTCTCGATAGCAAGCGAATAAATGCACAACTCGAGTGTTACGATGAAGCACTCCGTGAACTAGCACAAGTAAAAATAGTTAAACAAAGGCCGTTCTCACTACCACCGACAAGAGGCCCATCAGAGCTGGCCTTATCGCAACCTTCAAATTATGGCACAATGTCCCTACCTGGTACAAATGATTTTACTAGACATGAAATATCTCAATCAACTTCTGTTCGTAAACAAGGGTCTCTCTCTTTACCTCGTAATATGGAGCCTCCCGGTATTGCTAGAGCTGCTTCTCTAGGAGCTCAATATCAGGGACAATACTCTTTTACAAGTGAATTCCCAGGAAAAGAACTTTCTCATTCTGCAATTGTTAAAAAACAAGGTTCTTTATCTCTTCCCCGTAC
Source organism: Timema bartmani (assembly GCA_902151455.1). Taxonomy (NCBI): domain Eukaryota; kingdom Metazoa; phylum Arthropoda; class Insecta; order Phasmatodea; family Timematidae; genus Timema; species Timema bartmani. Next base: position 64,200 of record CABFWB010000248.1, read on the forward strand.
ATGTGAAATAGCAGATCAACAGTCTCTAGATGTGAGTAAAGAAGGTTATTTGTCTCTTCCACGCTCTAATGAACTCATAGATGAAGCATTCAAAGAGATTGGTAAATCCTCTGTAAAGATGAAGCGAGGTTCTCGGTCGCTGCCACGATCCACGACACCTAGAGACATGGAGATGCATACCGATCCTGTTCCAGCTCCTTGCAGTAAACACCTGTTGAGAAATAGGCGAAGAGCAGAAAGTGAAAGTGAAGCATTTGATAGGAAATCTAAAGGAGTTTCTATTAAATGTCTTTCATTTGACTTTAAATTAGGATTGTCCAAGACTAATGAATCTAATGCTGATAATAAACCAGTATCTACGATTGCAAGTCTACCAAATTCACAAATAGCTACTTCTACTTCTGAATCAAATGGCTTCGCTAATTCTCTAAACATATCAACAGATGGCAGTTTAGAAAAACCTATAAGAAAAAAAAGAAAAATCCTGTTAGCAATGAGAGGATTAATTGCTCCCAATCTAAGGAGCTTTAACAATAGTGCAGCAAGTGAAGCGTCTTTAGAGGAATCCTTTGAAGAACCACCATTTTGGCTAAGTACAGACAGAGTTGGAAGTTTGGAGCGTCAAGCGACTGTTATTGAAAGGATTGACATCCACCCTAAATCTAACAGCACAATGATCGGAAGCCCAAGGACACCTGAGCTATCAATGAAATTAGAAGAGAGTATTACAGAAGAGGAACAAGTGTTGTCCCCCTCTGCGGAGATGTTGGTGCCTCCCTCTGCAGAGATGTTGGTGCCCCCTTCTTCAGAGCCAGTGGAAAGCGAAGAGGCTGGGAAGATGCTGAAAGGAATATTGACAGATGCAGATGAGCTAAATAATACGGTGGCTTCGTCAAAGGCAGCTGTTGAAATACCAGAAATGATTAGGTGAGTTTTAATCACTTTTCTTTTATTAGCATGCATTTTTTATAGGCTAGTGTGTTCTAAAAGACTTTATATAACAAACACACTATAGTATAATATTTATTTTGAAATTACAAACATGTGTGTCTTACTGTCTACTGAATAATTTTTCTTTCCATTATTATATTTAAAGTATGACTGGGTTGATCAGATATTTTGCTGATTATACCTATGTTGATTATTTTTTTAACTATCAGACCGATTACCGATGTCAATGATTTGGTGTATTTTATTTCAAAATTTAAAATATAATATTCAATAACAATACTAAAAAAAACATTTTTTTTTTTTTGTGTCATTTTTATTTTGTTTAATAATGTCGGTTTGAATGAAAACTTTACGAGTTAATTTTAAAATAATTCACTCTATCATTGGCGCTACCACATTTAAAATATAATTAGTTTCACTTAAATTGACTTCTTTACTTGTGGTTAATTTTGTGATAGTTTTATATAGGAATTTTATTTTAAAATTTGTGCATTAAATAGCACAGAAAATATATTAATTTTGGAATAAAAACGTAAACAAATATTTTGTTTATTGAGTTACTGGTAGGTAATTTAAATTTAAATAAGCACAATTAATTTTAAATTTATTTTAAAAGTATCAATTAAAAAATACATTTAAATATTGATATAAAGATAAGTTCTATATCCATGATGTAGTTTTTAAACTTTTCATAGTTTTTAAGTTTTACTTTCACTTTAACCTTCCTCACTATTAGTTTATCTTGAATCTTCCGCATGTTTAGCATTTCTTGAATCTTCTTCAGTTTTAGCCTCCCTTGAATCTTCCCCAGGTTTAGCTTCCCTTGAATCTTCTCCAGGTTTAGCTTCCCTTGAATCTTCTCCAGGTTTATCTTCCCTTGAATCTTCTCCAGTTTTAGCTTCCCTTGAATCTTCCCCAAGTTTAACTTCCCTTGAATCTTCCTCAGGTTTAGCTTCCCTTGATACTTCTCCAGGTTTAGCTTTCCTTGATACTTCTCCAGGCCTAGCTTCCCTTGATACTTCTCCAGGCCTAGCTTCCCTTGAGACTTCTCCAGGCTTAGCTTCCCTTGAAACTTCTCCAGGCCTAGCTTCCCTTGAGACTTCTCCAGGCTTAGCTTCCCTTGAAACTTCTCCAGGCTTAGCTTCCCTTGACACTTTTCCAGGCTTAGCTTCCCTTGAAACTTTTCCAGGCTTAGCTTCCCTTGAAACTTTTCCAGGCTTAGCTTCCCTTGAGACTTTTCCAGGCTTAGCTTCCCTTGAAACTTCTCCAGGCTTAGCTTCCCTTGAGACTTCTCCAGGCTTAGCTTCCCTTGAGACTTCTCCAGGCTTAGCTTCCCTTGAAGACTTCTCCAGGCTTAACTTCCCTTGAATCTTCTCCAGGTTTAACTTCCCTTGAATCTTCCCCAGGTTTAACTTCCCTTGAATCTTCCCCAGTTTTATCTTCCCTTGAATCTTTCCCAATTTTAACTTCCCTTGAATCTTCCCCAATTTTAACTTCCCTTGAATCTTCCCCAACTTTTGCTTCCCTTGAATCTTCCTCAGTTTTTACTCCTCTTGAATCTTCCCCAGGTTTAGCTTCCCTTGAATCTTCCCCAGGTTTAGCTTCCCTTGAATCTTCCCCAGGTTTAGCTTCCCTTGAATCTTCCCCAGGTTTAGCTTCCCTTGAATCTTCCCCAGATTTAGCTTCCCTTAAATCAACTCCAGGTTTAGCTTCCCTTGAGACTTCCCCAGGTTTAGCTACCCTTGAATCTTCTCCAGTTTTAACTTCCCATAAATCTTTCCCAGTTTTAGCTTCCCTTGAGTCTTCTCCAGGTTTAGCTTCCCTTGAATCTTCTCTTTAATCTTCTGCAGTTTTAGCTTCCCTTGAGTCTTCTCCAGGCTTACCTTCTCTTGAATCTTCCCCAAGTTTAGCTTCCCTTAAATCAACTCCAGGCTTAGCTTCCCTTGAGACTTCTCCAGGCTTAACTTCCCTTGAGACTTCTCCAGGCTTAACTTCCCTTGAATCCTCCCCAGGTTTATCTTCCCTTGAATCTTCTCCAATTTTAACTTCCCTTGAATATTCCCCAGTTTTAGCTTCCCTTGAATCTTCTCAGATTTTAACTTCCCTTGAATCTTCTCTAGGTTTAGCTTCCCTTGTATCTTCTGCAGTTTTAGCTTCCCTAGCTATTGTTGCAAATTTGATAATAGGCCATGATGAACCAATATTTAACCATATTTTTGAGTTTTCATAATACACTGTATAAGCTAGTCTGCCGAGGACAGGGTGATCGAATTTTGAACCTCGGTCGGGTGAGCTGGGGTGGTTTTTCTTAAATGGTTTTCCACACTCCCTCTACATAAATGTGGGTTCACTTCCTCTAAATTCAACCTTCCCAATTCCTAACCCATTAGCATAATTAGTACATAAGCGTGTAACCCAAATGGGTAGTAGGACACAGTACTAAATAAATAAAAATTATAGCAATACCTGGTACATTTTTACCGACTCCAACTCCGCCCATAATTGTTCCCGACTCCACAACTTTGGCTCCACGGCCCCTGGATTCAGATTCGTAAAATAGTGGATTCAAGATATCTCTATGAACATAGAACTAAGCTTATAGTCTTAAAAGATGAAGTGGAGAGATTTTAATAAAAATAAAACAAAAATATCTTTGAATGTCCATTGAGGTAATAAAATATTTGGTTGGTGTATAAGTAAACACCAACTCACCTAGGTAGCCGCATGGTCTAAGGCTTCATTCTCGTAATAAACTAGCTAGAGTGCCAATGATGGGGAGGTTGAGGTTCGAATCTCAGTCGAGTTTACTCAGGTTTGTTTTTTTCTAAATGGCTTTCCGCTCTCCCTCCACGCAAATAGGGGTACACTCCCTCTAAATTCAACCTTACTAATCCTTAATATAATTAGTACAGATGTGAATAAACTGAACAGGTAGTAAGACGTGGTGCTAAAAACACTAAACCCCCAACTAATATAAAGTACCCCTGACACATTAAAGAGGTAAAGAAAGCCCCAACCACTTTACAGTACTGTATCTTACCTGGAGGTTAGTTTGTGAAGTGAACTTGGAGCTAGAAGATGAGAGAGAGTTGTACAAGTTGATTGCTTATGGTTGTCATACATTCCATCGGCCATAGTACTTTGTATGATTTCGAGGTTTCATTCCATAGAGGAAGGGGCTATATCCCTTTATTCAATTAATCCACTTGTTTCACTACTAGGATCATTTAAATAAATGTATTAATATTCCTGTTCATTTTTATCATCTTTGCCTTCCTTCACCAATTTTATCAGTTCTTATACCTCTTAGTTGGTCAAAGTTTCTCTGGCTTCAACTAACACGCCCACTCAGCTTGTTGGGGTATAAAGTGCCCCAGTTTTATATGTGTCAGTGTGATAACACTGTTATGTGCCTGAGAAGCGTGTTACTATTTATATTCCTTCAGTGTGATCTTAACTAACTGATGGTGTAGTTGGTCTAGTTGAAATTGGATTAAATTTGTCTGTAAATTGAAGCTATTTAATACAAACTCATTATTGAGGCTCGAAATACCCACACGCCCGTTTTAAGTAACACAAGTTATTTCTTTATCAAATTGATTTTTGAATTATTATTCGATTGTTTAATTTAATGCAGTCTATTAGTTATATGTTTTGTTTTATGTTGGCCCAAGGCCGTAGCCAGCCAATAATTTCAGGGGGGGTTTGGTGGTATCCCCCAATTGCCGGAAGATAGAAAAAATTCTAAAGGATAAAGAGTTCTATAAGCTATCTGATGTGTTTTTTATGGCAACATAACCCCCTAACTGCTGAAGGCTTGGACAATTTATAAAATTAAACACTTCTAGAAGCTCTCTTAAGTGCTTTTTATGGTAACACAGCCCCCTAATTTTTAGTTGTATCTTAATTTTGATATTGTTTGAACCATAAATAGAGCCATATATATTTTGTTCATAGAATTTCGGAGCGGGTTTGAACCCCCAAAACCCTCCCCTGGCTATGACCTTGTGTTGGCCTATTTAAATAAGGGTCCTGAGCTTAGTTCCCATTAGGGCTATAAAGCCAGTACAATTCAGTCAGAAATGCATCTGATTACTGAACCAAGATACTGAACTAAGAGTCCCAGATTCAATACCTGACACAGTCGAAAATGTATTATTTATGAAATGTGGTTTCTCCTCTCACAGTGATTATCTGACGGCTGAAGGACTAGAGGCTCCCTTGGTTTTATAGCTTTGTTAAGTTTTTTAAGTTGTGTCCTGATATAATCAGCTGGTTCGAAAAGGTTATGTTAAATTCCCTTAGTAAAATAAACTTAATATTTTTAAAAACTAACATGTTGGTTCTAAGTTGTATAATAAGACAACACACATTTGGTTTCAGTATATTTTATCTCACAGATTTATTTATTTATTAATTCACCACATCGAGAAATAATTATTCTTGCTGTAGGCTTACCGATTTTGCTTCCGTAACTTTCTATCTGAAATAATAGAGGGTGGGAGTTGGTGTGAATACATTTCCATATTGCATCATAGTAAGTATTATTTTATGGCATATTTTTTATATCACAATTCTTCGTTTACGGGGTGGGGCCGAAATATATAGACGATTAGTAACTTGAAAATATTAACACTTTAATTGAAAATTTAATTCTCACTAGTTAAATAAAAGCAGAAATACATATTACACTTTTTCACTTTTTGAAGATAATGTAACTCAGGTGAGCTCCACCGGACGTCAGACAAACCTCAGCACGTTGTCCATCACCTTCCTCAACATGGATCGTCTAATTGTTTCTGCCCCACCCTGTATATAGGTCCGGTGTAAAGTTCTTCAATACTTTTAATAGTACTTGAAAATACTTATAACACTAGTGTCATTTAAGTGGCTCACAAACAAACATAAGCTACAAACCCAAAACCAGAATAATCTTTACCTATTAGGATGACCCAAACTTCTAGCCCATGGTACACATTAGGCAATATTTGGCTCTAGATTTAATTTTAAATACAAGTTTCATTTTAAATTTTAACTTCCTCATCTCTTTGTTAGAGAAGTGGATATACCGGACAGGTAGTGATACGATAAAGATGGCATTGATTTACAGAAATTCAAAGTTGTTGGCTTAAACTACTATTTGATAGTTATCATTATATACCTTTTGTAGAGTTTTGAATCCTTTAACTAGTCTTCCAAACACAACACATTTGTTGTTAAGTGTGATGATTTGTTTGAAACTGATGTTAAACTTGGAGTTGTTAGTGTTAGGCCCAACACTTACCATTGATAAAGTGCCTGGAAAACAAATCACTGAACAATGTTTTAACAAAATAACTTGGATATTCTTAGAAATAAAAAAAATATTACAAATTCCTCTAAAATAATTAAACATAGATCCTAATTATTATTACTACTACAATATTTTGGAACGATTGCTAATTGGTGTAGGAGAATGGTTAAAACTACTTTCTAAAGAATCCATCTCCTCCCCTTATCAAAGTTAAATTAATCGGCGTTTTAGACAAAGTATTTAGATAACTAATAATAAAATGTGTGTCAGTTTAAAGTTTGTTGCTTTGCATATAATGTATTGTATAGTATAATACTAATATGATAAATGTCATTACAATTTTTTTTATCTAAAGAATGCACTATAAAACATATTTTCAAGTAAAAAAGTTTTACATTTTTTTAAGTTAATTTAAAATGTATAAAAGACCGAGCAACATTAAAATTCTTTTTGGAAACGTAGTTTATTGTCAAGAACAAATAAGAAATAATGCAATTGGTACACCGCAATTTTACAATAGAGGTAATAAAAGTTCAATTTAGATTGAAAAAAACTATACATTTTTAAGAAATGCTGTTAGTTAGTCAACTTAAAATCAGATATTGTAATTTATTTATTTTTTTATGTTTGTAAGATAAAATTACATAAAACTTATTAGATACAACTCATTGGATTGAATGTTTTTTTTTTTTTT
>CABFWB010000248.1:71464-158401 GCA_902151455.1 Timema bartmani
CTTCCTTCACCTCTGACAAGACGTGTATTAATCACAACTTGTGAATGTGAGGAATTCCAGGCCTCCACCGTGGTTCGGATCCCACGTTAAACTGTAGGTCCTCCATTTCATCTCACAATCACCCTACCATTACACATTAGTGTAAGTGCGTATAACCCGAACGGGTAGTAAGACGCGGTGCTATTAATAATAATAACAATAATAATAATGATGATGATGATGATGATAATAATAATAATAATAATAATAATAATAATAATAGACTGCCGAAGATGGGAGATCAGAGTTTGATCTCAGTCAGGTGTTCTGAGGGTGGTTTTTCCTAAAAAAAATTCCACTCTCTCTCTCTCTCTCTCTCTCTATCTATCTCTATCTCTCTACACCCAATTGAGGGTGCACTTAAACCTTCCTAATCCCTAACACATTAGTTTAATTAGTACATAGACGTATAGAACGGGTAGTAAGACACGGTGCTAAAAAATGCACCCTTGTTGTGACATTGTGTTCTCCCTACCTGGTCCGACATGTTTGAGGTCAAAGTTCTCATCAGGAAATGTGTCTCCATATATGGACATCCCCCCATGTCCATCAAATCTAACCACATCCCCGGTCTGACACAGAAGAGAGGGTAAGATGCAGTGAAAAGGAGAGTTTTGGTAACTCATGCCACTGTCTCCTTTACAAAGGCTTAAAAAGTTTAGTGTTGTCTTTGGAACATGGTCGCTATAAAGCTCAATGGTCATTCTGCCTAGCGGGAAACCATCTTCTGCCTTAACATCCAGGAAACAACTGTTGGAATGACAGACAGACAGTTGACACTTGCTTCTTGAATTCAAGAAAAATAAATAAAATAATGTTGGTTCCAAAAACACTAAGTTATACTGAAACTCCTTGATGTCACTATTTTTTTATGTAACATAAAAAAAATTAAAATTATATTTCAATGATCCAAAAAAATTGTTTTAGTAAAACTATGTAAATTCAGATTTTCAAGGTAGCTCACTCGTTAATAAACACCCAATTTGAAAACAAAGTGGCAAATATTTTCTAAGGAAATTAAAAAATTAGTATATTATCTTATAACCGTAAAATAACCTGAGTTTCAATTAATTTTGTAATTTTTGTTTTAATTCTCTTAAACAAACTAAGGAAACTTATTTTCAAACATCTGGGAACAGCCTCAAATATATCATTAAATGGAAAAGTCCTAATAAAAGAAACAAATTGACAGCACAGGAATTGAACAGGGGACCTTTGAGTCGGTGGTTTGTATGGTCAGTTTTTGAATATGTGTAGCTATAGTAAGCATTATTAACAGGACTATCAAGATTCTTATTGCCTTTAACATTCTAGTTTGATAAAATAAAAAGCTTATTATCGCTAATATTGTTATACATTGTCTGTAGATGAACTTTTATCACTTTTGTTGGTGTCTTCGTAAGCGTATAACCCGAACGGGTAGTAAGACGCAGTACTAAGTATTATTATTATTGTTGGTGTCGTAAAGAAGACAATCTTTCAACCTTTATTTGTACACATCAATCCTACTCTCACCGAGGTCGTACAGGCATCATGAGACTTAGTTGAGCCTGGTTTAATAGCGAGTATTGAAGTGTAGCTGGCTTCTTCTCAGCCTGTTTCACTGCATTGTGGAGATATTTTGAATATAACCTCGAGTATTCTTGGCTCCTCTTATAGTCACACTCCTGAACTCTCATACTGTAGTTGGATTCCTGACCCTGACAAAACAAAATGTCACTAAAATGTAGTTGAAGTAAAATAAAATATATTTTTAATCATTTTCAAATGGGCATGACACATATTTTTAATCTCTATAATTAATAATATCCTTAGTTTTGATTTGTTTGTATCGTAATGCACATTTTAAAAAAATGGTACCGGTATATATGAAATTTCTGGTAAGTTTGGAATGGTAGCCAGCAAGTTTACCGAATAGCAATTTTTTGAAAATCAGTTTTTCGAAATTCAATTATTCGAAGTTTAATATTTCGAAAATCAATTTTTTTGACATAGCAAATTTTTGAACATATAGTTTTTTGTAAACATCTTTTTCGAAAATCAATTAGGTGAAAATAAAATTTTCGAAATGCAGTTTTTTGAAAACCAATTTTTGAACTAGAAATTCTTCGAAAGAGAAGTTTTTCGAAAACTTCTTTTTTGAAAATGAATTTACTTCAAATCTGTTTTTCAAAATAAATGTTTAAAAAAGGAGGTTTTCGAAAATAAATTTTTCGAACGATAAGTACGAAGTATAGTAAAATGTTAGGTTAGGTTAGGGGTAATCCTTCCTATATGGGGGTGAGGGTAGGGTTAGGTGATTCCTAGTCCTCGATAAAATAGCTTCCAGAAAACTCGCAGTTTGCTAAATTGATTTTTTTTAAATTCCCAAAATTGACTGTTCGAAAAATTAATTTTCGATTATTTGACTGTCGAACAATTGATTTTCGGGAAATTGATTTTCGAAAAATGTGGTTTAAACAAACATATCGTTCGAAAAATTGATTTTCAACAAAATTACTTTCGATGATTTTGTATTCGGTGAATTGATTTCGATAAATTGATTTTCGAATAACTTGTTTTTGAAAAATTTACCTAGACCCGTTTGGAATACCCACAAAACTTGTCACGCTAATTGAAGTACGTTTGACTGATATACGTGGCAGGATTCAGGTTGGAGGTCACTTATCAGACACTTTTGAAACAGATGATGGTTTGAAACAAGGAGATTCACTCTCCCCATCATTTTATAATCTTGCCTTATAGTAGGCTATTAGGGTATTGCAAGAGGGTAGGGAAGGGTTGATACTAAACAGTACATCACTGTTATAATACGCAGATGATTACTTAGGTAATAATAAGGTAGTTGTTGCAAAAAAATGCAGACATTTTATCAGAAGGAAGGAAATAGGTTTAGAAGTGAACAATGAAAAAACTCAGTTTATAATCACACAGAAAACACAAATTGAGGACAATAATTTAGAGATTAGCATGGAAATTAGGAAAATAGTACAGTCGGGAAATGTATGCCATTACTCGGTCAGTAAGTTGTTGTACATCTTGAATGTTGTCAAGGAATGTTAAACTCAGAATATACAAAACAATTGTTTTACTGTTTGTTCTTTATGCTTGTAAAACACGGTCTCTTATCTTACATGAAACAAAAAATGTAGGCTGTTCGAAAACAAGGTTCAAGGTATTTAGAAAGTTATTTGATCCAAAAAGGGATGAAGATACTGGTGAGTTGAGGATACATAATGATGAGTTACATACTCTGTACTCATCATAATACATTGTTGGGATACTACTAGTACTGATAAGTGCTAGTAAACTTGCAGCCAGCCGGGCTTGCACAGCGCCCCTGGACATCAAGGCCCAGGGCAGTTTCTAGGCTGGTACCTAAAAAGCTCCAACCCACCACCCCGAAGGGTGGGATGATCCGGATCAGGCCGGATACTCGGGGAGGTGAGAATTAACTCCTCCCCCCCTACCAGTATACACTGGTATGACCGGCACCGGGGACTCGTGCCTACCACCTGTCCAGGGTGGTACCTGAAGTTGTTTACTTCCGCTCACAGAAGCGACCTTACGATCTCCATTCTTTCCTGTATGTATGGGATTGGGATTTCTCCCATTGCGTGTGGGAAAGTAATTCCCCACTACTCGTGCGTATGAGTAGAGGTGCCCATGTTCTAGCACATGCACTACTAACTGTTCGGGTTAGCACCGGAGCTCTAAAACAGCTCACCACACAAACGGAGAGGCCCAGGCCCACAGGCCCAGAACCCCAAGCGCCGAGGCCGCAAGGCCCAGAACGTCAGGAGCCCGGATCCAAAGTCTCGGACTCCACCGCTTTGCCAACGCCATCACTCATCAGCGATTAAACTGCACTGGCCCACAGAGTCCAACCATTGCTGGGCCAGCGCCACAAGCGGAGCCCGTAACGTGGGCTTTCAGCCCAGCCCTGTGTACTACTTGTAACAACAGTCTCTCAGACACGGAGACATTTTTGGGCTAGTCAAATCTCGCAGATTATGGGGGGAAGGATATGCAGCGCAAATGGAAGAATCTAGAACAGTGCTAAAATTATTGAATGGTAAACTCAATGGTTAAAGACCATTTGGAAGACCTAGACGCAGATAGGATAACATTAGAATGGACCTGAAAGAGATAGGGTAGAGAGAGGTGAACTGAATAGAACTAGTTCATGGTAGGGATAGGTGGCGTACTTTTGTAAGTGCGACAATGAACGTTTGAGTTCCTAATGCCATAGAGGGAATGTAAGAATTATAAGGCAATCAGTTTGTTGAGTATTCCAGGCAAAGTTTTTGGGAGAGTCTTTAATTGAGAAGGGGGTTAAAAAAAAACTTCGTATAAGATTTGGGGCGTGTAATGCCAGGTAGAGGTTGCATGGTGCTGATATTTTTATTGCAATAAGTGATTGAGAAATGTATGGCAGTAAGAAAGAAAGTGTATTGTACGTTTGTTGATCTGGAGAATGCGTATGATCGGGTGAATATGAGTATGTTATGGAATGTTCTAAAAGAGTATGGTAGGATGTGTGGTTAGTAAATGCAAATAGGCTGGAGTATGGTGGAACTAAAGCATGTTTTAGGGTGGATGAAGCTTTGGGCAAATGGTTTGACATTCACAGGGTGTCTACCATCCGGGAAAATTAGGGAAAATGGGAATTAGCCGGGAATTTGAAGTAATCGGGAAAAAACGGGAATAAGTCGGGAACTTGGTAAATTATAATAAAAATCCGGGAAAATGTTGTTTTAATCAAAATATGAAATATAATAATCATTAAATCAGTAAATTATAATGTTATTCAAACCGTCATTTTTTTGTTTGTAGCTGTGAAATATATTTTTAATTTCTAGTAAACAATGTTAATACAAATTTTAAAAAAAACATGTTTATTTAAATTTTTAAACTTATTATTATTCATAAAAAAATATTAATAGAAAAACGAGGGGGGAGGGGGTGGGGAGTTAAAAGGATGTGACATAGTTTTTAGTCGGGAATTTTGGGAAATGATGAGGGGAAATCAGGGAAAAGGTCGGGGATTTCATTGGTCAAGTTGAGTAGACACCATGCATTCATCAGGGTGTTAGACAAGGTTGTGAAATGTCTTGTGAGGACACAGCTGGTGTACAAATGGACAATCCGGATTTGAACGTGCTGTTATATGAAGATGATGCCGTATTAATGGCTGAGAGTGAAAGTGACTTGTAGAATGCATTAAATCACTAGAATGTGGTGAGAGGCAGGTTGGAGCTTTGTACAAGTGTCTCCAAAACTAAGGTGATAGTTTTTGATAGTGACAGATCAGGAAATGATTTGTCAGCTTAGTATAAATGGAAAACTATTAGAACAATTGAATAATTTTGTGTGTCTGGACAGAATGTTTTGTAAAAATGGAAGGAGAGATGATGAAATCAACAGACGGGTGAATGCATCTTGGAGAGTAGTTGGATGTATGTGGACTATTGCAAAGATTGAAGTAGTATTGAAAGAGGCAAAGATGGCAGTATATTTTTTGGATCTCTAATGTGGGTATGGGAAGAGGAACACAAGAGCAAGTTGAATCTGGTTGGAATGAGATATCCAAGAAATATATTTGGAAAAACTTGTATAGACAAATTTATTAATGAATGGGTGCTGAAGGAGTGTGGTTTGAAAGGGAATCCAATAATTGAATGTGAAAGAAGTGTCTTATGTTGGTTTGGGCATGTTGAGAGGATGAGTGTGAATCGAGTGACGAAGCAAACATATGAAGGTAGAGTGTGTGGATCAAAAGGAAGGGGTAGACCCTGTAAGATGTGTTTAAATGTTGTAGACAAATGTGTGAAAAAGAGAAACATTAAGAGTTGAATAAAATAGCTTGTATGACTCGGTGTATGGATGTTGTTGAAGCAAAGGAAGTATGCAAGGATAGGGAAGTGTGGAGAAAGTTAGTGAGGATGTATTAGGTATGGAGTTGTTTTTTGATCTATACACACAGTTTCTTGCCTACCCTATTAGGGAACAGCGGGATTCGGTATGTACTAGCTTAGTGAGTTTAATTTAGAAGTGTTTTCTATTTTTTTTTGTGACCATATTAGTGAAATATCTAAGTACCTATACAAAAACTTTTTTTTAGCACCACATCTTACTACCCATTCGGGTTATATACCAACATTTATTTGTTCTGGAAAAAGGATGAGTTACTACCCCCGAATACATCTCTCTAGCATTTGAACGCTGATTACTTGCACAAAAAATTGCCATGGACATGGTTCAATAGAATAGTTTTATTGTATATTCTTGGTAAATATAAATCTCTTATGAAATGTTCGTGAAGTTTCATGATTCATCACTCTTGTTACCTGTGCAACAATTCTTTTTATGATGTCACAATTTTTCTTCGTTATCGTCTTGACGTTCTTAAGTCTGTTTTCATAGTTAAAGTCCATACATGTATTTGGTGTATCATAGTCAATCATTCTCTGAAATCATCAAACATAGATTTGAATTTGAACAAGGGATTTATTATTTTTAATTGAAATTTCATCGACAGCAATAATCAGTATCACTTGATCAATAGAACAACTCTCTTATTAATGCTTCTATAGGATAAATTTAGTTATTATTTTATGTGATATAATATTAAGTGTACACAATCTTACTAATATTATAAATGCAAAAGTTTGTGTGTTTGGATGTTTGGATGTTTGTTACTCAATCATGCCAAAACTGCTCAACGGATTCGAATGAAACTTTGTACGTAGGTAGAGTATGTCCTGGAATAACATATAGGACTATTCCCAACCTTTGATTTTACATTAATTTTACAATACTAATGTTTAAACTTTTCGTATATAAGAGATATATTGTGATTTTAATTTTACAAGTAAATATGAATGTGATTATAATTAAAATGTTAAAGTAAAGGTAACATAATACAGAAATATTATTTACAATTAGAACTGAGAAAAATGCAAATAAAGTTTGATTTATGACCAAAACAGTTCAGTTAAAAATTAAAAGATTTTATCAATTATTGCGGGTGAAGCCGCGACAGGTAAAAGCTAGTTTTAAGTAAACATATTTGAAATTATGATAATTATTATTATATAACATAAAAGTATAGTCAAATTTAGCATCTATTACATATCCATTTTTGATTGCCTCACATTAAATTAGCTGACCCAAAATATATTTTTGGGGAAGAAGGGGGTTAGGGTGGTAATCATGGTCACTTCCATTTGGAGATATTGGCGCCCGCAGAAAAATTTTCCCAGAGGGAGGGAGAGTAATATTTCCCACCCACCCACAAGTGTGTGCCTGGAAAAACTTTCTCGAGCACGGGAATAATACTGGCACTTTAAAAATACTAAAAATATAGAAAATGTAGAGCAGGTTTTGCTTCAACCCAGAACGCAACTAGTAAACTTATAGAAATAAATTCATTCATTTAAAATTAAAAAATTAAATTTAATTTTATTCATAACTCTTTAAATAATTTGGTATCAAAAATATGACCATAATTTTTGGAATTTGGTGACATTATTTAAAAATCTCATGTCTTATTCATTATTATAATTATGTTAGGCAATGATAATAATAACAATAATTTCTTAGAAAGGGAGTTCTTGAAGGGAGAAATTAATATTTTAGTGAAGTACAAATTTTGTTTTAATGATTTAATTTATCACAATCTAATTATTTTAATTAATTTCACATAATTACATAAAAACACCGCCTACTTAAATATAAACTAAAGGTGTCTATGGTCATTACCAAATTGATTTTATAATTGTTTCTTCAAAAACAGCTTTGCTTAAAGAAAATAAAATTGTAAGGAAAACTAGAAGATCAAAAAATGTTAATGTTTTATTTTAAAAGAAAACATTTTATGTATTAAATAAATTGGGAATTTCAAGGGGGGGCGGGGTGTGCTCCCCACTGGCTCGCTACTGCGGGCGCCCACGTTTGGAGAGCTCTGGCTCTCCCCTGATATTGACTTGAGAAACTGCTTGGCGATGTCCTCGCAAAACATGGCCAAACGGGATAAAGTCTGAGAGGCATTCACACTTCAAAGTTCTGGGGGTGGTATCTCTCTCTTAACTCCTTCTCCCTCTGTTGCACTAATAAACATAATAACATGTTTCTTTTTTCCATTTAATGTCTTGAAAAAATGCACTCTAGCTCATACTAAATGCGGGGCTATTGGTTCCAGCCTCGCGATGCATTCTCGGGTTAAGCCAAATGTTGCTTAGCCGATACCATGTTTATCTTTAAACAATCGAGCCGAGCCTATCCACTGTACACCCTTCTTAAGTCATTTAAGATAATTTGTCCTCACATGTGTTCTGTTGATAATGTTGATTCTCTGTAGGAGTTTCTTGTTTTTCAAGACAATAGACTCCAGAATGAAGTTGTTATGTATGTTGTTTTTCATTTTCAAGACGGTGTCTGCATTTAGCCGAGGGGCTTTGTTATCCACACATGACATGGCTTCTCCAACCTAGAAAATATTATAATAAGTTGAACTTTACTGGATATCAAGGATAACAAGGTCCCCGCAGACTCGATCTGTCAGGATAGTTTGCGGGAGGGGTAAGGTTGCAGGCAAGGTAGTTGTGTGGATTCGAAATAATATATAGGTTTGTGAATTTTAGTTTGTTATTAGATACTAGAAGATGATATAAAAATGTGATGTTGGTCGTAAGAAAAGAGTAAGGAAAATGGATACCCGTGTTTGTGGAGGAACTGGCTTAACTTGTAAATGCGTAGCCCGTCAAAGTTGACTATTTACTACGCCGCACTTTTACCAATTTTGACCTCGCAAACAAGACATTTGACATGTTTAGTTTTGGAAACATATGCACTTTTTAAAAAAGAACACCCAGTTCATAAAATCGGCAAAAGTAAGTTTGCGGAGCCTCGCCCACAGCATGTCCACTGAACTAGTTGGGATTGTTAAGCCCCATAATTATCCCTGACTAACACAACTCTCTTGTTCCAATACCTTCAGCCAACTGGTTTCTTGTAGCTCTCTCTGCTGCCTTCTAAATCCATCGCACTGGCACTAGTCTGCCTCCTAGACCCATCGCACTGGCACTAGTCTGCCTCCTAGCTGGCTACGACTTGCATTACTATGATATATGATGTCACCAGAGCAAGATTTGACAAAAATTGAGTTATATAACGTGCACTTTCTGAACCATTTGATTATACCAGCACACAATAATTTCTATGAGTGAGAGCGAAAGGACCAACCAATATTGTCGGGAAAGGTATTTTCACATACCCTCCAGGGTTCTCTTACACTCTACAATCAACACGGGAACGACGGCTTTAATTCCTCTCTGAAGGAAGTTGTGCTCTGGATTGTTATCTCTCATGAAAAATCTGTCGACCCCGCCTGGATTTAAACCCACTAGCATCGGATCCTGAGGTGAGCACTTTACCCCAAGACCACAAAGGTCGACATTTGACAAGTAATTTAACTATATAAATATTATGTATATAAAAATATGAGCAGTATTTTACCAATAGGATTGTAATTTCTTAAAATTATTCATAAAAAAAAGTTGATTTTACAATTTAATAAATATTTTTGTTATATAAATAGTACTTTTACAAGGTAATGGATCCTCTATGTACTCAGTTTTGATTGCCGTCGTATTTTAGAAACCATTTTCACATAACTATGTAGATATATTGTTCATTTTTCAAAGCTGGATATTCATATTTTACAGTTTACATAAACTCCAATTAGGAGGAACTGAGCAACCATGCTGTGGAATCTCCTTGTGCCAAACCAGTGAGTCATTATCTAGTAGAGGTTGGTATTTGTTGTATTCCCCAGAAGATGTTGGTAGTGCTATCTTGTTTTCTAACAGATGTAGGTAAGTTAGTTATACCCCCTAGCAGATGTTGGTAAGTTTGTTATATCCCCTAGCAGATGTTGGTAAGTTTGTTATATCCTCTAGCAGATGTTGGTAAGTTAGTTATATCCCCTAGCAGATGTTGGTAAGTTAGTTATATACTCTAGTAGATGTTGGTAAGTTAGTTATATCCCCTAGCAGATGTTGGTAAGTTATATCCCCTAGCAGATGTTGGTAAGTTAGTTATATCCTCTAGCAGATGTTGGGAAGTTAGTTATATCCCCTAGCAGATGTTGGTAAGTTAGTTATATCCTCTAGCAGATGTTGGTTAGTTTGTTATATCCTCTAGCAGATGTTGGGAAGTTAGTTATATCCTCTAGCAGATGTTGGGAAGTTTGTTATATCCCCTAGCAGATGTTGGTTAGTTAGTTATATCCTCTAGCAGATGTTGGGAAGTTTGTTATATCCCCTAGCAGATGTTAAGTTTATAGACACTTATCTTATTGTGGATTAACTGAGAAAATGATGACCTAAATGAATGTATCCTTCACTAGACAACAGTGAGTGAAATAGTTGTTTTATTTTACTGTAGGATAGTTGTTTTCGAAGAAGTATTTATAGCTTTGCAGTTTCATTTCCCTACATTTCCTTAATAAACTCTTTAATAATACAAACTGGTAGCCCATTTTGTGTGACCACATTAAGCCTCAGCTGACTTCATAGAGCATTACCTTTTTGCAGTGTTTCAGATATTCTCGATCCGTATTTTTTTTTAGAAATGTGTTTTTAACTTCTAGGGGAAATGCCATTTTGATTTTATTTTACTATTCATAAAAAAATTTCAATAAACAAAATAATCAAATCTCAAATAATTTTGTTCCCTAATGATATATTGTAGCCATGCAACATTTTTACAACAATACTGTTGTGTGACTAAAATACATTGTTACCAAATCACTAGCGAAGAAGGAGAAAACTTGACTCAACCTTAGTTTAGGGATGTCGCAAGAACGATGATAATATTCTCAGCTGTTTAAAGTATGGACAACACCGTCCTATGTACTCTAAATAAGTTTTCAGCAGTGAAAATGAATTAGTATTAATATCTAGAGAAGTAGAATTGTAGAATTTTGATAAAACATATTAATAAAATTATGCAAATATTGTAAGATTTCTTTAATAGTGGGTGGGACTCCAATATTTAAATTACGTATCTGTCCTCGGCTATGTTGCTCCATACAGTACTGGTAGGCACTGGCCTATTTCTACGAGACCTCTGGGTGACGTCAGAGGGGCATGGAGAAATAAAATGGAATGAATATTTTATACGTTTAGTGATGTTGTCTATACTATAAATTATTGGTTAGAAAAAACAATGTTGGGGAGAAACTTTTATATTTACTATACCATAACCCACAAATCAAAACTTTACACCCTTACTATTTACCCTAATAGGTGATGATGGTGATGGACAATAAATCAGCCTAAAACAAACTATTAATAGGTCTGAGCACTATATCGACAAAAGTTCAAGCCCCTTAAAGAATATAATTGGCCAAGAAACCTTAAAGTCATAAAAAAACTAAGTTAATTATATGTGTTCGGAGTTGGCCCTTTGCGACTCCCAATTCACTCACAATCCCTCACATATTCCCTTGATTTCCTGTTCATCTAACAGTCGTTACGCTGACCATCTGTTGATACATCTGTCCATTCGGCGGTCTCAGCATACAGATTTCCACAAAGTCCAAGTCCAACGATACAAATAGCTCCAGAACACATACCTTTCCAGCGATTGTTTAGGTACCTCAGAACATGCGTCCAATCTTTATCAAGGACACTCTTGGGGCCCTTTAGATAGTTAGCTTTCACCACACGCAATATTTTCTTTGCCACATGATTATTTTCCGACCTCTAACATTTACGAGCCATCTTCAGTCAAGCGTCTCTCTCTCAAGCTCGGTTCTTTTTTTAAACAACAATACTTTTGTCCGCATCTTTCGCTGCCAACTCACAAACGCAAATCTCCCTAATTACACAACCACACAATTAATTAAGTAAGCTATGAATTAAATCACACTCTTTTCTAGAAATATTAAGTGAAAGTAACATATTCTTTCAACACTTTCAGGTAATTTAAGCTTGTTGTCTCATGAGACTGCTAAACATTAAACTTTCTTTACAGGATTCTTTTCTTTACTATATTTCAATATATCAATTATTACTTACTATTTTATTTAGTAACCTTCACCTAATTTTTTCTACCATGAAGATTATGCATCTCATTGAAACTAGTTGAAATGATTTCTTGGCCAAATATATAAACAACAGTAGACAGACTTCGCTTGGGATCCGTAATTGCTCCAGTTGGGGATGGGCCTAACCCCTAGTACAACATAATAAAACACAGTACCTAGCATTAATTTTGTGTATCATTCTAAATTTGGGTCACACTCTGAAAATAGTAAATAATGAATTTAAACTATATTTATGATTAAATATTTTTTTAAATATAATTTTGTCTTAAATAACAAGATATATAAAATAGAAATCGAGTAAAAATATTGACATAGATCAACATAAAATATTTTTCCATATTTTTAATTTTCACTTTTTTAAGAAAATGAGGGAATGATGCACATCACATAAAAGTATTTTTATTGTCCTCTTAATGTGAAATTACAAAATATTTGCACTTAAAGTATATTGAGAATAGCTTAGATTTTACATCACAACATTTCTCTTGCAACCAAATTTTTCCTGAAGTATGTTTGAAAACACCAACTCTGTCTAGCTTAGAAACTAGTACTGTAGCTCCATGACTTCTTTGGTGCGGACTGACAGTTCACAGCTCACTTATACCTAAATGATGACTGTCAGAAGTGACAGCTGCTAAACACATGTTTTTTGCAGATCATATGGTGGTTCGGCGTAGGGATACATAATTTGGTCTGGTAGCTTTTCAAAGCCGTCAGTCAGCACCAAAGAAGCCATGGGGCTACTGTATGTTATACATATGCATGTGTTTCTATCTTCAACATTTGGTGTGACAATCCAAAAGGGCCTTTGGTGACAAAATGCTGCATAGCTAATATTATAATTGATGGCACCCAGGAACTTTTTGTGTTAATTACGTAATGTATCACTCAACAATATCTTTTGTTTCTTAATTTTGTTTTTTGTCAAGCATTCTTTTTTACCAGGGCATATCTTATGTTCTCATCATTTTCAAGAAAATGAATCACATCTAGTTTGATTTCTTCTGTAACGATTCTTCCTTTCGTTGGTTTCCGATCATATGCTATTAGGCCCCATCTTGTTTATTTTTGCATGATTGGTAACATTTATAATTCAAGAAAGACTCTTTGGCAGCAGTGGTAATCATTCTATATTTATTTAAAATCCTTCCTCTTAAAATTATGTAAAATATTTGTTTAGTCTTGTGACTTTTCCTCAAACATTTGAAACTTTCTGAGAGTTGTGCATTCATAACTTCACAAAAAATTAAATGTTAACATCTTTTTAATATCAAGTTATGAACCTGCTACCCGCCTCGGTGGCGTAGTTAGCTAACGCGCTAGTCGTGTTGAGCTTGACTGTCGAAGACGGGGAGATCGAGGTTTAAATCTCGGTCGGGTGAACTGGGGGTGGTTTTCCCTAAATGATTTTCCACTCTCCCTCCACGCAAATTCGGGTTCACTTCCTCTATATTCAACCTTTCCAATTCCTAACCCATTAGAGTAATTAGTACTTAAGCGTATAACCCGAACGGGTAGTAAGACGTGGTGCTAAATAATAATAATAATAATAATAATAATAAAGCGTAGGGATACATAATTTGGTCTGGTAGCTTTTCAAAGCCGTCAGTCAGCACCAAAGAAGCCATGGGGCTACTGTATGTTATACATATGCATGTGTTTCTATCTTCAACATTTGGTGTGACAATCCAAAAGGGCCTTTGGTGACAAAATGCTGCATAGCTAATATTATAATTGATGGCACCCAGGAACTTTTTGTGTTAATTACGTAATGTATCACTCAACAATATCTTTTGTTTCTTAATTTTGTTTTTTGTCAAGCATTCTTTTTTACCAGGGCATATCTTATGTTCTCATCATTTTCAAGAAAATGAATCACATCTAGTTTGATTTCTTCTGTAACGATTCTTCCTTTCGTTGGTTTCCGATCATATGCTATTAGGCCCCATCTTGTTTATTTTTGCATGATTGGTAACATTTATAATTCAAGAAAGACTCTTTGGCAGCAGTGGTAATCATTCTATATTTATTTAAAATCCTTCCTCTTAAAATTATGTAAAATATTTGTTTAGTCTTGTGACTTTTCCTCAAACATTTGAAACTTTCTGAGAGTTGTGCATTCATAACTTCACAAAAAATTAAATGTTAACATCTTTTTAATATCAAGTTATGAACCTGCTACCCGCCTCGGTGGCGTAGTTAGCTAACGCGCTAGTCGTGTTGAGCTTGACTGTCGAAGACGGGGAGATCGAGGTTTAAATCTCGGTCGGGTGAACTGGGGGTGGTTTTCCCTAAATGATTTTCCACTCTCCCTCCACGCAAATTCGGGTTCACTTCCTCTATATTCAACCTTTCCAATTCCTAACCCATTAGAGTAATTAGTACTTAAGCGTATAACCCGAACGGGTAGTAAGACGTGGTGCTAAATAATAATAATAATAATAATAATAATAATAATAATAATAATAATAATAATAATAATAATAATAATATGAACCTGCTATTAAAATGTAGCTTACATTTTTGACTCATTGTTCTATGTTTTGGTTCTACCTCCCCTCCCCCCCAGTATCATGTCTTACTACCCATCCCGGCTCTCCGCATATGTATTAATTATACTAATGTGTTAGGGATGAGTAAAGTTGAATTTAGAAACTGTGTACCCTTATTTGCATGGCAGTAAAGTGTAAGACCATTTAGGGAAAACCCACCCTCATCGCACCCGACCAGGATTCACCGTCATTGACAATCTGGTCTATTGTGAGAGTGGTGTCTTAGACCATGTGGCCACTGAAGTGAGTTTTAGTTCTACTTCTTATGATTTAAGATTTTACTAAAATTATTTTGAGTTTTTGGAGAGAAGAAAGGGGGTGGGTATTTGCCCCATTTTCCCTGCTTTGGATGTGCCACTGATACATCATGCACACTATTTCATGATTATAAAGATCATAACAAACCTATGAGTTATGGTAACCCTATAGGAGTCATTGGACATCTTGAATATCCCGCCCGCTGAGCCGGTAAAATGACACAATCAGCGGCTATAAATACACTATGCTACTTGCAGAGTGCCGCTACTCCACATTGGGATATGAAAACATTGACCACTTTTTATCTCTAATAATAATAAAGTTAGTAGGTGATATAGTTATTTATTATCATAATATTAATGTAACTACATTATAGTATATTGTAAACTATTTGAGCCTTGGTATATGTCCACAGTTTGCAATAATTATTCTAACTGTAGGTTTTCCACTTTTCACACCATAATCTTGAAGCTGTAAAAATAACATTTCATCATTAATCAATTCATACAAAGTTAAACATATCATATTTTAGAAATTCGCCAGTTTCCATTAAAATATTTGAACTTATTTGAATACATTTAATTTTTTTGGGCTAATCTCTTTCACATACATAATACATTTATACACCATTTGAATCAAGCATTTTCAAGCCAAAATAATTGAAAATAAATAAACAATTAAAATAATTTTTTTAACTAATACAGGCTCTGATATATTAAAATATATGTGACGTGGTACGGGGAAATGGAGCTTATCTTCACCAAGCAAATATTTTAGGACTGCTGATAAGAGTGATCTGGGTAAAAATATATTTTTAGATTATTACAGCAAACACTACCCACACTCTATTAGAACAACTAGAAATAGGTTCTAGTTCATATTTCATATCCTAGATAGCGAAGAAATCATTTTGGTACTTGTCTTTAAATAATGCAAAGCTTTAACCCTTGTTTTTTCAAAACACACTTTTTTAATCTTGTGGGTTCAGATGAAAATAACTTTCTCAATTCTTGGAATATGTTTACACGTGTTACATCACATTATTCAGCAGTTTGTGCTCTTTCCAGTGATACCAATAGCTAAAATATCTACCTGGGTGAAGATACGGTCCTTTTTCCTGTGTCCTTATATATATTCAAATATAGCTCAATTAAAAGACTTTCTAGTAAATTTTGTTTGAATCAACTTTAGATCAAAGATCAAGCTATGTTATCTATATTTTAGTCAAGTCCAATACAAAAATTAATGACATAAAAATTGTAATTAAGCCTGATTCGTTAAAATAAGATGTAATAATTGGCTACAGGACTTACTTAAAATGTTAGTAAAAATGGTTTGGTATCGTATCTTAATAACGGATTGGGGTTAATTTCTATAGAAAGTTAAATTTTGAGAATCAAATAGCCGAAGCTATTAATTATGCTTTTTAGTGAGGAATTCTCCATCTAGATATCATATTCATATAATGGCATTTAGATTTGAATTAAGAATTACGTTTCTATCAAATTTGATTTTGGAGTTAATTTACATCCAAAATTTTTATTCAAACTAATTTTTTTTAACTATTAAGATTTGATACTTTGAATTGATTCCGAATCTTGGCTAGCTTTGAATTAACATTTTGAAATTTCAAAGCTTCGCTTGATCCTAGTAACTATCTTACTTACTTTGTTGAGTGTCCGAAGTCCTTTAATGACTTTACCAATCACAACACATTTCCCATCGAGTGTTTGCAGTTCCTTAAATGTGATGTTAAACAAGGAGTTTATGTTTGCAGTATTTGCCATTGATAATACACCTACAAAGTAATTAATAGGATCAATACAAAGTAATTAAATAGGTTACATGTGCCTTAGTTGTTGCTCAGACATTTGGTGTGATGTTTCAAATACCATACCTTACATCGAGACCAACAAAATTAGCTAAACTAATTACTTAATAGTTCACCTTGTTCCTAATTAATGTGCTCTTATGATTTAGGAAATGAATTTGTCATTCTACTATTCAATAAATATAAGACAAGAAATAACTTTATGTAAATATGCAATACAGATCTAAGAGTGAAAGTGAGATAATGTGTAGGAAATAAAAGATTTTCTTAAATACACTAAACAAACCATGATCATTTTTTTTTGTTTCCTGTGATCCTACTTGTACAGGTTATACACATTTAATGACACTTTGAGTAGAGATGAGGAAGGTAGAACTTAAATCAAATGTACTCAATTTTGTGTGGAGCAACAGTGGGAAACAATTTTGATTGAAAAAAAAACACCTCAGTATACGTTGCTAGGATTTGAACCTCGACTTAACTCATCCCTAACAAATCGGCCTAGATGAGTTTGACATTGCGTCTGCGTGTCCACCGGTTATGTTTATAATGCTATAAATAGCATGAATTTACCTTTTAAAAAATTATTTATTTCTGGTTCAGATGGACGTAATTTAAATAAAAGGTGATTTGGATTTTCATTGGAGAACTTGTAAACATTAATTTCACTGACATAATTGAACTAAACAAGGCTTGTTTAGTGCTTTAATACATAATTATATAGTGTGTTACTGAAATTGTACAGAACTGTGTAGTAGCCATACACTACTTTACTTTAGACTACTTTATAACATGTAGAAACATAAATTACCCTGATGGAGTTGGCAGCCAAAATTTTAACTAATAAAATTGCATTCACTGATTAAAATTTCAAATTAATTATTTTTGTTATTTTTTTACAAATAAAAAACTAGTATTTAAATTTTTCGATTAACACAAGGTTATTCATTATTTTATATTTAAATAACCATATAACCACAATAAATATTAACACAAGGTTATTCATTATTATATATTTAAATAACCATATAACCACAATAAAGATTAACACAAGGTTATTCATTATTTTATATTTAAATAACCATATAACCACAATAAAGACTAACACAAGGTTATTCATTATTTTATATTTAAATAACCATATGACCACAGTAAAGATTAACACAAGGTTATTCGTTATTTTATATTTAAATAACCATATAGCCACAGTAAAGATAACACAAGGTTATTCATTATTTTATATTTAAATAACCATATAACCACAGTAAAGATAACACAAGGTTATTCATTATTTTATATTTAAATAACCATATAAACACAGTAAAGATAACACAACTTCTGTTGTACGTGCACATCATTGAGAAACCTTTGCTATGTAAGATGATTGATTTTGGAAATTTAATTGGGAATATTGATTGAACAGACTAAAGAATACCTTGCTTCTTCTTATGTGATTGATTTTTTTTTAATGCCAACTCCTCCATAAGAATCTGAGCTAATTCACTAACTTATTTATTCTTCCGGGTTATTTGTAAAATTCATCAGACTCTTCGTGTGCATCCAGACCAGACCTATGGCAGCTTTATTATAGGGTGCACTATTTAGAAATACTAATTTGACCATTCAAAATTTAAATCTGTTGTCTATTATAAATGTTTTTATTTTATGAGAACATAATAATCTGTCAATACAAACTTTACTTATATTGGCTATCAACTTGTATTTAAATGACTCTCCCAGATGTATATAGGTAGTTTATGCTACTTGTTGCCCGTGTTTAATCTCCAAAAAGTGAAAGAAAACTCACCTGGCCCACTATGTTTGAGTTTGAAATTATTGTCCTCATAATTCTCTTGGTAAAAGGCTCTCCTCTTCAATTCGACGTCGCCCCCTTGACACAGGTATCCTGGGATTATTTGTTGGAACTGAGTGTTCTTATAGGATAACTCTGTGTCTCCTTTGCACAGGGAGAGGAAATTTGCAGCGGCTTTGGGGACATAATCACTATATAGCTCAAACACAATTCGACCTAGCTTGAAGTTGGTAGCAAGTTCGATGTCAAAGTAGCATCTGTGTTTGACAAATATCATCAGCATCAGGAAGAACATATTTTTTAGGTTAAAGATTAACATACAAACACTTTAATTAATTAATTACAAAGATAAACAATTAATTTATCCATCGCAGATGAGCCAAACGGTAGATTAAAACCTTTATTGTTATTGGAAAACGAGAAGATGCCAAAGAAAATGTTAGAAATGAAGCATGTAGGAAAAAGACCGCAAGGGAGGCCAAGAAAGAGATGGGAGGAGCAGATAACAGAAAGTGTACAAGTGAGAGGAGAAGAATGGAAGAAATTAAGGAGGAAGGACAGAGGAAGATGGAGGCTAAACTGACCCGGCCACATGCTGAAAACGATTGATGATGATCTTATTTGTGCATTAAATTGAGAGTTTTACTATATAATAAAGTTCTACTAAAATAACAGAAAGTACAGTTAACATTTCAAGTTTTATTTCAAACACCTTCACAGTTCTAACTGGACAGCTCATATAAGCTAAACGCATCAAAAAAACAAAATAATCAACACCCGGTTGAACATATCCTCGCTTTATTGGTGTTCAATAATTGAAACAATAAAAAATGAATAACTTTTCAATGAAAGAAAAGCACTTGGTCATATTATTTACAAAACTATACTAACTTATAGAATATTTTCATAAGTTAAGCATTTTAGCTTCCTAAAAATCATATTTTATTTAAACATAAACCCAATGGGTGTTGAAGAAATAACAAGTTTGACATTGAAAATGTTCTAAAATCACTATGCTCTTACATTATATAACTAATAAAATGTAGAAATAATATTTTTTCTGGATGCTAGCAATATTAAACGTCACGAGATGACAGCACCAAAATAATTGTTACTAAATGAGTGCATTAAAGTAACTTCTACAAAATGACAGCATTAAAGTAACTGCTATAGAATGACAGCATTAAAGTAACTACTATAGAATGACAGCATTAAAGTAACTGCTATAAAATGACAGCATTAAAGTAACTGCTACAAAATGACAGCATTAAAGTAACTTCTACAAAATGACAGCATTAAAGTAACTGCTATAGAATGACAGCATTAAAGTAACTGCTACAAAATGACAGCATTAAAGTAACTGCTACAAAATGACCGCATTAAAGTAACTGATACAAAATGACAGCATTAAAGTAACTGCTACAAAATGACAGCATTAAAGTAACTGCTACAAAATGACACTATAAAGATATTGCTACAAAAGTACATAATTAAAATAACTGATACAAATCAGTGGTGAAGCAAGGAAGGGGTATGGAGAAGAGGGGTTGACACTGAATACCATCGATTAAAGGGTATCGCTGTTGTTTAAATAAGGAAAACAAAAATTAAAATAAGTTGAAAAAATATTTATAACAGTTTAAAAAAAATCATTAATAACAATAATAATAATAAATACACCATTTAAATCCTAATGCTATTAATTATTATATTATGATTGTAAATTATTAACTTTGAATAATTAAAATATAAATAAGATATATATTTGAAAGGCACGCCACATTTACACCCTCCAGTATTGGCAGATGGCAACTTGAGATTTTTCTATGTTCTCCATAAAGTCGCAGCTGTAATCGCTGTTCACAGGTCTAGCTGCCTTTGGTTGGGTTAGGAGTTAACTGCTTTAACTGCCTTTTTTTTTAGGTTGATGTTGTTTACATTGCTGTGTTTTTACAGGATTGGTTTTGAAGACTTAATTTTATCTAAACTTATTAAGCTTCATATAAGAATTTGACAAGAGGTGACTTCTATCTTCTATAGTAGAAATAGTCATATACAAATTTTAACACAAATTAAATAATATTTCAGAATGTTCGATAAAGACAACATTGCCGATATATTACTCAATTTGTGTTAAAATTTATGTTTAAATGTGTGTTTGACTATTTCTACTATAGAAGAAAAAAGAAAGAAAGAAGATGTTACCTTTGTGCATTGGATTCCTCCCAAATTTCCACTTTCCCTCTGGGCTGGACTTTCTTCCCTAAATTCACTCTTATTAGTTTATTTTTCCTTTTTCTTTATTTTTTATCAATTTACACTATCCTAAAACTATCGGATGATCGATGATTTTGAATATTTTTTCCGGCTCGATAATTTTGTAGTCAAGATCATTAACCACAATTTCGAAAGGAGTAAACTGTTTAAAATCTCTTTTATGAAAATTTGTTCCCCAAAATATAAATTTTCCTGAAAATTGGTTAAATCGCAGAAATGATATTTATGATTTTTTGCCTTTACGTTGCAGTTCCAAATGTAATCCATTCAATTGTGGTATCAAGAAGAAATGCAAAATATATTAGTGATCTCAGATCCTCCATTTCTGGGTAATAGATCATTAAGTTTTTGATTAAATATGTTTCCATGAGCTTGAATAGTCATGTCACATTGTTCAATGGTAGTTGAACAGAATCAATAGCTGTTATTTTTTTATTTTGAATTCAGGAAATAGTTCTATAGCGGCTTTAGTAAAGGCCTCCTCCCCAAACTCACCATTGATTAAAGGTTTTTTTCTTCTTAGCCAGCACATGTAAAACTACAAAGCTACAGCAGTAGTAGAAAACTACTGAAATGCCTAGGAAATGGGGCAGGTTCACTGCAATAAATTTTTTTAAACAAAGCTAAGTTTTTTAAAGCAGCTTGGATCTGCTGTCAATGTCACAGTCTAAGCCTACACTTGCATACATATTACTTGCATTCCTCTTTCTTTGTTTATTAGTTATTAGACACATCACCACTAAAACATGAATACACTTACATTACCAATTATGACCGATCAAACCTATTTTGGTCATTTTCAAAAAAAATTTTTAAGGAATTTGATATATTTTTAGATTAAGAAAAACCAAAGATAAACTTTAACTATGATGCATTTTTCTTACACGATCGGCTAAAAATGGCTGAGAGATTGATTGGTCGATCGTGACAGACTAGTTGCTGACCCCTGCTCTAGACTGTATCTTATGTACTATTTCCTACCTGGGTCTTTCAACAAGAGAGACTGACAAGTACTATAGACTGTATCTTATATACTATTTCCTACCTGGGTCTCTCAACAGGTGTAGCCACCAAGTTCTCTATACTACAGCTAATGGACCATTTCCTTTTTTGTTCTTGCTCAAGCATGTCCCTCTTTTTCCGCCAGTGGCGGGGGAAGTTACTTATTCTTTTTAAGGCTTTTTCATTCTCTGCCCAGTGGCGGTCTTGTTCAGACTTCACATATGTTGGTTTCTGTGTAGTGTAAAGTATAACTGCATTAACACACTAGAAGCAGTTGATTAATAAGCCATATGTAAGTATTATTAAATGCACTCTCAAGCAATGGCAACATAGTAGGTAGCCTATTTATACAAACAGACCAGCTCTTTCCTAACCATAGCATCAAACATAGATACAACAGAATGACACGGCAATGCTCTAGCCTAGAGAGTGGCTATCAACCTCTTTGAATGCAATAACTCTTGACAGCCTTTCCTTATGACAAATAAAACGTTTAACCCACTTTGGTGGGCATCACCTTAGCATTAGACTAGACGGCTGATGATGGGGTAGTAGCAGTTCAAATCCAGGTTGGGTGCACTGAGGGTGGTTTTCTACTCTCCCTCCACACAAATGCAAGTACACTTCCTCTAAATTCAACCTTCCTCATCTCCAAGACATTAGTGCACTTACCAAACAGGTAGTAAGACGCGGTGATGAAAAAACACACTTTCCACTACAACCAGAATTTACTGCTCACAATCCCTGGACGTTATCTTTCAAGTTTTTGGAGCAATTTGTCGTGTTCCTGACAATTTTTTTTCAAGTTGATATATTCTTATCTTTTAACTAAGTCCTTACTTCCTTTCTCGTAACTCTTCTCCGCACTGCGAGTTTCTTCAGGGCTGTAAACTGTCGATATTTCTTATATTTGTAAATATATATTACAAACTCAATATCCAACATTTGTTAACCAATTGTTTGTTGGTGTGGTGTTGTTTTCTCAGCTGAGAAGAAGAACGCCAATATTACAACTTAGTGGTTTTCCTAAAGACATCCATTTTACTGTGGCCTAAAGGATAAGTTGTTTTAAAAGCTATTTTTCAACTACGCTGTTTAGCACCATGGTTATTATAAGGGTTAGGGGGGAAAGGCGGTTGTTTTAGAATAACCTTTTAAAATTTCTTCAGCCATGAAGCACAGTGGCGGACACATGACGACTGTATCCTTAATTGAGTTATGGGTTTTACGAGGGTCATTCCTAGCTTGTAAAGGAACGTGATTCTTGGTTCTGGTGTTACTTCTCTTGCTGCCCGATTGTGTCGAAGGATTACATACACATTTATAATTCCATAAAACACAGTTGTGGCCACCTGCGGGTTTTCCTACTGCAGCTTTGGTTCTTATAAAGTTGATTGATTGTATAAACCCCACCTTTTTTTTTTTTTGGAGTTGTAAGATTCTATAATTCTTGGTTTTTTTGAACTAGAATTGATAATTATGTCTTCTTGTAAGTTTATAAGACTAATACAATTTTCCCTTTTTTGGGACTATATGACACAAGCTGCATTTTTTTCGTGAGTTTAGAAAAAGAAAATAGATGTATTTGCTGGTCGTTGATTAGTTGCGATCGATTGTTGAGGAAGTTCTCTCTTATTTTGTTCTAAGTGTCCCAATCACAGTTAGTTTATAGTTATCCAGCAATGATTTGGCTAGGGGTGTACTGGTGAACCACTTATCAGTTGTGATGTTTCGACAAGACCCATGAATAGGCCTTGTCAGCTCCTCAACAAGATATTTTGTGAGAGGAAGATTTCCTTGAATGGTTGTTACAAGCAGTGTGAATCACACATAAGCACTAAGTTCACAACCTATTTTTTAGGTTTGTTTGGTATATACATCCTGAAAGGGCAACCTAATACTCGAGACCCGGCCACAGGCTGGAAACGGTTGATGATGATGAATCTTTCAAACATAAAACCTGTTAAAACCAAATATATAGCAGAAGATGTGAAATTGCCATTTTATAAAATGTTACTTTGAGTCCAACTCGATAAGGTTTTGTTAACGACTAGTGATAGAAACCTGCCATGTAAGATACGTATAAAAACTAATATATTCCTATAGATATGGCAATACATGCTCCTTGTACAGTGATTTCAAACCTAGCAAGTCGGAAATATACATAAAATCATGACATTTAGACCAAACTTTACATTTATGTTACTATTTCTTTGGACATCATTTTTGTTTGCTTGTGTCATAATCTCGGTGACGAAATTGTTGAACTGTCTCGAAAGCTATATATATTTCCATTAGCCAAACTAAAAATATAAAACATTTTTTTTTTAATTATGGCCTATACCCCTAGGTTTTGAAGCTGAATTACTATAGTTTTTATTCCTTGTACTACTAGATCAAAAAGTTATAAAAATTTCTTGAACAAACAAGTTAAATTAGGTCCAGAATTGCAGATGAAACTATTGTCTCACAAAGATAAAGTTGGTCATAATTGATTTTCTTAGCATCTTTTAGATAAACTATTCTGTCGTGAAAAACTAGTGTATTACAACAAGCAATGTTGTTTATGAATACTTTATATAATATTAAAATTGTATTTTTGTATTTCATAAATATTTATAGTCTGAATATCAAAACTTTCATGTTTATCTCAAGATAATGCATTTTTATTTAGGTAGAATACCAAAAATTAAAATTGATATTTTTCTCACTGTGGCCCACTATTTGTTCACATTATAAACATAAATATTATTTACACTAATTTGACAAATATGAGGAAGGTAGAGTTTTAGAGAAAATGTACCCACATTCACATGGGGGGACAGTGTGAAACCATTACACCACATGCCCACCAGCACGGATAATATCATGTTTAAAAAAATATGAGTGAAGAATGACCCTGGGCACGGGACGAATCCTGGATAGCTCAGTGGTTAGAGCATTGGCGTCCCGAGTTCGATTCCCGTGTCCAGGTGTCATTTTTCAATTTTCAGAATATGATATCTAGATGGAGTAATTCCCACTAAAAGCATAAATAATAGCTTTGGCTATTTGATTTTTAAAAACTATACTTTAACTCCCGCGCTCTCCTACCCAACCTTAAAACATAACATACCGGTATACGCTAACATTGATAATGTTGCCCATAACTACGAGAGAACTAACTACAAGCTTTTTTTAAATATTGTGGTTCTTACACATTTTAAAATTATTTTAAAGAAACAATGGTTTTCTTCTTCAATCAGTTTCATTATTTTTTTTCTTTCACGGTAATTTGATGTGAAGTGTAATGGATATTTCCAGTAAGAATCAACAGCTCCCTAAAACATTACAATATTTGAGTTTAGTATAATATAACTACTGGTACAATAATTGTATATTAACTCGTACAACATTTTGTTCAACTATTAATATTACTAATACAATTATTTTATGTGGTCTTGTTTTTTTTTTAACAAGTTGTAACCTACTTACTGTTTAATTTGTCTCTAACTACTATCAGGAGACCTGGCGGTCTAGGGGTAAGGTGTCGGACTTCTGTGCTGGGG
Source organism: Timema bartmani (assembly GCA_902151455.1). Taxonomy (NCBI): domain Eukaryota; kingdom Metazoa; phylum Arthropoda; class Insecta; order Phasmatodea; family Timematidae; genus Timema; species Timema bartmani. The sequence goes on from CABFWB010000248.1 coordinate 96,900, forward strand.
GTCCGGGGTTCAATCCTCGGTCCCGGCACAGATTTAATCCGATTGCCAAACCCTTCCTTTACCTCTGACAAGACGTGTATTAAACTAAATGTTGATATCCACTTACTCCAGTCCTGTTGACGTAATTAATTTTGGACAGGAGAATTTTGTTTTCTTTACTAATCCTATCTAGCTCTTCTTTTTCTTTTGATATCGTGCTACTGGTTACGAGCATATGGCTGTAGAAGCGTGGGGCCTTGTTGTCCACACGTGGCTTTGCATATTCTACCTGCAACATTAATTATTACACTATTAGTATTATTAGTCCAATATTGCAGCTCTTACAATTCTAAACATCATTGTCTTTTTTACATTTTCTATGATGGAGTTTATAAGAAGCTTATTTTAGAGTGAAAAGTAAAATTGATTTTTGAAATACTTAAAAAAAAAAATCAATTTTGGAACCAACATGAAAGAAAATTATATTTATTCTTTAAACTATATAGGTACAGTAGAGTCTCGGAAACTCGACCTAATGTGGACTGAGATGGTGTCGAGTTTTACAAATGAGCTTGCATAAGAGCATGTTTACTAAACAAGGCTGAATCACAATACAGTATTGAATATTATAGGTACAGTTGTACTGTAACTGTAGTATTGTACGGTGCAGTAACAGTAATATATGTACAGTACAATATATTGTGTGTTAATATAATAGTGTATATACATACGTGTAATATACAGAAATGCAGTACAGTACTATACATATAATATTGTATTTATTCAAATAACACGTAACTGAATTGGAAAACTAACAAATACAGCACTTGTAAAAACACCACAGCATGACTACAAACAGAGAGGTTATACAGTTGAATGAACTTGGTTTGTGATGATTGGCGCCAACAACTGTGTGCACATGCGCATGTCAAATTACATGGAATGTCGAGTTATTGAGTGTCGAGTTTCCGAGACTCTACTGTAGATACAAACTTTCAAATTTTTCTTAATATGTTAACTCTTTATCTGAGGTAAGCTTACTGCCTTTCTGGGTGAACGAAGGGTACAAAATATATATACACTTTTACCATAACGTTAATTTATGAAAGCTTTTAACTAACTGTTTTGGTACTTTTTATATATTCAAGATATTCACCATCAATTAACTTGTGTATATTGTGTTTGTAGAAAAAGTCAACGATTTATCAGTCATTAAAAAACTGTCAACTTTTTAGTACCAATGAACAGATTTTAATATGCCTACCGACATTTACCACCATTATTCTTGGCACTACTGATTAAACAACTAAAACTTAATGTAAGGTGTCAGACTTCTGTGCTGGGGAGTCCGGGGTTCAATATTCGGTCCCGGCACAGATTTATCTGATTGCCAAACCCTTCCTTCACCTCTGACAAGACGTGTATTAATCACAACTTGTGAATGTGTAGAATGCCAGACCTCCACCGTGGTTCGGATCCCACGTTAAACTGTAGGTCCTCCATTTCATCTCACAATCACCCTACCATTACACATTAGCATAAGTGCATATAACCTGAACGGGTAGTAAGACGCGGTGCTAATAATAATAACTAAAACTTAATATATATTTGCTTACAATTTTTTTTTTCAACTTAAATGTTTGTTAATGTAGCTTGGATATGTTTGTTATTAATAAATATAATTTTTAAATAAACTCGAAAATAATATTGCTTTATTTAAAAAAAAAATTTTATCAAAGAAAAGGAAAGTAGAAGGAATTTCACAAGCAACATACATTATAGTTTGAACGTCAGGATATTTCATGCTGTCATCTTTATAATTTGCTATATAATAAAAGTCTTGGAAGGATGTTTCTCGGAGACACTTCCGAGTTTGATACTTTACTACTTTCTCTCTCTCACACACTATCTATCTTTGCCTGCGTAGACAGGGGAAAACAACTCTTAACACTCTGAGCCAACTAACCCAGACCGGCTCAAACTTAAGCCAAGAAGAAAAATTAATTGCAGTAATTAATTATTATAAGCGATTATATTTAATTTAATTATATTTTAATGTTTGTATAGATAAGTGATTATGTATATTGAGCGATTCTCTGTCTGAACATTTACCGAGCTGACAGATACAATGTGCTACTATGGACTGTTTGTAACTTTGTGGAGTGGTACATAAAATAGACGATGGTTTAAAGGGTATAGCGTCATGGCGAGGGAGACAATGGGAGCGGGAACCTGTAATTTCTCCAATACGAAACCTGTTTTGTCGAATTTATTTTACCATATTCTGAAAATACTTGCATTTTTTCGATGTTGTAGATATTCTTCCAGTGCCCATTTATTTTTCAAAGATAGTTGTGCTCCACGTTTTAATGACTTGTGTTTTTTTGAGTTTTGTTTGTTTTGAGTCATTATTACAAAGTAAATGGATTACAATACTACACCTACTTAATATCTCCAAAGAATTGCTCTATTTTATTTAATAATAATAAACTTGCCATAAAATGTGACCAAATATTATAGTTTATTTTCAAATATCTAAATATTCTAAATTAAAATATGTATAAATTAATACACTTTGTTCAACTAATAGGACAACTTGAACTATGAATGTACTCAGACTTCAATATACATGCAGTTACCAAGGTAACAATATAAAAATATATATTGGATACTTGGGTATTTTATTGTTTCCTTAAAATTATCTATTTTAACAATGGCATATAAAAATTATTGTGAGAAACTTGAGATTATATTTCAAGTTATTTACTATGGGCTACTCTAATTCCAATTTTAATATAAAATATGTATTTATATTCAAACATGTTGACAATAAACTATACATAATATGTCTTCAGAGTCAAGTGTGTAAGTATTTGCTAGTTGATTTGCTCAACAATTATTCTAAATCATATTATTATGTCCATTTTTAAAATCATTTGGTGTTGATTTCATCCAAACAGTGATTGTTGGTGATTTTGTGAGGGGGTGGGGAATCTTTATAAGAAGAAGGTTATAATCTCTTGGGGCAGTGCTTGATTTTGTTAAATTTAAACATTTATTTAAATCAACTGATTCATAAGTGGTTGTCTTGTGGTCTCACATTGCATTTGACTGGAAGGTCGGTGTTCAGATCCAAGCCAGGTTTTTTCCATCCTCTCCCCACACTGAGCCAATGCATATCCTCAAACTTTTCACCCCAACCCTTAAGTTAAGCTGTTAATAATCCGTGACTCGACTAAATGGTCACCCACCACACACCAAGCGGTTGGTAGTGCGTAGCCAGTTCCAGCCGGGGATGGCTGGTTGGGACACCTACACGAGGTCCTCTCCGGGCAACCAAGGGTCAATGTCTCAGGAAACTGAAGTTATACATAAGGATGAGTGTCGATTTCTTTCATGATAATGGTGTCACACTTAAGGAGGGGTCAACTCCTCCTGCCAAGAGCCATGGAACGATGGAGGGTTTCCCCGAACCACTGAGTGATGACAGGTTCACCAATTACTAGGGGTTGATGTTCCTAAATGCTCGCTACATGTGTTTGCGCACATAGCTCCACTCAGAGGGTGTGGCCATGGAGGTTATAAGGCACCTTGTGGCGGGATACTTCAACCCTGGCCACGGAGGTTATAGGGCACCTTGTGGCGGGGTACTTCAACCCTGGCCACGGAGGTTATAGGGCACCTTGTGGCGGGGTACTTCAACCCTGGCCACGGAGGTTATAGGGCACCTTGTGGCGGGCTGCTTCAACCCTGGCCACGAAGGCTATAGGGCACCTTGTGGCGGGGTGCTTCAACCCTTCTTGATCACCAGGAGTGTTGCTGCTCGGGTCACTGAGTGGCCTGCAAAATTTCTCTTATATGTGCGGAGTTAGATAGTTCCATTCGTGGGAGGGATATAGCGTCAAAATCCGCCACTTAGTGTCCTTATTATCCCAACTATCTAATTTGTAAATGCTTTTAAGATGGCTTATCTTATATTTTATCTTAGGATAGTTGTGTGGTTTGTAAATGGTGACAGAATGGTTTATATATTTGGTTGCAGTTGTGGAGCTGATAAGTCATCATCCAGTCAACCCTCCTCCATCTTCACAGACTTCCAGGAAGGTAAGCTGACAGTTATACATATAAATCTTACATTCTCTAAAATACAGACGTTACTGATTAAAGCGTTCAGTAAGAATAAAAGTTCTCTTGGTTACATTTACTTGGACAGAGTTGTCAGGAAAATGTCTTCCTGGCATGTTAATAGCTTGCAAATAGTAACTACTTAACAACCTTTATTAATTTGTACATGTCACACATTATAAACAACTTATGACATTCTTCTTTATGAAGGCTGGTAAGATAATGATAATATATGAATCGAGAACTCTTTAACTTATTTACTCAAACTACACTTTAATTCATGTTTGTTTTTTTCAACAACTTTACACAAACAACCTTTCATTCTGGTAACTAAAAGATTAACAAATTCTCTTAAATCAAAGAGAATAAATGGTTTATAATTTCTTTGCTATAATATTATAAAGATTGTTTCAATTTTATATCTACCTGAATTATTTTGTAAACCTGTGGCACAACAAATTGTCTCCAAAATGGAATTCAAAAGTTCTCCATTCGGTTGCTTGACTTTTTTTTTTTTTTTTTTTTTTTTNATTACTTTTATCAAAACCTGTTCTCACAAATGTTCGTACTTGAAACTGTTTTTTTTTTTCCTGTGGCTTCCTGTTTTAAGAACCCACAAAATGAGTAAACTTTTGAGGCCATAACACATCATCATTCATAACATAGTTTTAAATGAACAAGAGGCTGTAACATATCAATTTTTACCAAATCATTTTTTAATATAATCTGCTACACAAGCATTTGGTCCCCTACTCTTAATCCATACATACAGTACCATAGTTTAGATTATTTTGAACACTAATTTGATTTACTTACATAAATAAAACTTTCCAATATTTCATGTCTCATTACAGGACCATTTAAGGACCAACACAGTTTAATTGTTGATTTTATATTGTTGTTTTTAGTGCTATTCACAGACATTGGGTGTTTTGTCTAATACTTTTATTCAGACCAATCGGAGACAATTTAGTTTATGATAGGTGATGTCAAACTGGCCTTAACTTGGCCTTAACAATATTGTTGGAATATGTAAATCTGAATTTTTGTGAAATGATTAAGTTGCTTGTAATGGTTGGAGATATCCAGGATAGTTTTGTTGCTCTCTAAGATATAATAAATCATAAAACCAGTCAAAATTTACAAAGGGCTATAATATCATTATTTGTATTTTGCTTTATTAAATGGATCAAACCTTGAGTAACACAACCAGTTAACTTTTAGGTCTTGTGTAAAAACATATTCTATATGTAGCTATAAATAATACAAGTATATTTTCTGTATATCCTTACAAAGCGTCTTACAACTCCTAAAGTTTTCACAATAGTCCCACGAGGCATGTTGAGAAGTACAAGTCCTTTCAAATGATTGTTTCCAGTGGTGTTTCTTATACACTCGTACTGTTTCATGGGGGAGAAGGTATATTTAGAGGTCTCTGTGGATACAAGAAGAGTGGATAGAATTTCAAGAAGTTTCAATTCAGAAAAAAATAAATACAATTTACACTGAAATGGTTTTACAATAGCAGTAGACATTTAGTCTTTTTCATTCATCTTCGAGCCATTTTACTTGTCAAATAGTGATCTCAACCGAAAATTTACATATGTTGGGAATCATAACCCAGTAGATATTAACAGACTCATTTATCTATAATTCCTCCAAATCAATACTGATTATTCAAAATATATTGGAGAGAACATATAAGCAATCCCTGAGAATTTATCTTTGAGATCATGTGGAAAATAGCCTAAGAAAGGAATAAACTTAGTACTAAGATATTTTTCAATCATGGACGCTGCCGTATTGTTAGCAACACATTTGCGTTTATTCAGCAACTTTACTCAGCATTTCCTCGGAATATGCAAAACTCTGTTAACAATTCCTCATCTTCTTTGGTGGCCACAGCATGAAGGACATCATCCACGATGTCTACCTATTCACGGACTGCCGTAAAGTCACTGTCAACTCACACTTTTTGTTTGTTACAAATTGACCTTTCGTAACGCTAGCTAAAGGTTTGTGCTCTCTCTGTGCTGTTTCTTGGCTGTTTCATGTCAGTTGAAATACACATTTCTCGAAACCTGGCCATTGAATAGTAATTCTGCACTCATATGGTCTGACACATGTCTCTGGGTATTTAGCGGCACTGTTAATATTATGTTACTGCTACATATTCATACGCACAAACAGCTTATATATGACTTATCCCTTGCCTCTTGGACCTCTCGTGACCAGTGTCAAAACCAACCAATCTAAAGCGTCCCTGCGACCGGTGTCGTGAAGGCTAGCTTCCGATTGGGTAGAGGGAGCTGGCGTCACTTGCTTTTTTGGTAAACACTGCGGAGCTAATTTTTGAAAGAGAAAAATAAGTTTTAATGGTGCAATCCTATGACATTATTTCCGAAAAGCGCGCGATTCTCCATGGATGAAATATTGAAAGGATATTTTACATACAGTTTATTGAAGGAAAATACCTTCATCCATAACTTTTTTTTACATGTGTGTGAGGGGTCCAAATCAGTATCATTGCCAACTTATGTGACTGTTCCTATGCACTCTACAGTCGGTGTAACTTGCCGGCATCAGCTAGAGCCGATGCCAATGAACGAGCACTGCAATAAACATTACGGACATGAGGTTTCACTGTCGTACCCACGGCCTAACATATTTCCTAGGTTTTAAGTATTTATTATTAAGATGAAGAAAAATTGTGGATGCTGGTGAGAAACAGAAGAACATTCCAGAGAGTCTTCTTGAAGATAATTATCTTTAACATGTATGTACTGCACTGCACACAAAGTGACAGTAGCTCAGTCCTACTTACACCTGAGGTTGCCTCGCTTAGGAAAACAAAATCTTTTAGTTATAATTTATCTTATAATATAACCTATTAATATAATCCACCATATTTCCTTTATTACCGTATTGGCTCGAATATCCTGCGATGTTTTTATCCTAAAATTGTGCTTCCGAAAACTGTATTAGCATTATATGCACAGCCCATTTACCTTTTATGTTTCATGCAGAGCACCTTCAAAGTTTTAAGGTCGTATTATGTGCGAGGCTGTACTATATTCGAGCCAAAACGGATGTCTCCGGGTATATATTAGTTCAGTTTGTATGTTTAGACCTAGCATCACCTCTCTAGTTGTTATTTTGGGGAGGGGAACGCCACAGATAGCACATTACCACAACTAGTCAATAATTCTCTTAAAGTGTTTAGTAAGAACATTACCAAAGTTGATTTTATTGTGAAATGGCAGTTGTTGGCTAACGATTATGACCCAATCTAGTGGTCCCAACGTGTCACTCTCATGATAGACTAGACCGCCAATGACGAGGAGATTGGGGTTTGAAATCTGGATGGGTATAATTACGGTAGTTTTTCCTAAATGGTTTTCCACGCTCCCTTTATGCAAATCTCCTCTAAATTCAACTTTCCTCATCTTTAATACATTAGTGTGATTAGTAACAAGAAGGACCGCTTCATTCCCTTTTATTTATTGCCATGTTAACAATGTTTTACCATTACTTGACCTTTTTATATAATAGCGTCGACCTGCAGGTTCAGAAAACAACTATTTAGTATTTTCATGGCTTTTTGACCATGAATCAAAAAGTTTCAATGGATTGTTTGAAAAATATCACACAATACTTACAAAAACATTATTTTATATTTTTGAAAGAAAAAAAAAATCCCAAGTAAATTAAGTAAGCCTGTAAATTTATTTTATTTTTAGTAAAATTTGTTGATTCTTGAAAAGCCTGTGTTTTATGATTGGTGTTTAAATTATTTGTATATTTACTTAACTAGAGCACAAGACTCCTTTGCACCTGATTGAATTGGAGCGTAAAGGTTCCCCTCCTAACTTGCGAGACTCTCCAAGTGACGCGGACAGCGGTACTTCCCTCATTGAGATAACTCCACAACATGAATACTCTTTCAAGGTGACAATTATTATCTAAGAAACTAGTGCAAACATTAGATTAAATATTCTAAACATGGAGGTACATTTATAACAACAGTCACTACTTACATCTATTTTCATGTATTCATATGGCAAATAGTATAGTCTGGGGGTTCCCATACTGTGCGTCGCCGGTCTTGGTCCAGGTCGTTGCGGCTATAAGTAAAAACTAAAACTTATAATGTATAGTGAAATGCAACATGCAAATTTTCATTATGTGTTCTCGTACATATTTTAAAGAATGACATAAAATTAATCATACAAGAAAACACATAATTTTTGTCTTTTAAAAGCCCTTCCTCCCTTCATTTGAGTTTTGGATTCTAATGCTCCTTAAAAACTTGGCGTGACATTGCGCGCAACTTTCTACCTTACAGTCTGAAAATGGACTGATCCAAGGTCAAACAACTTTCTTTTTTTTTAACATCGGGTACAGTGGATGTCGCATGGAAAATCTGACATGTAAAGGGTGGTGTGGTCTCAAAAAGTACGGGAACCCCCGATAGAGTCTCTATCCATCAAAAGTGATCCTACTTTATGGAAGTATACATAAAAGCAGAATTACTAACTTCCACAACTGTCGGATGTGAATGGATGCCAAGATTAATTACCCTGTGGTAAGTTTTGCTTATTAAACAGCAAAAATGATGCAAGTCATGTGACTAAGAAAATCCATTAAAATTTCTTCACTGGGGCTTAAATTTGTAATAGCAAAATAGTGAATTCAAATTATATGACGGTTGATTTTATTATCTCCAAAAGTTTTAAGTTGGCGATATATTACAGAAAGATGTGTTATTTTATATAAAAAGGTAGCCTAAAAGGGACATCACATAAATGAATTTTAATCAAATTAAATTATGTTTCCTGTAAGAGCCACATTTTTTTTCCAAACCACTAATACGCTTGTAGACCCACCACGCTCTCCTTAAGAGCCACCTGCGGGCAGCTACTGCGGAGAAAGGCCGACTAGAGGAAACGGCCGCAGAGTTGGGGGAGCATGCCGAGAAGCTCAAATATGAGCTGGCAGAGGCAAGAGAGGCCGGTCAGTCGCGAGATGAGGTAATAGCGCTGCTCCAAGAGCAGCTCACTGTGCTAGAAGGCAAGTACACCGCATCTCTCGACCAACTGCAGCGGTACAAGCTTCGTGCCGGGAACCTGGAACAGGAAGTCAGGCATCTCAAGGACGTCTGCCGCAAGGTAGCCAACACATTCAAATAATATATTTGATTTTATCTCGGGCATTTATCAAAGAAAACCATTTGACTTTATTAAAAAGCTGGTATTTCATGACAAGTAGTTTTTAAAACATGTCTGTATATTTAAAAATTCTATTCTAATAATCTGTTGACCACTTTTTGTGATTAGAAATGTGCATGTATTTGATTCCCAGAAAGCCGCAATAAACATCTTGCTATTTCATTTGCACATGAGTCAACTTCACACAAGCACTTATGATTTAGTGTTGTAGCGAATGATTGTGTTTACTATCTTACAAGCAGCACTAAAATTTTTTTTCAGAAAATATGAAGTTATTTAATGGCTTAATGCTGAACTGTCATCAAAATCATCATTATCAGTTTATTGTTCCAGCGAACCGGGCACAGTTTGTGAGTTTCTTCCATTTCTTAATATCTTCTTCATATCTATGGATGTCTTCCTTTACAACGTCCATTCATCCATTTTCTTCTCGGTCTTCTCCCGACTATCACCTCTGTATACTTCCTCGCCACTCTTCCAATCTCCATCCTCCTCACATGTCTGAATCATTTCATTCTTGATCTGACGATCTTTTTCACGTAAGGGTTCTTTTATTTTAGTTTGTGTTCGTATAACATCATTTCTTATTTTGTCTCTCCTAGTCTTTTCCATCATAGTGCGGACGAATTTCATTTCCCTGGCTTGTGTACAGCTTTCTTCTTTTTTTGATAACGCACATGTTTCCAGGCTGTAATTGGTCATTTGGGATAAAATAGTTGTTGTAGAGGGTCTGTTCGCAGCGTAGTGGCACCTTTGCATCTTCATCTGTCATAATCTTTTGAAAGTCTCTTCGCACTCCCAACTCTCCCATCTTTCAGTCATCTCACTATCTTCCTGTCATTTTTCATCTTTCTGCTCCTTTCTCCCATCTGGCTACCCTCTAAAGGGTTCTATCCTGTCCCCTGGTTTGCTTGGCTCACTGTTTCTACCGCCACCCTGAATAATAATGATAGGATAATGATTGACTCTATGGACTGGTAAATCAATTTGGCTTGTCCTAAACTCTCTCACAGAGCTCCATGTTATGTCCTTGTCCTAGCTCAATGGCAGCTTGCATCAGGGCGTTTCAATCCTTCATATTAACCAAAACACTTGTCCTAAACTCTCCTAAGCCTCAGTTAATCCTTTAAACTCCTTCCTTTTCCAGCGGATCAGAGTTCACCTATTTTTGTTCACTCTGATCCCCAATGATTCCAGGAGCAATTCTAGTTCTTTCATTAAAACCCTTCAACACATTCAACACTTTGCTCAAGACCACCGTTGATAGACAGGTCCAGGTTGATGTTGCACCGAGGTTGATTTTCCACTTGTGATTTATCAACGTATTTTCCCATACACTTTACAAATTAATGCAGGTATACATCCCTAAAACTACTGTTGTCATTACTACCTCTAGATAATTTATGTTTAATGTACAGTACTAAGTAACTAAAATTTTAAAATATCATACTATTACAATAAAATTCCTATAATTCAGACTAAGTTGGAGGGAATTAACGAAAATGCTATATAAACTACAAGTAATTTTTTTTTAATCCTATACAAATTGTACATGCATCAGGCTGTATTAGGTAATGATACAAATTTAACAAATTATTCTTAACATGAATGATGTACCTAGCATTTATTAAATGGAGGGAGTGATTTCTACTGTTCGTGGAACTACTATTATGTTTAACTGTCTTTAGTATATTTTTGTCATGTTTATTGGTAAACAGAATGAAGAAGAGAAAGCTCATATGAATGAGATAATCCAAACAAGAGAAATAGAAAAGGCAAACCTAGAGAAGGCTTTAGCAAAAAAAAATATCAGCACAACTCGGCCAAGCATCGAGAGCAAGGATAAAGAATCGGAGATTCAGAATCGTCTGGTAAGTGTTGTCTAATTTTTGTATGTATAGGAATAACATAAAAAGGTCTTGGTTCCTCGATACCAATCTTACTTATATGTAACTATTGCAAGCAAAAGTTTTTAGCACCGTGTCTTACTACCCGTTCGGGTTATACGCTTAAGTACTAATTATGCTAATGGGTTAGGAATTAGGAAGGTTGAATATAGAGGAAGTGGACCCGCATTTGCTTGGAGGGAGAGTGGAAAACCATTTAGGAAAAATCACCCTTAGTCCACCCGACTGAGATTCGAACCTCGATCTCCCCGTCCTCGGCGGTCTAGCTCAACACGACTAGCGCGTTAGCTAACTACGCCACCGAGGCGGGTGAGCAAAAGTTAAAGTTCCTAAATATGTCACAATTGGGGTCACAAAGTAAATATATGCATTTAAATTTATCTTAGGCTATACTAAAATTTTATAAACACAGTTTTTCATACCTGCAATTGTTATTTTTTGGTAATGTTTTGAGCATCCAATAATAAAAATATTTCTACTATTTTCATTCTTTGTTTGGGATAGTTTGTGCATCAAAGAATATTAAAATTCTAAATATCATGATTAGTACATTTTTCACTGTAATATTTTGATCCACAGAAAATGGTTGAGTCGGAGAAAAACTGCCTCCATGCTAAGAATGAAGGTCTTCAGGACAAGCTTCTTGAACTCGAAGCCATACTTGTCAATATGACAGAAAAAAAAGAAGAACTGATTCAACAAAATACAGAACTTAATAACAGACTTAAGTGTGACGGTGCTGCATCCAGGGAGGAAGTTAGCCACTGGAAAGAACTGTGAGTCACTTGACTCTTTCCTCGATCATTCATTACATTTAGGCTTATGATTCTATTAATAAATGATTTTGTTAAGATGAACTTAAGACTAATGTCATTGTTAAACAATACTGCCTGAGCCTGACTAGATGTTTTTTTAATGTTAAAATACGCTCTACATTATGACGTACACTGCCATCTTGTTTGTTTTCGCACCAAGTCCTGTCTGGTCTATCCACATGAGACAGTTAGAACTATGAGGGGAAAGTGGTAAATCATTGAGTAAAAACTACCGTCAATACATGCAGCAGGGATTCAAACCCTGACCTCCATCACCGCCATTCCAGTCTGTTGCAAGAGTGACGCAAAACCTACGCACGCTGGAGAGACGTGCACACATTGCAACTAAATAGTTGTCGTTTTGGTGACTTTTTTCCCTTTAGAATGCAATGTGCATCACAAGAGGCAGTAAGAGCTTCTGTCCATATCCCAATTAAAGTCTAAAACTATCAAGAGCACAAAATATGGGGCATGCACTTTCGAGAGGCAAATAGTGGCCAATCTTTGTCAGCCATAAATTTTCTGATAGTATTACTAAGGTTTGTTTTGTTTTACTCAATAATGCATGAGAAAAATTATGGTATTGGCTTTAGAGATGTGTCTGTGTACAGCTTCCGTAACTCTTCTAATAGTTTCGTACTTGGAGAGATTTCTTTCCCAGCTTCACTGGCCCCGTTTGGGCAACCCGCCGTGTGGTCTCATGTTCATGTATGGTTGGTTGCACATAAGGCCCGAGGATTCGACACTGTCTTGTAGCGAGAACAGGCTTGTTAATGTGTTCCTGATCAGGAAGTATGGGTGGCCTAAACCAGGAGAGTGGCGTGCTTTGCGCCGGACTTGTCATCTTATGTCTAGTCCCTGTTCACTTTGATGTAACTAACTGTTGTTGACATTACTTGGTAAGCTCTTCTTGTTCAGAACATACACGTTTGGCTCCGGTAACTAGAATAAATTCAATCTAGCGGTACTAAATTAGTTTTGGAATCTGCTGGATTAGATTTAGTGACGACATCTTCACGATTTGGACACATTCTGAAACTAATTCACTACAGTATCTCACTTCCTTTTTTCTTTTTAGAACCATTTGTGGCCTATTTACTGACTTCCCCTCATATGTCAAATGTGGTGCTTTCACAAAATGTAGGGGGGGCAACAAGGGTCCTAACTGTGGCGGCTCATGGTGAATTCTCCCAACAGGATATGTTTGGGAACTATTTTGTTAACAAATAAAATATATTATTTATTTTAATTTTGACCCTCTATTTTTATTTAAATATTTTAGTCATGTTTCTAGGTACCTATTGTGATAGTTTTTTGGAAAGTCACTGAAGTCATGCTAACTTTGTTAATAGCACTAAATGCTATATTACGTGTGTGCTTTGAGAGTAAGCGTGAAAGGGTTGATAAAATGGCCTGAAATGCATCCTTTAGTTTCAAAAACTAAAACTGACTCACGGTCATGAATTATTTATTTTTGCAGTCACATTATGGAAATTAGAAACCATTAAAAATATGTGTCTGTTAAATTGCAACCGGATTTATTCAGAAGCTTGTTAAATTAGTCCTAAGATTGTTCTCGGGAAACAGCCGTGTAGAATTATTTGTTATATTCCTAAATGAAGTGCTATATATTTATTTTTCCCTGTAAGATATGAGTCGTGTATGCAGAAACTCCAACAGTTGGACTGGCAACGCAGTAACGAAACCCAGCAAATGGCTGCATCCACAGCTCAGGCACTTGCTTATAAGGAGGAGCTCAAAGATATCTTAGAAAAAGTAGATAAACTTAAGGAGAAAGATTCCACTATCTGGCAGCACAAGATACAGGTATTAACATACACTTTAATTTGTTGCTTGTGTTCATTTTATATTTTATTAATGTTTGTTTGTAATTAATATTAATAAAGGTCTACACCTTTAACTTAAAAGTGAGATTTTAAACATTTTGTCGACCTCGGGGGTCTTGGGGTAAAGTGCTTGACTCAGGGCCCGATGTTCAAGGGTTTGAACCCAACCAGTCTCAACGGGTTTTTCTTGAGCGATAAAAATCCATATCACAACTTCCTTCAGAGGGGAAGTTAAGCCGTCGGTCGCATGTTGATTGTGGCATGTAAAAGAACACTGGAAGGTATATAAAAATATATTTTACAGCAACATTGGTAGGCTCTTTCGCTCTCACTCATAGAAATTCTCGTGTGCCGATATATTCAGTCAGTTCAGGCAGTGCACGTAAAATACCTCAAATAAATAAAATAAAATTTAAACATGTTCTGACACTGTAAAGTGAAAAACGATATGATTGCTACAATATTCAGGATAGGTTGAACGTTCCTTTCAGAGATGTCACTCATAGTTTAAGGCAGAGTCTGTGATGGACGTGTGAGATCACCATCTACCTATCAAAAGCACAGCCACCACTGACTCGATTTTGGCATTTAGACTGCCATGGTCTTGTAAACAGGATAAAACTTGTATAGATAGATCATTGATAGAGCTGAGGTACCTTAAGCCAAAGATAACAGTCTCATTTCCATGTTTAGGTGCCATTTTTCAACAAATTAATACATATTAAATTATATGCTCCCTATGGATGACAATATACCGGTATCAATTCTATCCTCTATGTCCATGTAAACATATAGACTACAGTTAAAATGTGTACAAGCCACCGCATAATTTCCAACCTCAAATTACCAGTGTCTGTGTTTCTGATCGTGGTCAAGAAGCCAACATTCATACACGACCATAACAGATTTTGCCTTAAACTATAAGTAAAGAATGACCCTGAGCGTGGAACACATCCTGGATAGCTTAATGTTAGAGTATTGACTATTTAAGCAAAAGGTCCTGGGTTCAGTTACCATTTTCAGGAGTTATTTTTAACTTTTATTAATGGAAATGTATTGAGTTTAGTTCTAGTTGAAACACTATGTTTTATTCATCATCATAATACCTTTTTATTTTACATCCATTACTGTTTCCAGGCTGTGGCCTGGGTCAACTTTTTATTCAGGCCATATATTTTCCACTACCGGCTTGCTAGGCATGTCATATCTTCATACGTCTTATATTCTAACTTAAGACTAGGACAGACACAACATCCAGTCCCCGGCCGTTAATTCATCACTGTGAAAAATTAAACCCACATTTCACCAATGATACATTTTTCGACCATGCTGGGAATCAAACTCGGGACCCTTAGCTCAATAGTCAGACATGCTAATGACTTAGCTAAGGGGTTGGATACAAATATAATTATTACATTAGCAATTCCCACAATTTTGTTTAATGTTCCTGTATTGCATTAAAAAATAATGAAGTTAGTAGGCCTGGATTGATTATTTTTATGGTTTAATATAATATGAAATAGATTGTATGTATTACAATATTATATTTCCGTTACACAGTTTATAGTCTACAGGACTTTTAATATTTAGGCTTTATGGATTATGCATTTTTTAAAGAGAATTTAATAATTAGTCAAATAACATTTCTTTCAAATAGATCAGCTTCACTTGATCAAAGTTTTACGAATGTGTAAGTAAATACTTCATAGAATACAGACAAAGTATTTATAACAGGTTTCTGTGACTTTTGTTACTGTCTTTAGGAAGAAGTAACTAACGCCGTGTCCATGCTCAGGTCAGAGTACAACAAGGTGGAGAGTATTCTCTGTAGACACAACGAAATGTTGGAACAGCTGGTGAGTAAACTGCAAGCAGACTTGGACGCCTCGTCTTGCAAGCAGACCGAGATCGAGGGTCAACTTACTCGCACCCAATCAGAACTGATGGAGGCAAGACAATACACGGACGAGTTGGCACACCTGCGTGAGGTCGCTGCAGTGGTTGATGAGATGAGAGTCATTAACTCGGAGCTGCGGGAGAAATTACGTAAACTGGAGGACACCCTAACCATCAGAGACAAAGAACTTAAAGAGAAAACAGAGCACATTATAGTTTCAGAGCAACTACTAGACAGACAAGCTGAGGCTTTGAGAGAATTGCAAGAGTTAAAACTGGAGAATGAACAACTAAAAGATGAAATCGAACTGAAGGAGTCGGAAAAGAGGACAAGTCGGACAAGCGAGACTCAAACTGTTATATCTGGCCAGGTATCTTCTGTCATTTCGTCATCTGAATATAAAGCACAAGAATCGACAGAAGATGATGATAAAGCAGAAGAAAGAGAAGCTATGTCTCCAAATATTAACGACAAGGAGTTAATCGAAAAACTTAGAAAAGAAAACGAAGAGCTACAGGATCTTCTTGATCTTAAGATGGATCAACTTAATCAAATGGTGGATAAGACTAATAGCCTTGTTAGACACAATGAAAGGATGAGGGCGCAATTATCAGGATTGAAGGAGAAGTATGTGGCTAGTGTCAAGCTGGACAAATCTACACTCACCGAGGAAAACTCTGTAAAGAAAATAGAAGAAAAGCTTAAAAACACACCAGCAGAAGATATCTACAATGTGTCGGACACAGATTCCATAGTAGTTCAGACGCAGACAAATCTGCAATATGAGGATAGAAACGTACAAATATCACAAAATGGCGCCAAGCTCGAGGAAGAAGTGACGCGTCTTCGTGTCCAAAACACTTGTCTTACCTTTAATATGAAACAAGTTCAAGATGATCTTGTGAGACATGAAGTTGAGCTCGGTAAAACATTGGCGGCGTTGAAAGATGCTCGGGACCTCGCTTCTAACGCGAAACTGCAAGAAAATGCGAAACAAAGAACACAACTGAAAGAAATGAAAGCCATCCTCAAAGAGCAAGAAGACGAGCTTGTAATGCTGATATCACAATCATCTACAGCGGTTGACCTCTCGACCTTGATCGAAAAATTAAAAAAGGAAAATGCACTGCTTAGTAAAAGTGTTAACAAACTTTTAACCGAAAAAGAGGAAATGGAAGAATCTGAACTGGCATCAATAAATCTCTCTAGAGAAGAAAATTCATTATTCGTCCAAAAGTCTGGTAGTGGAGAAGATGTACATAAAAAAAATGAAGAAACGAAAGCAAACAAAGTTGCACCTCCTGTAACAATTTACATGGCTTTGGGAGTCCCAATAATGTCTAGAGATCCAAAAAACTACGTCCACATAAACAAAGATGATAACCAGATCGATATCAATTGCTGTATGTACATGAACGCAAATAATATACCTGAGAACAAAGAAATAGTTTCAAAGTCTGTAGAAGAAAAACTAACACTGAAATGTAAAAATAGTTTTGATTATGAAAGTAGAGATTTGACATGTAGGAACACGTATGTCCACTCGGGAGACATTATTTGCGAGAAAGAAAGACGAAAGAATCGAGAGTCTAAAGAGATGTCCTCGCCTTCTGACTCTTTGAGTGATGAAGTTCCGTCGAACGTTATAGAGGTGCAAGCAAGTGTTCATCATGATGGTGATGTAAAGGATGGGGTTAGAGAGGAGAAGCCCCTGATTAGGTCTAACAGCACCTCTTCGTCGGACCTCGACGTAGAGATGAAAGGCAGTGATACTCAGCCGGGAACTTTCAGGATCAAGTCACGACCGGCTAGAGTAAGTAACATTATTTCACAACTGAATAGATTTTAATTAGTTTGTTTTTTAATCATTCGAGCACCTTCAAAATAATAAATAACATATTTAACTGGGCTTCAAGTTCAGGACGTAAGCCTGTGCGAACCTTCGAAATTTTGAATCCGAATCTTGGTAATAATAATTTAATACAAACACACCGGAAACCAGTTTTTTGTTGTTTTATTTTTAGCACCGCGTCTTACTATCCGTTCGAGTTATATGCTTACATGCTAATTATACTAATTGTCCTAGGATTGGGGAGGGTTATATTTATAGGAAGTATACCCAAATTTTCATGGCGGGAGAGTGGAAAACCATTTTGGAAAAACCCCTCTCAATACACCAGACTAAGATTCAAACTTCGATCTCCCCATCATTGGTAGTCTAGTCCACCACGATACTAGCACATTAGAAACCAATTGCATGGTAGAGTGAATAGAAATATTAACTTCACTTTCAGGTCGTAAAGGAATCATGTGGGTGACAGTTGATTGTGAAAAATAATATCTTGTATTTTGAAAAAGTTGCTTGGTCCACCTTTTTGTAAATACTAATCAACCTTTGCACTATGATTAAAAAAGTGGTGTGATATGTATTTGATTTTTAAACTTTTGAGATTTATGCTTTTGGTTACCTTTTTATTTAATAAACCTAAAATCGCTCTAAAATGACTACTAAGATTATTTGAAATATTTTATTATCGGCTAGGATTCAAAAACTTAACATAAAATATACTCAAGATAGATTTGTTTTGAAACTTTATCATAGTAACCTCTAGGCTGGTTCCTATTATTTTGATTCCACGTCATTCTTTGTGTTCAGAATAAATAGAACAAGATATATTCACAGGATGCAGCAACCAACACTTTTTCAACACAAAACTTTGAGCTTCAAAAGGAATTGCAGTTGGAACGGGAAAAGTCAAAGAAATATCAGCAGAGCTTAAAGAAACTTAAAGCAGAAGTTCAAACTTTGAAGATCAAAACCGGTACCGAGAGTAAGAAAATTATCAATTTTGAAACAAATCTATCTGCAAAAGAGAACAACAGCACTTTGGCAGGGTTGATGAACTCACCCCATTTTGATCAAAATGTCATCGAGTTTCAGAAGCAGGTAAGATTTGCTCTTTAATTCTTGTCCGATACACAAAGTCGTTCTTGAAATAGAAATTTAATAGAACTTTAACTAGTCATTTTTGAAAATAGCTACTAAGGTGTTTTCATAGGATTATTATTATATTCAAAGCCGATGCAACCACAATTATTTTTAAAAACATTAACTTTTACTTCTTAAAGGATTTAATGTTTAAAAACAATTATTTTTCATTTTATGTTTGAGGGACTTGATCCAGGTAGGACAGCGCTAGGAATAAATAGCTTGTCAAGGCCCTGTCTTCAATCATTGTTGAACAATTACCCCTTGTGATTATGTTTCAGGTGAATGAGCTGGAACAAAAGTTAAATGAGGAAAACTCAAAACGGTTTGCCTTGGAAGTTCAAGTTAACAAAATGCGATATGAGCTTCAGGTAAGCTTTACCAGCTCTCGGCAACATTTTATTGAAACGATGGGTCAATCACATTCTAGTTTTGAAATGTTAAGTTTTTAGTTTTATTATGTTTATTTTGTTTTAACTTTCTTGGATCGTGTTGGCTACTTTTCTTACTGTACTGTTTGCAGCGTTGATTAATATTTTGATAAATTGTGCTATAATAAAGTAAAAGGGTGCATGAAAACACTGCAGATAAGGTTTGGGGTGTGCGATGTGGTTTAATGCCAGATAGAGGTTGCATGGAGCAGATATTTGCATTGCATCAACTGATTGAGAAATGTATGTCAGTAAAGAAGAAAAGTTTATTGTGTATTTGTTGATCTGGAGAAAGCATACATTCTGGTGAATAGGAGTATGTTATGGAATGTCCTTAGAGATTATGGTTAGTAAATGCAATTAAGACGGTGTAAGATGGAAGTAAAGAGTGCATTAAAATGGATGGAGCTTTGAGCGAATGGTTTGACATTGAACAGGATGTTTTACAAGGTTGTGTAATGTTTCCATGGTTGTTTGACTGTTTAATGGATTCATTAATAAGTGTATGAGGGATGCTTGTGAGTACACAAATGGACAATGTGAATGTGATTGTGCTGTTATGTGCAGATGATACCGCATCAATGGCTGAGAGTGAAATGACTTGTAGAATATAGTTAAATTGTTTGAATATAGTGACAGGCAGAATGGATCTTCATATAGATGTCTCCAAAATTACTGTGATAGATTTTGATAGGGACAGATCAGGAGATGATTGTCAGCTCAGTATCAATGGAAAACTTTTAAAACCAGATGTGAATGATATTGTGTATCTGGGCAGAATGTTTAGTAAAAATGGAAGGATGAATGGTGAAATCGGCAGACGGGTGAATGCTTCTCCGAGAGTTGTTGGATGTACATGGTATATTGCAAAGAACAAAATGCTTTCTAAAGAGGCAAAGATGGTAGTATATAAAAGATTGTTAACACCAACATTGTTGTATGGATGTGAAGCGTGGGGTTGTCAGGAGAAACAAAAGAACGAGGTGAATGCGGTTGGAATGATTTATCTAAGAAATGTATGTGGAAAAATTGTATATACATATTCAGTAATGAACGGGTGCTGAAGGAGTTCAATTTGAGAGGGAATCCAATAGGCCATTATGAAGGAAGCGTTTTACATTGGTTTGGACATGTTGAGTGATGAAACAAATATATGAAGGTAGAGATCAAAAGGAAGGGATAGGCCATGTAAGGCGTAGCGTGGCCAAGTGTTGTAGACGAATGTGTGAAGAAGAGAAACATTAAGAGTTCTAAGAATAAAATAGCAGGTATGACTCGGTGTATGGATGTTGTTGAAGAGAAGGGAGTTTGTAAGGACAGGAAAGTGTGGAGGAAGTTAGTGAGGATGTATGGATGTTGTAGAAGCGAAGGAAGTATGCAAGGACAGGGAAGTGTAGGGAAGTGTGGAGGAAGTTAGTGAGGATGTATGGATGTTGTTGAAGAGAAGGGAGTATGTAAAGACAGGAAAGTGTGGAGAAAGTTAGTGAGGATGGATTATGTATGAGGCTGTTTTTTGAGATAAAGGCACAGTTTTTTGCCTACTCCGTAAGGGAACGGCGTGATTAAGTGTGTGTGTGCGTGTGTTTTTTTTAGTTTTTTTAGCAAATCTATCTGTGGTAATTTCCTAGTACAGTTAATATTTATTGAAACAATTTTTTCTCCATAATTCTTACTACCAAACAGAAATAACTCTGCTCATTAAGAAAAGCATAGTTGAAAAATATAACCAGTGAAATTGAGATATACTCTTTGCCCTTTATGTTGTAGAGAGCTACCTGTAAATATGTAGTGTTCTTGTTTGCAGGAAAAGTTTCACCTAGAGAGAGAACTAGCGAACCTGCAGACACACATGGAGAAAGAGTTTGTGTCGAGACATGAACTGGAGACTTTAAGGTGCAGCTATGAGGCAGCTTTGAGCCATGCCAAAAAGGAGGCAGAAATGATGGCCAGAGACACACTCAACAAAAAGATATATCATATCAATTCCTTCATTGATAAACAGGTATACAGAAATGCATTAAAAAAAACATTTAAACAATCTACTAATAATTTTTTTTTTTAATTGGACAGCGTGCATAGATCTGTAAAGTATTGTAACAAATAGCAAGTTATGGTGTATTTCACTATTTAATAAGTGTATTTTACTGTTTATATTTCCGGAACATTTCAAGGAGAAATGTAATCTTTTGGTGTTGGTTGAACCCCCAGTATTAATAATAATACTTTGTTTTCCCTCTACATCGTCTAGGCTAGTAGATTTAAAATTAAAAACAAAGCCCTATATTATATGCTTTTAAAATACTTTAAAATAAATATGGAGGGGTTTAATTTTTTTTTAAAAGTACCTCGCATTCTCTTGTTGATAGTCTTTATCATAGCAGGTACAACCCCCTCCATAGTAAATGTTTTGGATTTTATGAGCGTCAAACTAATTTGACACATTATATGCCAGTCTCGTTAAATGCAAACTCTCCAGATTAATATGCTCCACAAACCGAGATGAGGAACTGGAGATACAGTTTTTTTGATGTTTTGAACACAGAAACTGATCATACAATTCCAATTGTTCGTTCTCAGGTGGAAGAGCAGGCGCGACAGGCTCGCCTTCAACATAGCACAGAGTCCCAGCGAACACATGCTCTGGAAGATGAGCGCTCCAAGCTGCTGTCGGAACTGGCACGGCTCCAGGCCACATTGCAGGCCAAGGAGGAAGGGGAACGAGAACTTCGAGAGAGACTTGCCCAGGAGAAACACGAGACGCGCAGGAGGAAACTCATAGAAAAGTCATACAGCGTTAACTTAGCTCCCACTGTGACCAACAGGTAACTAATTGTACCATAAATCACCTGGCTTTTATCTTTTTTTTAAATAAAATCTCAGTTGTATTGAAGTTATATGCTTAAAAAGTGGCCAATAGCCTTTTTTATTAATATATATGAATTGGTTCTTACATTCACTAAAAATGGTTGTATAAATTTAAACAGGCCAATCTTCTAAATCAAAGGTTGACAACCTGTTTGTGGCCCAATCGAATAAAATAGACAATTAGTTCAAGATTAATTAAATACGTAGCATATAACCCGAACGAGTAGTAAGACGTGGTGCTAAAAAAAAAATACATGCATTTTGACTCGAAATAATAATGGCTTTTTATTTTAAAATAACATTTCATTAAATCAGTAATGATAAATAAAGTTTAAAAAAAATATGTTCTTTCAATACGGAAATCTTTCCCAACACATTATAAAAATAATAATTTTACTAAAGTAATATTACAGTGAATATTAACACACAAGATGCAAAGCTGTGTGTAAGGAAGTGTTCTAGTGAGAGGAGGAAGAATGGTTTAAGGATAAAGGAAGATGGAAGCATTTTACTAAACTGACCCGGCCACAGGCTGGAAACGATGATGATGGTGATGATGCAAATCATTGTAATTAATTATTCACAAAAAGAAAAAAGGTGATCCGTTGGGGACACCATCATAACATTTGCACATAAATCCTTCTGATATTGACAAACATGTGCCAAAATTTCATATTGCTTGTATGCTAGCATGTAGCAGCATGTACAGGATAGCATAGTGTAATACTAAGCCATCTATCTTAAAATTAACTATGGCTCTTTGAACACTTATCATAAACATGAACCGCACTTTGTTGTAACGAGAAAAATAGTAACATATTTATACTATTCATGTTATTACATAAGAAACTAATCCTAAGACCATTTTTTTACATTTCAAAGAATCATGTTCAAAACAGGAACCGCGCGAATTGGTACACACATACGTACATACATACATACACACAGTAGACTGTGTGTTTCAACCCTATCCTAAGACCTTTTTTTTTTACATTTTAAGGAATCATGTTCTAAACAGGAACCGCGCGAATTGGTACACACATACGTTCATACACACAGTAGACTGTGTCAACCATATCTTATGATTATTTTCTAGTAAGGAGAAGGAGCTCAACTCTAAAGGTTGTATGTTGTCACCCATTCATCGTCCCATCACAACTTCGTCTCTTATCAACCCTGTGATGAGTCCCACTCTTGCAATGAGCGTGACCACCAGCACGGACAATGCGCTCAGTCACATCCTGAAGAGAGAACTCGAGAGGAGTATCCGCAAGCACTCAGGTACCTCATACAATACAATTGCTGTCTTTAACTTGTTTTGAAACCAAATACGATAGATATTGATAGTTTTAACTTAATAATAGATGTATATTCCTATTATGGTTCACTGTATGTATGTATGTATGTATGTATGTATGTATGTTGTGTGCAGAGTCGTTGCCCGATGAGCAATGTTCAAGCGCCTCGCCAGGAGCGTTGTCAGATGATCACATGGATATACTGAGGAAGAAATACTTCCTGCACTAAGCAACCAACCAACCAACATTCTTTCAGAGCTGCCAAATTATTTAAACATAATACTCAAACTGATCTAGTCATTAGATTATATTTAATTTATATTAGGAAGTAAGACCACAAGAAATATAGGTAGATATTTTTCATACAATTATCTACAGTTATATCTATTCAACCGACTCTAAAATAATAAATAGTTTTTGGTCTGCTGCTACAACTGTACAGCTTTCAAAAAAGTTACAAGATAATTAATAAACATAATTGATTTTACTGTGTGTTTTCATTAAATTTTATATCCTAAACTAGTTCTATAATTTAGATTTGGTTAGCTCTGTAAAGTACATTCTTTGAATTTTGGAGGAACTTCATAGTTTTGTTATTAAAAAATAACCAAAACTCCTTTGGAAAAAAGCGTCAATAATAATTGTTTGAGCTTCTTGCGGAAAGGGCTCTCTCGATTGTTTTCACTCAGTACATGGAATGCACGAGGACACTTCTAATGTAAAATTGACTTCATTGGCCATTCCGTTTTTCATCCAATTCATCAATAGCAGATCAGAATCAGTTTTAGGAGGTAACTAACCATCTAAGTCTATTCTATAAAGACCACCTGTGTTTCTAGAACTAACTATAACTCTACCATTAATTGTACATCCTCGAGCCTGTTAGATTTACTACTCTCCTGATGAAAAAATAACAAACCCATTTTTCACCCATCTGATTGGCTGATAGCAAGTTCATCCTACTCCCCCCTCAATGTGAAACTTGGGCTCGGCCGTTACAACACATGATCGCTTGAAACTTTAATCTCAACATTTTCTAGATATTTATTAAACACACTAAAAGTCTTGAAAACTAAAAATTCAAATAAATTCAAAATTAATTGCAGATTTTATAACGGAAAGAAGAACACATTTCACATGTTACAAAAATTTCAAATCGTCCACTATAACTGATCCTACGCACGTTAGCTCGCCACAAATTAGTGGTGAAGTTTTTGGCAACGATATATCGATAATCTCTTGAATTAAAATAAATATAACGTTTTATTGCTCCATTTTTATTTACTACATCGATTTTTGTTCTATTTTTATTAAACTTGTCCTATTCAAAGAGCTAAATAAAACATTAAAAATTGAAAAGCGACAAAGAATATAATCACAGGAGAGCGGACATTTTAATTTGATAGGAATATCGTAGCTTTCGATATACACATTGTGATGTATCAATTAATGATAGAGCTATCGATAATGCCATCCCTAGTCTACGTATTATATGTTGATTGTTTGTTTAGAATAATTTCGAATGCTGCCATTTTGTTCAGTTGCCAGTTTTATTGAAAGCTAAGAATCGAGGGTATCGAGTTTGACATCACTAATATATATATATTTCGTCTACTTGTTTTAGTTTCCCTTCTTTGTCGATTTCTGGCTCCATACAACACCATAAATCTTTACAAATCAAGACACATTTCCAATTATTATAATTTGACATCCCTTCAAGTATTTCCACAGCCAGTAATCTTGCCTCTCTCTCTCTTCCATCATGCTTGATGATTACTTCCACCCAATATTTAGAGGGGTGGGGGGAACTTTGATGAAAGAGTTTGTTTTTATATTTTGTAAACTACACGCTGTGTGAGGTTAACCACTTTTATTATGAAAAGGTTAACTCACAAACGTAACCAAACTTTTTCACTCTATAAATCATAAATAACAAATGGAACATGAGACAGCACCAGCGGCGCATAACGAGTGAGCTCATTGGTTTACAGTTCCAGCATGAACCACTAAAAAGCATTATTAAACAAATTAAAATCCAAAATATTTTGAAAAAAAATAAATATATATATATATAGAGAGACACACACACACACACACACAAATATTCCAATCCTCTAATCTCAAAATTTTCATTGAATATTAGAGGTTCACATCCCTTAAAACACATGTTTTAAAGATATTTTTTTAACTGAAAAAAAATCTTTTAACTTCAATAAGATTGTTTTTTTTTAAATAAACTTGTGATAATTAATAGTTTTAAAGCAATATTCTTGTAAATTAGTCTTAGTGTGAAGATTTGGCTCCAAACAACATTTTAATTCCCTTCCTCCATGTGGAATGTAGCTGTTTACTTGGTGCTGACCTTGACATCAGCCCAGAGACACCACTTACTACCCGAGAGAGCTGCACAAAGTGCACTAAGTTGTACTTGATACACAATATTGTGACCTGCTTCAGTGGCCGAATGGTCTAAGGCGTCATTCTCATGTTAGACTGGCCTGTGGATGGCGAGGGAATCGGGAATCAAGTTCCGGTCGGGTCTACTGAATGTGGTTTATCCTAAATGGTTTCCCTCTCTCTTTACACGCAAATGCAGGGTGTCCTACCATCAGGGAAAATCAGGGAAAATGGGAATTAGCCGGGAATTTTAAGTGATAGGGAAAAAACGGGAAATCAGTAGGGAATTTGGTAGATTACAATAAAAATCCGGGAAAATGTGGTTTTACTCAAAATATGAAATAATTTAGTAATCACTAAATTAGCAAATTTTAATGTTATTCAAACTGTCATTCTTTTGTTTGTAGCTGTGTAATATATTTTTAATTCTTTGTAAACAATGTTAATACAAATTTAAAATAACATGTTTACTTAGATTTTGAAAACTTTTTATATTATTCATAAAAACGGTGGGGGGATGGGGGGGACTAAACATACTTTTTAGTCGGGAATTTTAGGAAATGATCAGGGGAAATCAGGGAAAAATTTGGGAATTTCATTGGTCAAGTTGATTAGACACCATGTAACCACTCAACTATTGGTCATAACCAACCGGCTTGATTCACTTTTTTTTAACTGCTTCCATACTCAACTCAAGGAAGGAAAATGCGGAACGTTTGGCCTTTAATCGTGTGTTTATTTAAATTTACGATTCTGGTAAGAACTTTTAGAAGATACAAACATACGTGTTTGCTGTCAACATCGATAATATTTTATTATATTATTAGTACTATTCCATATATATTGATACTAACTATGAAAAGTGATAGCTGGAGATCACATGACTTTACGTATAAATGTGTGAAATTTTGTGTGTGTGTTTTTTTAATCGCCACGTCCTACTTCCTCTTAGGTTTATACGCATATACTATGATTACTCAAATGAGGTAGAAATGAGGANTCATAATTTGAGTATGAGAAAAGTTAAATAAAAACGTATATATATATATAATATAGGAAGAGTAAACATGGGTCATAATACCAACAATATATATATATAGTAAGAGTAAATATACAATATATTATATTTATTTTATATATATATATAGCGTAAGTTCTAGTGATCAGACATTGAAACAAAATAATTAAACTAAAATAGGAAAGCTAAATTTATCAAAAAATTTTGTAATAGATATTTATTATATCGATAGAAAACTGTAAACATTCACAGATCATCACTGTACAAATAGTTCAAATCACAGATCATACTTGAGAATGAAGATGTTTGGCTCGAGTTGTTACGTTAAGTTACGTGAATCGTGATCACACATACGTTAAATTAACTTTAAGTGAACATTACGTTAAGTTGATCGTGATCCCGGCATTATCTTGAGGTATGGAAGGGGACCTCTCAGTGTGAGATCAGGGAGGTAAGGGTGCCCGATCTCATGCGGTCTTTCGTTGGACTTGATAATCACACATATGCGATTGATAAGGTCCTGTTGATGAACTGTTGTACCCTTAATATTCAAAACTCTAGTGACTTTATAAAAAAAAATTAAACTAACAATATAAATAAAAATAAAATTTTTTTGACCAACATAGTATCAAAACTACAAAACAATAGAGACTCAAAATAAACATCCAACATTACAAGTTAACTTAAATTATACATCCCTCTTTCTCGTTTCTTCTTCAATATATTACAAAACATACCTCAAAATGTGAAAATAAGTTTTCCTTAAAGAGAGATAACATATTTACTTTAAAATGAAAAATAGCTTAATTAATTATCGGAGTAAAATAGTTAAATTGAGGCGGCGAGTTTCAAAACGCTCATCCAAAAAAAACGAGTTATCATTAAATTGTGATTAAGTTGGCACTCCTGCATATTGTTAGAGTCGAGTTATGTTACAAAAAAACCCTTTTCCTAAGTAAATTTACATTTAAAATATCAGTTTGTCTGCAAAACTATCCTTATTCGGTCTGATGTTTACAACAAAACTTTCCTAATCCACCTCGGGAGGTTTGTAGCATAAGTAGCCTTTTCCACAGCAGCAAAGTTTAAAAAAAAAATTACTACCCCAGACAAATAAGTTGATAATTTTAAAGAATTTGGAACAGTCAAGAGACTTGGTTCTGAGATTCCTGTTTTGGATCGGAAAACAGCTGTACAGGAGGTTTTAAAACCAACAGGGCGATGGCATTTCAAGATGTCGCTATGCAAGAGGAGAATTTTGACAAGAAATAAAAAAGGGAATGTGTTAGTGAGGGGTGAAGTCGACTACAGAAATGATTTAGGAGTTGCCATGTCTATTAAAGAAGGGTAAAACTGTTAATGATATGAAACCTGTTCAACTGCAGAATAGGGTTCCAGTTAAACAGGCTAAGTTAACAGATTTAGAAAAACTGTCTGGTAAACATTTTGGCAGTGTTTGGAGAAACCTTAAAGACCAAAGTTATTATAAAAGTAGACCCGCCTCGGTGGCGTAGTTGACTAACGCGCCAGTCGTGTTGAGCCAGACCACTGAGGACGGGGAGATCAAGGTTCGAATCTCGGTCCAGTGAACTGGGGGTGGTTTTTCACTCTCCCTCCACGCAAATGCGGGTTCACTTCCTCTAAATTCAATCTTTCCCATTCCGAATCCATTAGTGTAATTAGTACTTAAGCGTATAACCTGAATGGGTAGTAAGACATGGTGCTAAATAATAATAATAAATTAATATTATAAAAGTATAATAGATGGTGGCTAAACCATCAATGATGGTGAACTGGTGGTTGATAAGGACATGGACAATGTGTTCATGGATGAGAATTAGGATTTATTTGTATAAAGTACCATCCTGTGTGAAACGTTCCAATAACATTGTCTCAAATTTTTGGATAATTTTGTATTGTTTTATTTTATGTTCCTTAACATCGGGTTAAATTGTCTGATTAATGTTTTTTGACAATGTAAAACACGGTTTAATTAAAGATTTTACTTCAGCTTTTACTATAATTTTTATATTTGTTAAGATTTTGTAAAATAATAATAATAATGATACCAATATTTTCAGATTCATATTTTAATTTATTGGTACCAAAACTAACCTTTTCCCAAAATATTGTCTGCAAAACTTTCCTTATCCAAACTGTTTTCTTTAATAACTCATAAATTTATTGTAGTATTTATCTTTAATCAATATTTTATATCTCCCATTACAATATTTTATCAATAAAACAAAGAGCAATCATAAACCAACATTTAGGCATGAGCTAAACTTTTTTTTGCGATTTACAGAAAATCACTTTTGGTGGATAAGGACCGTTTTGAAACTATAATAAATTATTAAAAAAAAAATTAAACCTAAAAAATGCGTAAAACTATAAAATACCGATGTACTATTGTAGTCAGATTGGGAATATTATTGTTTCATTTTTAAGGAAAACTTCATACTTCCTAAAAGATCTAAGAACTAATGGAGAATCCGTGACAGAAGACAGAGTTATTGCAGTTAAGAGGACTACCTAGCCATGGAAGATAAGAGGGTATGAGAAATAGACAAGCGGAGAGTGACAAAAAGGTGGTTACAGTCTTCAACATCCTTAACTACAGATGGCCCAAACTAGCAGTAAGACTCGGTGCTAAAGAACACCAATAATTCCGATTTAATATTCATGCATAGTGAATAGTGCATAGCGTACAGTTCACAATTCATAATAAAAATACAACAGTTTAAAATTAAATCATAACCTTTATAAATAAGCAAGATAACATAATTTTTGATAACATGATTTTTGAAGCAAACACATTAAATTAGTAGGATACAACAAAAGGGCAGGAACCCATAAAAGAATAAATATAGCAGTATTAACTTGCAGAAACTACCACGAACAGGTATTATATTTTACAATTCGGTACTCATTAACGGAAACTAAGGAAAAACCTTTGATTCGATATAAAATTGATGAAAAACATTCTTAAAACCTCGAATAGAAACACAGCCATAATACAAGATTTAATCTAGTCAGCCTCTTCCGTCAGCGACTAAGTAATAGAGATTAATCACCAATGGTAAGCTGTCAAACGCACTATTTTAATGGGTAATATTAAGACACACATTAGGATTGGGCACGCATACCATACAAAAGCTTGTGACCTTACTCCCTTTTACTAAAATAGTATAAATTTGCAAAGGTTCTTTCGAAGGGAAAATATTATTTACCTAAATTTATACATACAAGCCCTCATACTTTGTCTGACTAAAATTTAAGCGCATTAAACCCAAAATTGGTATATTTTATAAACCGAGAACTAGAATGAATGTTTAATACTAAAGATTGAAAACATCCTTAAACACATATGGGACCAAGCCCATAAAAAATAAGCATGACTACTAAGATGACAATAAAAAAAACTATATGAATAATTATTAAACTAGCCGAACAGATATTTAGAAATAAGTACCGGAGTATTAGAAAGACTTGGTCATAAATAGAATTTAGCCTGCATTTTAAATATCCAAAATAATTTAGCTTATAACTAGTGTCGCCAAGAATGCCATTCTGTGGCAAAACCATAATATATATATATATATAGATCAAGTCCCCCAGTGGTGTGAAAGACGGGAAGTAATCAAAATAGAAGAAAAGGTCGCATCAGAAAGGATGCATGGAATGACATCACGGCCGCAGATCCACCGAAGGAACAGCCTCGAAGGTTTGGCTGGGTGGGAACATTGGTCTAAAATGCACCAGAAGACTGTGTCTGACTTCTACGCACGGCTAACCGAAACACATCATCAAACCGTAAAGAGAGAAATGTGCTGGGCCCCAGCAACATATTCTCTTTAGGGTCAATAGGAAGATGATCGTCCTGAAAAGGTGGTGAGTAGAGATGAAGTATTCAGGGTTGTGTAAATAATCAGAAATCGTATGATTAATGCCACAAATCTCCACCCCTTGGTCCGTCTGCCGCCAATGGGTAGATGACGCCAACCAAAAAGGCGCCTACCTGGATGTAGTAGCTCTCACGATGACAATCGGGTCTCGGTGGTCNCCTAAGGAACCATCCTTCACTCTTGACCGGTTCATCTTCTACTCTTCTAGTAAATGTTGAATGAGTCCACCAATGTAGAGGCAGCAACACGTCCAATATCCGCCATGCACACGGAAAACTAGCGAATGGTAAACCAGTGGGGAAAAAAGGATTCCACTGGGGGGGGGGAATAAAAAACTAAGTTTCAAACCTCTAAAGTCAAGTTTGAAGAGCTTCAAATTCTAGATTTCCAGGTATTTGAGTGTATTTTGGAGGCCGATCAAACAGAGAAAGAACTTGATGCCAAAAATAAATCAACAGAGGAATATTCTAATAACTTTTTTAAGGTTAGTGTTACAATAAAATGGATATATATAATCAATTTTATTGTATTGTATTGTATTGTATTGTATTGTGGTCTTACATTGCCACGCTAGGTAAGCAGAGCAAAGTGAGGTAAAAAGTGGAGGAAACATATGTACCAGTCTGCTACGAAATCCAAAAAGAACATTTAGAATACTCTAGGTCCAAATGTGACATCATCCCACCCTTCTCGAACTTTGGTGAACGTATATGATGTGGTACGTTGTTCCGACGTAGTTTGACTTCTCTGTTTCTTGCCAGTCAAAACAGTACTCAACTCTTGCTGCGAGTGACCTGACAGTCAAGGAGTAAGGTGCCGAACTTCTGTGCTGGGGGTCCGGGGTTCAATCCTCGGTCCTGGTACAAATGTATTTGATTGCTAAACCCTTCCTTCACCTCTGACAAGAAGTGTATTAATCACAACTTGTGGATGTGTGGAATACCAGGCCTCCACCGTGGTTCGGATCCCACGTTAAACTGTAGGTCCTACCATTTCATCTCACAATCACCCTACCATTACACATTAGTGTAAGTGCATATAGCCCGAACGGTTAGTAAGACGCTGTGCTAATAATAATAATAATAATTTAACCCTAAGCAGAAGCTGTCAAGGCGTCATCCATCGTATACAAAAGTGTTTGAAATTATGAATAATTAAGTCCATAGTAGACAAAGTTTTAACTATGAGAAATAGTGTATAGTAAACAAAGTATTTTCAGCTGTGAATAACAAAGTCTTTCCATTTTTATAATTAGGTTATAAAAAGGTAGGCCTACATTTAAAATAAATTGTGTAACTCGTAGGTACTTGAAATCAAGGTGTTTGTTAACAAATCTGAATGTAGCATAGGGTTATTTTTATAACTTTTTACGCTTTTTTTTAATGTAAGGATAGTTAGAAATGATATTGGTTAAGAATGGCTTAAAAAAAAAAGGTAGATTAAAATGACTAAAAAGATGTAGGGTATTAACATCTATCTATAAAATATACAATAATGCACAGCTGGTATTACGCAGGCTAGATTTGTATTTGTTGATTTAATTAATTATATTTATTATTGTGCCACCCAAATATTCACTTAAATTTTTTAAATGTGTATCTTAGATGTATATTTAAATGATACATCACAGGCAAAGTAAAAATATGCACAAAACTAAGTTATATAAATCAAAATTACAAACAAAGCTTTAAAATATAGGTATTATTTTATTTCATAGTATTGTTTCTTTTATTTATGTTTTCATTGAATCTAACTTTTTTAATTTTATTTATATTAGTTTGTGTCGGTCATACATGTTAGCTTTGTCTAGCATCCACGAAAAAACAGTATTGCTGTCCTGAGTCAGAGTATTCTAACAAGGTTATAATTAAATAAATTAGCTCTAAAAACTTGATTACATTTGTTCAAATGACAAACTTTGTGTAGAAGTCCTCCGTTCAAACGATCAATTAGGTTATCGGATTGAAGGAAGCATTACTACCCTGGTGAAAATCTCAAGAGGAAACCAGAGGAAAAAACCAGAGCAAACCAGAGCAAACCAAGNTATATTAGCCTACATCAACTTATTTAAAGAAACAAGTAATGAGCTTCTATCTTTCTTATGCTCTTCAAACCTTTAGTGAACATATGATTTAATATGACTAATCAAACAGTGATGATTGTATCTAATATATTCAATCAAATTAGCGAACGTTGTCGAAATCCCACTTTGCTATGTATATGTGTGTAAGAGAGAAAGAGATACTCGAAAGTTTATTTCGCTCTTACACAAGGATGTGCAGACGACAGACCTAAAATTTCAGCCACGTCATAATTATGTTCATTCAGCTATATCATAGAGACCATGACATCTTTTGGCATCCAGTTATATTATAAAGATCAATGATCATAGATAATAGATCAATGATGAATATTACACATATAGCCCATAATAACGTAAGCCGTTTAATGTATTAGTTAATATTAAAGGTTTGTTATAAGGTACTTATTATCTGTGTCTCAAAATTTAAAATGGCTGATATATTAATATATTTACGTTTTAATGAGTTCTAAACATGTGTATACAATTGATCGTCCCTTGATTTATTATTTTTGGGAATATATTTAGTGTTTGTTGATGAAAAAATGTATTGGAATCTTTATTTGGTACGTTATCACATATATATTTAAGACATTAATTGTCACTTTGTTTTTTGTCATTTGTCATATTTATCTTTGAACCTCAATCCCAAAAGTGTGAATATTGAGATTAGATTACCAAATATTTTAAATACTGACAGAAACGTATTAAAACAAAAAAATACGGGTAGAGAATGATTAAAGATCCCTTAGAAATTTTTTAAAATAAAAAATACCTTGCTACTTATCTTACGGTGCAATTTTTGTTTAACAACGGGTCTTACTACCCGGTCGGCTTATACGCTCGTGTATTGACTACGCTAATGGTTTAAGGGATTAGGAAGGTTATATTTTGTGTAAGTGTACCCGCATGTGCGTGAGGGGGAGTGGAAAAACCACCCTTAGTAGGCCTACACCGGGCCTAGATTCAAACGTCTTTCTCCCCTTCATCGACAGTATAGTCTACTGCGAGAGTAGCGTCTTAGACCATACGGCCACCAAGCCAGGTCACAGACACGTTCTCGACAGCTACTGTAGTATTGTTTATTTGTTTAGTTTGTTTTGCCATCTAGGCTTATTCAAAGCTTTTGATTGGCTTAATTTGACCATAGAGAATATAATCTATTCATTACAACGTTTATGGAACTGTTTGAAAACAAATCAATCAAAGCAAGTCCAATTTATCACGTCTTTGTAAGGTTATCTGCTATCTTTTATCGTATTTATTTGTACGCTAAAATGTCCGTTTAAAATCATACACACGAACAAAGTTTAAATTTTAGCAGAGAAGAGAAAATGTTTTTGATTGAATTAATAGATAAACACAAATAAACAATTGAAAATAAACAATTATATTGGCGTTCAATCACCTCAAAAATTTGTAACACTTCATTTATGTTTGGGTGAAAACATAAAAAAAAATTCTTCCACATTATAAAATTCCAGGAAATTCTTTCGTTCCAAGTATTTCTTTAGTCTTTGAAGTCTCAGGTTCCTTAGAACATGTAATTCATCTTCAAAGTCATTGTGTATTAATCATACAATAAATCACCTATTTCATAAGATAAATAAATTTAACCTCTTTTTAATAGTAACGAATCATCTTGAAAATAATATGGCGGAGTGTTTAAGCTTAGCGCTGTTAATGTGGGTGTTATGTTTGTTAACCGGAAGGTAGACCTCGCCTTAACTTCACAAGCACTTTTACGTGGACATTAGCGCTAAGCAAACATTGTAAAATCCAAAGTACCGGTAGGGGTTGTAATCACTTAACCTTATGTTAAGCCCTAACGAATAGAATAAGATGATATTTATAATTAACATTAAATTTTAAGTGAAATAAGGTTGTACAACTTGTATTAAATTAACACGAAAGACATAAATGTGTAGTATAATATAATATACATGCACAGTATTTGAATGATATTTGAAAGAGATTGGTAATATTAATTTCAAATTCTATGATACATTATAGATAGAAATATCTTGAAATTATAACAAACATCTAAAAAATTCGTTACATATTAACCCGCCTCGGTGGCGTAATTAGCTAACGCACCAGTCGTGTTGAGCTAAACCACCGAGGACGGGGAGATCGAGGTTCGAATCTCAGTCGGGTGAACTGGGGGTGGTTTTTCCTAAATGGTTTTCCACTCCCCCTCCATGTAAATGTGGGTTCACTTCCTCTAAATTCAACCTTCCCAATTCCTAATCCATTAGTGTAATTAGTAATTAAACGTATAACCCGAATGGGTACTAAGACGCGTTGCTAAATAAATTTAAAAAAAATACATATTAAAATTGTAGACATATGAGTCTAAATTATATACTTAAAACTATGTTTTAAAAAAACAAAGGATGATGTGATCATGCATATTTCTTATTTCTGTATTACTTTGAGAATTGACAGAAAAAGTTATTAAATTTTGTAAAAATATAAAAATTGAATTTCTTTCTTATCTGCCGTTCCTTGTTCCTTGGTAAGTGATGCAACATTATTTATACGACATGTTTCGTTGCTACGACCGCATCATCCTCAGGTCTGATGAAAAAGAAAAAAACACACCAAATGAAATCAAGGTTAAAACACAATGCGTTAGCCAATGTGGTATAACGTGCAAAATTGGTAAAGGTTAATAAATTATAATATCGAAAAATAATAATTTTGAAATAACATATTTACTAGGTGTTAAAACAATGAAATTGAGTATTCCATGTTGTGTGTCAATTACATTGTTTTAATATCTGGTAAATATGTTATTTCAAAATTATTATTTTTCGATATTATAATTTATTAACCTTTACCAATTTTGCACGTTATACCACATTGGCTAACGCATTGTGTTTTAACCTTGATTTCATTTGGTGTGTTTTTTCTTTTTCATCAAATCTGAGGATGATGCGGTCGTAGCAACGAAACATATCGTATAAATAATGTAGCAGTAGCCAAGGAACAGGGAACTACAGACAAGAAAGAAATTCAATTTTTATATTTTTTCAAAATTTAATAACTTGTTTTGTCAATTCTAAAAATAATACAGTAATAAGAAATATGCATGATCACATCATCCCTTGTTTTTAAAAACATGGTTTTACGTATAGTTTTGACTCAAATGTCTACAATTTTAATATGTACTGAAATTTTTAGATGTTTGTTATAATTTCAAGATATTCCTAACCATAATGTATCACAGAACTTGTAATTAATATTACCAATCTCTTTCAAATATCATTCAAATACTGTGCATGTATATTATATTATATTATATTATATTATATTATATTATATTATATTATATTATATTATATTATATTATATTATATTACATTATATTATATTATATTACACATTTATGTCTTTCACGTTAATTTAATAACCTAATTTCACTTAAAATTTTATTTTATTTATAAATATTCTTAAACGTTCCTTGTTAAACAATTAAAATGTTTTTTAAGAATAAGGTGACATTGTAAACTTGGGCCTAAGTATAGTTCAGGCTAATGAACTTAATATTATTTGTTGTAAGAGAATATGTTCCTCTCAAGCTGTCTCCATTCTTTAGGGGAGTTAATACATAGCATATTAAGTAAGTGGGGCTATGGACACAGCCTTCTTCCTATACTACACTTCCGGGGACAACGGATTTACACGGCTTTCCTCACTGTAGCTTGTATCATATGCATATTCATAGGTTTCAGATTCAAGTTACCTACAACTTATTTAATGATTTTTTCTTCAATCAAACATTTATTTTTTATTTTAGATGCTTCAGTAATGGCCATATTATCCTAACCATCTAGCACATTGTGATGGGTTTGAAGCGTCGCGGAACCGGCCGGCGCCAGGTTTTGAACCTGAGTAATGAGAAGCAGGATTCTCCTCGACAAACATGGCAGAGTAAGTAGGGTTTTATTATACTCTCATTAGTCTACAATGTTAGTACCTGTTTTTAATTAATTGCTAAAGATATTAAATCAACATTATTACTTGACATTGTAATGAACATCTTTTTAATGAACTCGTAGGTCAAAGTTGAAGTAATTTGGTTTCTATTTCCCCATTTAAATGTTAAGTTATCAGCCCTAGAGTGCTAGTAGGATATGGATTACAACGCTCAGCTAGAGAAACAATGGGATATTGTCGGGAATAATATTTTTAAAGATGCAGCAAAGAGTTTTAACAAAACCATGGTTTGACAACAAATGTTCTAAGTTAATAGAGAGAAGGAAAGCAAAATTACATCGGTGGGAAATCCCCAGTGAATTGAGCTTAGACACATTTAGCAATGCAAAGAGGAAGGCCAGTCCCATATTCAGAAGAAAAAGATTTTTTTTTATCACCGCGTCTTACTACCCGTTCGGGTTGTACGCACTTATGCTAACGTGTAATGGTAAGGTGATTGTGAGATGAAATGGAAGACCTACAGTTTAATGTGGGATCCGAACCACGGTGGAGGCCTGGCATTCCAAACATTCACAAGTTGTGATTAATACACGTCTTGTCAGAGGTGAAGGAAGGGTTTGGTAATCAGATAAATATATGCCGGGACCGAGGATTGAACCCCGGACCCCCAGCACAGAAGTCTGAAACCTTACCCCTAGACCACCAGGTCACCAAAAAGAGTATTGTAGGGTAAAGTTAGTGGGGTAGAGCAAAATAGCAAGAAAAATAATATCAGGGAACTTTATTTAGGTATTAACAAATAGGGATTTGTGGCATACTTTTGTAGTGCGGTAATGAACTTTCAAGCTCTTAATGCCATAGAGTAAGTAGGTAATTTCTTAATTGGGGTTTGTACAGATCAACCTACTATTGTTTATATTGTGGTTTATTCACTAGAGTCCACGGGCTTATTATTAACTTTTGTTTATTTTAACACACATAAGCTACAACCTATGGTTTCAATTCTTGGACTTAGTTCACATGGAACATTATTTCCCAATTTTTTTTTTAATCAAACCTTATTTACAATAATAATATGTTCTGTTTTTATTTGATATTCGTGGGTGTTGCTAGTGCCTCACACTGAATGGCCGACTGTGGTAAGTCGTGAAGTGCTTCTGCCCCATACTATATCAACCATTGCATTGATAACAATAACAATAATACCCGCTTCGATGGCAGTGTGGTCTAACGGGCTACTCTCGCAGCAGACTAGACGGGGAGATAGAGGTTCAAATCTCGGTTGGGTGTACTTAGGGTGCTTTTCCCCCCCAAAAAAATTGTTTTTCCACTCTCCCTCCATGCAAATGCAGGTACACTTCCTCTAAATATAACCTCTATAATCCCTAAAACTATCAGTAATTGGTACATAAGCCTATAACTCCAAACAGGTAGTAAGATGTGGTGCTAAAAATATAATAATGATAACGATGATGACGACTACAACTATTACAACTACTACTACTACAACTACTACTATTACTACAGCCACAACAGTAATAATAAGCTTTATCATAATCACCATCATCACAATTCACATTGATTATATTCAAAGTTTATTGTTGTAGCAACTGTAGGCCTACAGTTATATTTTTAATAAAACTTGAAAGCTTTTTTTTTTACCACAGTAGCAAATGTTTTAAGTGTGAATTACAAAATACCTTGGTCAGCCTGATATTTTAATTGAATAACCTACAGACTGTATGGATAAATTACTCTACCTCACTAAATGACACCCCGCACTATAGCTGTCACTGTGTGTATAGACACAAAGTCGGCTCACGGTCATATCTCAGTCCACTCTGCTTGCTGCGTCCTGGCGCTAAACACAGGTGCGGGTTCACCCCCTCCCTAAGCATTCCTTTACTTCAGAATATTTCTGCATTATTAACCCCAATTTCATGATTACTCATATACAATAGCTTTATGCCCTGTATCTTATTACCCATTAAGGCTGTCCATATTTAATTGCACCATTATATTAGAGATCATGAAGTTAGAATTTAGAGTAAATGTACTCACATTTGCATGATGAGATAGTGGGAAAGCACCCTCAGTTCGCCCAGCCAGGATTTAAACTCCAACCTCCCTGATGATCTAGTTACAATCTTTGTTTTGTTGTTTGTAGCCAAGTATCAGCAGATCTGTGCTGAACATAACACTCAAAGCAATGGAAGATCTTCAGGGACTGCCTCTTCATCCCAAGTGAAGAAGGGTAAAATCAACAACCCTTTGCACAGCCTGTTGGGCAAGTACCACTCTGACAGCGACTCTCAGGGCGAGGAAGATGTCAAGGATCAGCTGGACAGCAAGGTGTCTAGTTTCCTCAAGGTCAGTTGGACTGTACTTGACTCATGTTTTCAATAGCGGTGTTTATACCAAG
This sequence comes from Timema bartmani, assembly GCA_902151455.1. Lineage (NCBI taxonomy): Eukaryota > Metazoa > Arthropoda > Insecta > Phasmatodea > Timematidae > Timema > Timema bartmani. Next base: position 136,045 of record CABFWB010000248.1, read on the forward strand.
TGTGTTAAAAGGACTCACATACATATTTATTATCACGTGTCTATATTTAAATTGAGGAGTAATATGGATCTTACCTCTGAGAAGTCTCTAACAAGTTTTGAAATTTTTTTGACCAATCAGAACATATATATTTCAGTGTTTTAGGGGATTAGGGGTATTTGGGAAGAGTTAATTTTATCATATTTACTCATTTGTAAATCAATTCGGCTCATGAGCCATTTATAATACGCACAATTCCCCTTAAGACTCCAACATTTAGAGGTGATGCCGCATAAACTAATATTTTCTCTGAAATCTAATTATGGATGTGACCTTAGTTCTATCCCCTATTCTAGGGGCGGCCATCAAGAGGCCCACCAATATATTTTGAATTGCTTGCCATGGGTTGAGCACCCCTGCTTTCTTTACTGTGTAAAAGGAGGTAATACCAATAACGGTAGTGGAGGGGGAATCCACGTACCTGTCACGCCACACTCAACCCTCCCTGTCACTGTTAATAGTGTCTCTGTCTGGTTACTGGTGTTTACTTCCAGTTTACGTGCCTATGTTCTTCAGTAGTTTCAGTGTATTTTATTTGTAGCGTACTTTTGTTTGTGGGAAATACAATGGTGTTTAGTTAGTTTGGCCCGTCGAAAAGAACACTTGAAAGTGATACGACATTACAGACATTTAATGAAGAATGGGAAGACCAGTTTCTGTTTACATTGGGAAAGGCGTTGAAACCTATTTGTCTGATATGTTCTGTGACGGTTGCAGTAGCTAAAAATACAATCTTGAAAGGTATTTCAAACAAACACACAATTCTTTTAATATGTCATTCCCTCCTCTGGTTCTGCTTTAAGAACTGATTACATTTTAAAGAAAAAGAGAGGAATTCATTGCCAGCAAAACTTGTTCGTTAAAAAAAGTGAAGAACTTAAGAATATGATTCAAGCGTCTTATGAAATATCACTTCTTCTGGCTCAGAAGAAAAATCCTTTCTCTACTGGTGAGATTATTAAAGAAAGTCTATCTATATTTGCAGAACACACTGGTGATACAAACGTAAAAAAAAAAATGTGGACAATATTTCACTTTCCCGCGATACAGTTATGGGGCGCATTGAATAAATGGAAGATGATGTTTCAAAACAAACAAAATGTCCAAATAATTTTCAATTGCAATAGCCGAGAGCTGTGATGTTACTGATAATGCTCAACTGATTGTGTTTGTAAGGTGCATTAATGAAAACTTGGACGTGTTTCAAGAACTTTTAGTACTATGCTAACTATCGACCACAACAACTGGAAGGAATATTTTTGAGGAAGTAAAATCCGTATTGAAAAATGTAGATGTGAGTAAACTTGAATGGGATAAACTTGAAAGTATATGTACTGATGGTGCTCCGGCTATGCTAGGTACGAGAAATGGAAGTGTTTCTTTGCTTGAACAGTATTTAGAGCTATTTTCATATCACTGCATCATTCACAAAGAGGCTTTTTGTGCTAGAGACATGAATTTTTATCATGTTATCCTGTTTTACGTAGTGTCACTATGATTCGATCACATGCACTCAACCGAAGAGAGTTTAAGGAACTTTTGGAAGAGGAAATGAATGAGTATGGTGAACTTTTACTTCACAACACAATTATATGGCTTTCTAAAGAAGAAGTTCTTTCGCGTTTCTTCAAATTAAAAGACCAGGTACTTTCATTTTTGGAGATGAAAAGTGTTATGCCTCTAGAATGTGGTTTATTTAAAGATCCAGATTGGTTTTGTAATTCAGCGTTTTTAGTAGATATCACACATTATTTGAATATTCTTAACATACGGTTGCAAGGTAAAGATTCTTTATTTCCAATAATGTTTAATGAAGTCAATACCTTTACAATAAAGCTAAAACTATTTTGTAGCAACTTAGAGAATGGCAAACTTGATCATTTTACAACACTTCGGCAAATTCTTTAGTAAATACAGTAATTTTACCCTGAATCATATAAAATACAAAGTATCAGTTGCATCTTTATGTGTGTCAATCTTAACTCAATTTTTTTCTTTTGCATTTGAAAAGAGTAAAATAGACTTATTCATAAATCCATTTTGTCTTTCAGAGTCGGATAAAGTTAAATATTCCTCATCCTTACAAATCGAGATATTAGAAATCCAAAATCACTCTGGACTTTGTGCTAAGCTTAAAGAACATTGTAGATAACCTAATGCTCTTAATCTGATTGAATTTTGGAAACATGTACCCAAAGAACAGTTTCCTGAGCTTCACGATCTTGCTTCAAGATTTGTGTGTAGATACAGCTCCACATAGGTATGTGAGCAAACATTCTTTTCTATGAATGCTATTAAAAATAAATTTCGTTCAACTATTACAGATTTACATCTTGTTTAAATGCTTATTTTATGTACGTCAAAAATTAAACCTAACATTGATAAATTGTTAAGGGGAAAACAGTTTCAAAAATCGCATTAGTATTGTATGGATATGTAAAGTTCACTTTAATTTTATTTTAATTTCTAATGAAGAAGTAGTTTTTGCTACAATTATAAGATGATGTGGTTGATTATAGATTCTTAGTAAAACAACTAATTTACATTTAAATGGGTTCTTTTATTTTAGAAAATCTTGTAAAACAATCTGATTTTTTATTTATTTAATAATTGTTCATAAAAAAGAGCAATAAATATTATTTTCATAAACCGTTATCAAGTGTGATATGTGAAAATTTGGCGGGAGGAGGGGGAAACGATACGTTACAGTGGCCCGTCAAATGATTTCTAAAAATTTACTGGCCCTAAGCTTAAAAAAGGTTGGTCACCCCTACCCTATTCCATACTTTAGTGACATATCAACTGTAATCTGTCGCATTCCTCATTTATTAATGTACAGTTTACTAAAACAACTTAAGAATTTTATAACTACCTAACAAAATCAATAATAGTTTGACTGATAAAACTATGATTGTATTTTCAAAAGTACATTGAAGTATTTATTTTAGGAAATTCAGAGTATTGCTCCCAGTGAGGCGAGTTCATCCAACCAGAGGCAGGTGGTTCCAGGCGCAGTGCCGCCGCAGCAGCAGGTGGTGCCATCTACCATGTGTATGTTATCAGAATACTATCACACCACATCACATCTAAGTCAAACATTTACAAAGTAGAAATAATTTTGTGAAACTTCATATGAAATTATAAATTTAGCTTAGACTAAGAGTCGATTTTAGTGGATTGTTGCAAATACCCAAAATTCTATTTACTACCTCAAATAATAAGATTGAATAATAGTGTAAGTTTAAGTTTCCGTAAGTGTAGCAGTTTTCCCGTTGTCCGGTAGGCAAGTATTCTGGTAATGGTCATTCATTATTTATACTTGCAAGTTAACAGGTTGTATCCTCCGTACAATGTCAGCAGCAAGGGAGTGCTTTTTCAGCCAAATGCTGGTGCATGGTTTTTTTATTTTCTCTCTTTATTCTCTTTTAAAAGGGTGTATATATTATTTTGTGTTAACCAGTTAGGGGTACTAAACTGCACTAACACTGTTATTTATCAGTTTTTTTTATAACTAACCATTCACAAGTTTTTATAATTGCAAGGATGACCTGGTGGTATTGGGGTAAGGTGTCAGACTTCTGTGCTGGGCGTCCAGGGTTCAATACTCGGTCCCGGCACAGATTTATCTGATTGCCAAACCCTTCCTTCACCTCTGACAAGACGTGTATTAATATTCATCTCACAATCACCCTACCATTACACATTAGCGTAAGTGCGTATAACCCGAACGGGTAGTAAGATGCGATGCTAATAATAATAATATAATTGCAAGATCATTTAAAACTACAAATGTTTTCATAATTTTTATTTTAAAGCATAGCTGTAAAAATTAATGAAATATAATTCTAGTGATGATTCTAATGAATGACTCAATGTGTGTCTCTGGTCAGCTTGGCAGGAGTGCTACGACGAAAGCTCTGGCTATGTGTACTATTGGAACGTGGACACGAACACGGTAACTTGGGATATGCCCCCGGAATATCAAGCCTACATTGCTAGTGTCGATCCTGCCCACTGGATGCAGTACCAGCAACAGGCCCAGCAGTTTGCCCTCACGCAGCATCACGCCAGCGCTCCACCAGACTCGGGTAAGCCGGTTTTTTCACAGCAGGATCAAGTTACCGAGTTGTTTGTTGGGTTAGGTTATGTTTCATAAAAAGATAAAATGGATAAAAACAATTTAAATTTATTATCTCTTAAATTTGTTGTGCACATTTAGTTTTGCCTTTTTAAGAATTAAAATAAATGAAATATTGTGAATATATTTTCAGCAGCATACAGCCCGATGGTAAGCCGTGTTGACAGCGGCAAAGGTCATGACAGTGCTGCCAACACCAGCTTTGGTGGCAAAGGGGACAAATCTGACTGCAGTGATACAGAAGACGAGTAAGTACAAAATTACAATATTTGTGTTCATATGAAAATAAAATCCAAAACCTACGGTGGAATAGCTTATGTAAAAGATTATTATTTACCAAGTTTTATATTTAGATTGAGATTCTTAAGAAAAATTAACATCCAGATGAAAAATAAAATAAAATTTACTTATAGATTGAGGTTTATAGGTAAAATTAAAATTTGGTTCCTCCCCAAGTTTTCCTGCCACTTTGTTCCTGACCATTTTCATTACCATTACAAATATTAGTGGTTAGAGGGCACTCCCCTGCTTCACTTCATTTTATAACTGGAACCAATCTCTCCACCCCTTTTCTGTTTTAACACATGTTCTAACTTCTCGTTCCACTTGATATGTTGATTGAAAGTTTTTAAACCTCCCTAAATCTTTGCCAACCAAGGCCCTTTTTTTAATTAATTATTTTCCTCTTTTTTTTTTCCAGACGAATTGAGATGATAACATCGTATGGCCCAGCCACTGATGAAGAGTCTGAAGAGGAAGAGCTTATAATACCCAAATCATCAGGGCCAGCTACTACTGAGGGAAGAGACAAATCATTTAAAATAATATCTGCCAGTAGTCAAGTAATGGCTCCAGTGTTAGGTTCTCATGATAGTACTTACCTGCATCAGAAGAAGACTGCGGGGAACCTGCCATCGCTCCCTGAAACCGTTGACGATATAAGTCCTCCTGGTGTGGACTTAGAGGTTGAACAGGACTCTCTCGAAAACAGGGTCGATATTGACAAACCTCGTGATAATGAATCTGATGCTTCTGTTACTACTAGTGATGTTGATACGACACCTGATCCTAATGGTGGAAAAAATATTTCAAGTGTCAGTAGTATTGTAGGTAACAGTATCGAAGAGAGCGAATCTAGGTCGTCTGCCGCTGCCGCCCTGTGGCGGGTACGTCGCCTTAAGATGGCTGCCGCACTAGAGCCCTTAGAAGAAGTCCTTGACGCTGCAAGCTCCGCACACAGCACTGAGGGGGAGAGCGATGGCAACGATAGTGTTGAGACAGACGAGGGAGTAATTCTCTCTCGTCTTCGTAGCCAGGCCAAGGTGCTAAAGGAACTCGGGGGAGAAATACCCGATGAAATACGACACTTGATAGACATGTCAACATCTAACGCATCGCCTGCTGTGGCCGACAGCATAATTGCAGAGATCGAACGAGAAATTCCTCCTGATCATTATAAAAAAGAAGAAGAAATAGTTCTTCATATAGATGAAAATTCTAAACCACATAAACATCGAACCCTAAGCTTTTCAAGTGGAGATAATAGTCCTAAATCAACTTCGTTTGCTCTTATTGCAGGCTATGGAGATGACTCTGATAATGAAGATAAAATTTTGAATGATTGGCAAGCTAAGAAAGAGAAGATATTAAAAAAGAGAACCTCTAAATTGAGTCATGTGACAACTGAAAGGGATTCTTCCCTTTTTCCTACGACAAAGCACATCCCTGAGTCAGGCCTTGAGGAAAATATAATGAATATCTCTAAAGTAGATGAAGTCATACCAAATCATCCTAAAACAATAGATAATTCGCAAGAAGCTGATTCTAATAGAGACAATGATCACCTTGCTCTCAAAGTTGCCCCTAAAGAACTAACAATCCCATCAATGAACATAGATGATGTTGTTCATAACTCTACAGAAACTGCCACAGATGAACAAACCTTTCTTCCTACAGTCGATGCACTTGAAAAAGTTGTACAATCTTCAATAGAACCCACACCTCTAGAAATAAAGTTATCACCTATAGCTACTGCAAACGATGTATTACAATCTTCAATGGAACCTGCAGCTATGGAAAAACATTTACACCACTCAGTCAATGCAAGTGATTATGCTTTGCAATCCTCAACAAAAGCAACAGCGGCCGGGCCATTATTATTTCCGTCAGCTGATGCAAGTATGCAAGTGATTATGCTATGCAATCCTCAACAAAATCCACAGCAGCAGGGCCATTATTATTTCCGTCAGCTGATGCAAGTGATTATGCTATGCAATCCTCAACAAAAGCCACAGTGGCTGGGCCGTTATTTCAGTCAGCTGATGCAAGTGATTATGCTTTGCAATCCTCAACAAAAGCCACAGCAGCAGGGCCATTATTATTTCCGTCAGCTGATGCAAGTGATTATGCTATGCAATCCTCAACAAAAGCCACAGCAGCAGGACCATTATTATTTCCGTCAGCTGATGCAAGTGATTATGCTATGCAATCCATCAACAAAATCCACAGCAGCAGGGCCATTATTATTTCCGTCAGCTGATGCAAGTGGTTATGCTATGCAATCCTCAACAAAAGCCACAGTGGCCGGGCCGTTATTTCAGTCAGCTGATGCAAGTGATTATGCTTTGCAATCGCCATTAGATTCCACAACAGTGGAGCCATTGTTATTCCCCTCAGTCAACGCAGGTGATTACACTTTGTCAACTTCAGCTGATCCAACACTATCAGGACCCATATTTTTCCCATCAACTAATGCAGATGACTATGGCCCACCACCTGATTCTTCTAAACTTGAACCCAAAGAACGTTCTATTCAAAGTACAAATTTGCCAGACTCCACTACTAATAGTAAAGCTTTTAAGCGTAAGAAACGATTGGAGCTAGGAGCAGTCTATCCCACTCGTTTAGCCAAACCTTCAAAAACCGATGTCAATAAAATAAAGACTTTAGTTATTAGTGAAAGTGAAGGTATGGAGTCATCATCGTCTTTAACAAATAGCACTGAGATGTCTTCATTAGTGCTTGAGACTGATGTTCAAGATAGTTCGACAACATTATCTTCGAGTACCAGCTACACAACATGGACAAACTACAATTCAGATCCAGTCGGCGGAGAAAGAAGAGGGTTCGGTTTTCAATCTTTGGAAAGTAAAGAGCCGAGTGACTTCAACATGTCACAACAATCTACTAAACAAAAGGATAAGACGAAAGCTTCGTCAAAACGAAAAAAAGGAATGATTAGCTTTATTAAAGCAGAGACGATCAACTTGCCTCAAATTGAAGAGGACGAATCATGTGGTATGACATTTACAATTTTATTTTTGATATAACTATTATAACTTTTTAAAGTGCACCTTGTTATACATAAAAGGAAGGATAGGAAAAAATAAAGAGAATACACATAATATCGCTTCCTTTTTTAGAAATTTGCATTGTTTATTTCACACTTCCTCCTGAGGAGTTATATGCAGCAAAACCAATGTTGAATTATTTATCAGTAACGGCTGACTTTATTCGTGAGGCTGCCATTAACTATCTATATAATGTTGGCAGTGTAAATTGTTAACTGTATTCCTCCTTTCTATTTATTTAAATCGATCGTCACCGCCCAATCCCCCGACCTAGGTTTCATTCTATCGGAACTCATCAGGGAGGAGAGTGAAACGCGCAACGCAACTTCCTAAAAGAGGAAACCACAAAAACACAAAAGGGAGAAAATGGAAAATTGTAAAGAATGTTGGGACACATAGATAGGAACATGTAAAAGGTATAACATAAAGGACAAACACAGGAAAAGGACATTGAATGCGAATAGATAATGATGCGTAACACTGTTTCATGGTTCCTCTCATATACAGGACTTGTTCACCATATTCCTTCTTGCTATCTTTCACTGTCACCGATGGTTTAGGCTTTTTCACTCAAAAGTGGTATAGGAAATCTCTTAACTAAACCTCGCAATACTAATCTGGAAATGGAAATGAGAACAAGAACTGTAGCTGGTAGGATACATGCTATGCAATGCCGCTGGGCTTGTACTTCTCCACATACATTGACCTATCCGACGAAACCTCACATTTTTCATACCTCTTGTGCATTCATTAACATATTATTTATAAATGAAAAAAAAAATATGTGTGTGTGTGTGTGTGTGTGTGTGTGTGTGTGTGTGTGTGAATACACGCAATACTTTTTACGCTTAGGGATGTCAAAATTGATATTTAAACATCATTTCCCTATTTTTACAAATACCAATATTAAAATAATCGATTTTCAACTCATGTTTGAATCAAACATGGTTGCCTATAGCAAGGTTCGTATATTAATGTCCTTGTTTGGACCTAACATTCAAACTTTCAAAGGCCGAAAACAAAGAGTCGATCCACCCAAATTGAAATTTAAGTATCGTAATTGGTAAAAGTATGAATCATAATTTTTTATTGTTAACCTCTTTAAAAAAAAAGCCTGGCCAACCATGAAAATACTCAAATATCCTGGGATCTGTTTTATACCTTTAAATTCTCCAAAAACGGATACGATCTGTAAAAACAGCAGCCCTAAAATAGCACATACTCACATGTATGGGTGTGCAAAGCTTTGAAACTTTGACTTGGCTTCAAAATAAATGTCATCTTCAACTTCACTTCTGACTTCGAGAGCTACAAAGCTTTTCCAATCAAAATATTAAGAATTAAAATATTTAATTTATGCTTAATTAATCTTATTCTGAGCTGTTGTATACATTACAAATTAATATTCATATTGAAAAAAAACTGATGTAATTGAATTGTAAGCTCTGATAATTACTTGATTTAACATATTAAAATTATATATTACAAACAATTGTGCGATAAAACCAAATTAAATTAATTTTAATGCATAAATCCCTGTATTGATGACTAAAATATAATACTTTTTCAATCAGAAAACAACTAAAAATATTCAAACTTTGATTCAGCTTGGAGAATATTTTATATATTCTATTCGAGTTCGAATTGAAAAAGTGGACTTTGCACACACCTAATTGCAAGTGTTTCCCGCGTTGAAAACTATATTGCCTGATGTGGAAGTTGCCAAATTTAAATTACAAACAAAATTTTGTTTATTTGAAATAAACAAACAAAAACTAAATTCATGCTATTTGAGTAAAAACAATAAAATTCATTTTACCACAAATGTGAATTTTGAATTTCTCCATCTATAACAAATTGTACCCATCAGAACCTCTCTTCTCTCTAGTTCCTCTGTTGCACAAGTAATTTGTTTCTACATCTCTCTCTCTCTCTCTCTAAGTTTTGCCGTATAAAAACTACAAAAACACCAGCTTTTTCTTGCCTATCCTTCCATCCCACCATAATAAATAGATTATGATCAAACCAGGCCTTTATACATAGATATGTTATGTTCCCCCCCCCAACACCTCCAGAGTGCTCTACTGTCCAACCATGAGCTGGAGAAAACACAGTATAAGAATGCGTGTTGACTTTTTAAGGTGGTAATGGTCTGATGTTTTTGCTGCATGGGTGTAAAAACTTGCATAAACTGTGAACCTTTTTCTGTCTCTTAGCCAAAACAGAAACTCACCAGCAAGTGGAAGAGTTGGCTGACTTGATAAAGGAGAAAGTGATGTTTCTCGGAGAGGGCAAGGATCCAGTCCCTCCCGTACAGGCTATGGCCATACAGCTTGAGGTGAGACGTTCTTTTGTCTGTCATACTCTTAGAATAAACTGCTTGTTTATACAATGTATGCAAGCAGGTGTTAAGTGGCCACACCACCTGTGTTTAGCTCTTATTTCTTTGAGTCTCATGACCTGTTTGAGCTGTAGGTTTACAATTGTTATTATAGTTTAGCGATGTTTGGTGGAGATCTTAGCCAAGGAAAATTTCCAGGTCATTAAGAAAACCATTTAATGAAAGTAAGCAAACCCATCTCACAATGATACACCTCCATTACCCTTAGATCCTTAAGCAGATTTCAGCACTTGTTAGATTATTTTGAAATATATAGGGATTAAAAAGAGTTGCTCAAGTTAGCTAAAAGATAAAATTAATCATTTCGTTTAATTTCTACTATATTTATTTGCTCACAGTCCTCTAATGTGTGACGCCACATTACACTTAAGCTTATTTATTTTGAAATCAAGTGTGCCGTTCGTTTGCACGCTTACCACAAGTGTGAATTCACCTCGATATAGGGGTTTAAAAGTACTCCTTTGATTGGTTCTCGTGCCTAAACTATTAACTTCTATGTACATGCACTTGAGGACTTTTTTTGTTGGAAATTGTATGTTCTACAAAAATAGTGCTTCATTTTTCCTCTCTCTGGCTTAGGTTATGAGGGTGTAATATTGTGATATAACGTAGTTTATGGACAACCTCTTATTAACATATAAATGATAGTATTATTCTTGTAACCACAGAATTCATGAAAAAACCTGGGTCAAGATCAGGTGACAATTTTCAAATATTTATGGTAATTTATACAAATTAGTTTTACCCAAATTTTATTCCTAGCACAGAATTAATATGCTATATAGTTTTTTTGTCCTTGCGGTCACATCTTTTTCAGAACGTTCAATTTTATTTTAAAACTGTTTATCATGTTTAGCTCTCATAAATAACTAAAAAAACCTGCGAAACTTGTAATAAATGGTTACTTATCAATTATAACATGAACAAGGTGAGTAACCTGAACATTTGAGGTAAGTATGAGTAATTGTTACAACTTGACCTTACCCACTCTACTACACAAAAACAACCCGAGATAATTTGTGTACTGGGAGAAGAGGTGTAGCTACAGTCTGCCTGGTTGACGATAGGTAGTTAGACGAGTCTGTCTACCCAATGATGTGGGCTTATTACTATTTTATCCAATATTTTGATTATTTGCAATACACAAAGTGATCAGGAAAGTAGAGATGATGATGCTGGGTGTCGTCAAGAGAGAGATATTAGATGATGCTGGGTGTCATCAACAGAGAGATATTAGATGATGCTGGGTGTCATCAACAGAGAGATATTAGATGATGCTGGGTGTCGTCAAGAGAGAGATATTAGATGATGCTGGGTGTCATCAACAGAGAGATATTAGATGATGCTGGGTGTCATCAACAGAGAGATATTAGATGATGCTGGGTGTCGTCAACAGAGAGATATTAGATGATGCTGGGTGTCATCAACAGAGAGATATTAGATGATGCTGGGTGTCATCAACAGAGAGATATTAGATGATGCTGGGTGTCGTCAACAGAGAGATATTAGATGATGCTGGGTGTCATCAACAGAGAGATATTAGATGATGCTGGGTGTCGTCAACAGAGAGATATTAGATGATGCTGGGTGTCGTCAAGAGAGAGATATTAGATGATGCTGGGTGTCTTCAACAGAGAGATATTAGATGATGCTGGGTGTCGTCAACAGAGAGATATTAGATGATGCTGGGTGTCATCAACAGAGAGATATTAGATGATGCAGGGTGTCGTCAAGAGAGAGATATTAAGAAACAAAAGATGTTGCGAGAAAGAGAAGAATGAAATAATACAAGAAGCAGTAATAAAGTGTTAAGGGTATGTTAATAGAATTCAGGGCCGTTTTAAGAAAATGTGAGGCCCGGGGCAAACAAATCTGAGGTCCCCCTTTAGTACGGCAGTTTTTATGTTTTAACATTAAGTCGTTATAATATACTGATACATACTTGGTGCTCATATTACTTAATAATTTCTCTTTTTTTTTTTATGGAATATTGATCAACCCATTAAATGACTGTACTTTATTAAATGCAAACAAATTAAGTTAACAAAAGTAAATTCCTCTTTGCACCGTTGCACTGTTAGCTTTCTGTGGACCGACAGCGGTAGCACAATGGTGGCGTATTCTACTGTACTGCAGCACATTACTCGAATAACGTAAATCTTAAATTACATCAAGTTGGGGTTTTCAGGAATCTGGAATGGAATCCTATCACTAAGCGAATACTTACTGCGGTTAATGATCTGTACACTATTTGATGTGAAATTTAGAATAACAACTGTAGTTGAATTAAATAATTTTGGGGGGGAAATGTTGCCCCCTGGAATGGAAGGCCCCCTTTGCACCCCCGCTTCCCCCATACGCGGCCCTGATAGAATTAGACAAGAGAGAATGTCGATATGAATGTTGCTGAAGGGTATGGGAAGAAGGTTAACAAGAAGCAGAGAAGAACGAATTGCTGAGAGAATATTAACAAGTGGGGCTGGAGTAAAGGAGGAAGAATAGTGGATATATACAGAGAGAAAGAGGAAGAATAGTGGATATATACAGAGAGAGAAAGAGGAAGAATAGTGGATATATACAGAGAGAGAAAGAGGAAGAATAGTGGATATATACAGAGAGAAAGAGGAAGAATAGTGGATATATACAGAGAGAAAGAGGAAGAATAGTGGATATATACAAAGAGAAAGAGGAAGAATAGTGGATATATATAGAGAAAGCATAGTGTAGAGCTGGACACTGGAAACGGTGCTAGATGATGGTCTTTATCAAACCTTAATTCAAATTATTTTATCATTAGTTTTAATGCTTGTTGTATTCATTTAAATGTGTAAATTTTAGCATTTGCTATCACTTTCACATTTTATATGATATGTTTCTTCATATACTAGCCCCGTTTTTATTGTATTCTTTTTTTGCCTTTAGTACATAATAATAATAATAATAATAATCATTATTTAAAGAGAATAGAAGGTAGCGCCAGATGGAGAAAGACATCTGATTGGCTGATCGTTTGACAACACTCAATACACACCAGCGTGTTACAAACACAAAGCTAAATGTAAGACAAACTAAGTTATAAAAAAATCAGGTTACATTTTGGAACTTTTAAATAACAAATTAAAGTCTTACAAATCCACACGATTGTCCAACTAACTTCCATTCTCTTTACGTTGATCACACACAATCATCATTGACTGTTTCCAGCCTCTCTTTAGTAAAATGTCTCCATCATTCTCTTGGGTGTTCTTTCCATTTTCATCCTCATTATGAGGCGTCAAGGTCACTCTTGCTTTAGATTCCTTTCTACCTAGCTGTGAGGTGTGCAGTTGGGTCACCTGTCTTTAGAAAACATTACAGGTGGTTGGCACGATGAGTCAAACCCCCCCAAATAGAGATCAGAACATATTAAAGTCAGTGTACATGTTTGTTTATTTATCCATTTATTCTCCTACACCAACCTCTTCTTGGGCAAACTAAGAGACCAACTTATTGCATTCCGAACCCTTGCAACCGCTCTGCTGGATGAGATTTATTGACATCTTCATGATTTGGACAGATTCTAAACTAATTTAGTACAGTCCCTGAACAGTTTAAATAACCATAACATCCTCATATTCACCTGGAACCTTTCACAACACCAGCCATATTCTTGGATCTAGAACTGAACCTTCATGAGGGAAACATAAACACCACTAACCATCAACAGTACCTCCATTTCCAAAGCAACCATCTTCTTCATGTAAAACGCTCTCTACCCTATATTCTAGCTACCAGAGCCAAAAGTAAATGTTCTGAACCAGAAGACCTTAACAAGTAATGTCAACAACTCTTCAAGGCTTTCACAACCCAAAGATACTCTAAACACAAAGTCAACAGTTAAATAAACAAGAGCCCTCTCCAATCAAGAGCTTATAAAGAAACAACTACCAATGACATACTGCTCACAACCCAGTATTATGAAGACCTAGACAAACCCAGATTTATCCTAGGCGCAGGCTACAATATCCTTATCTCATCACCTCTCACACAAAATATTCTCAACAGTGCTCCAAGCATTCAAACATTCTGGTTAATCCTAAATTGTCCGACCCAGCCACAAACAACATCAGGCCAAAGGTTCCTACCCTTGCAACAGAGATGCAGTACCTGCAGAATTCACTAACCTTCCACCTCATTTAACAGCAGACTCACAAAAAATGGAATACCCCAAGAAAGGCCACTATGATTGCTCCAAAGAAAGTCTTATATACCAGTTACAATGTAACTACCGCATCGGCCTCACCTCAGGAACACCCGGACAACAAATTAATGGCCACTGTTTTGTTACCGACCACAACAACCCTGACAAACCAGTAGCACTTCATTTCCAAACACATAATTCAGATTCTGACTCATGTTATAGTACTAGAGTAATATGAGCTCTCCTCAATAGTTGTAATGCTTCCCAGTTTCATAGGTGGGAACTTGATCACTAATATATAACTGAATCCCTTCGATAACCATCTCTCCTTTTCTTGCAGTCAGTCATTTCTACATAAACAACTATAATAAATAATAACTGATAACTAAATATGATACAAATAAAACATTCTTTCCATCTATCAAGAATAAAGAAACAAGTTTGAACAGGCAACAACAAAATCTATGTGACCATCCTATAGCCACGCTGCCATAGTCATTTCTGTGATTTACTCTCTTCTGCTGAAGAAGGGGACTGATGTACCCCAAAAATTACATCATAATTAGGTGTTATGTTGTGTTTTAATTGTGAACTTTGAATCCTACAGTTTTCTGGTAAGTTTGTAGGTCTTGTCTTTCTATTCTACTTTCAATGTTTAATCAAATAGACAGAATATGACTTTTTAGGGGCTTAGTGCATTATTTGACCATCTTTGTGCTCTAATGGTCAGAGTTCTTGGCTACATATCCAGAGGTCCCGGGTTTTATCCCCGGTGCTTCCAGATTTCCTGTGAAGATGCGGGTCTGGAACAGGGTTAACTCAATTTCGTGAGGAAAAACAAGAACTTTCTTGAATGAAAAAGTAGCGGCTCTGACAAGTAAAAGTGAGATTAACAGCCTAGGGGGTAATTGTGCTCACCACATGACACCCTCTATGTGCAGAATTTGGCACTATCTTCACCAACAGACGACCGCTTAGTATGACTTGATTTTGGTCTGATGCCATAGAGTTTTACCTTTTATAGTATTATTTATTATTTATAAACATTTGTTAAAAATTATTTTAATTATAATAGAAATAACATTGACTTGTGGTTGGTGATCAGACAACAGAAGGTTTCCGGCGTCCAAATCCGGTTTGTTAAGGATTGCCAGATGCTTATTGAGCTATTGCTGTCCCAAAATAACTGATTCTAACTAAGATTTTATTTAATTTTCATATGATTGTGAAAGTGTGATTTTTTTTGGGTGCTAATGTTGTTCATTAAATTCTTGTATGCTTTACATACTAAAAACATTTGAGATATTCTGGTCAATTTAAACAAAATTAGTCAGCGGTTCATGTACATCTTTATTTTAAAATGTTGGGCCACCGTTTCAGACACTAGTGACGGCATGGCAAGTAGGTGCGCTCACTAGGACTTACTTGTCATCTTGGCTGAGCGAGACGGGAGCGGAACTTGGTCGATTAGAGGAGGCAGCCGCTTCCCAGGGCTGGGCTTGCGAGTGGGATAGGTACAGTAGTCTCTTCTACCATCTCATAAACCTTTAACCTTGATAACAGTTATAACTGGACAAATTAATCAATAATGGTGGAGTTAAAAAAACCATCATTTTCGAACCCAACATTTGCAAAGATGGGCTTGGGAAAGGTAAATGGCAGTAAAATCAAATCAAAAGTGGCTTTGCTGGGATGGCGGGCAGCTACACGAACAGGGCTTGATTGGCCGACTGACCTGGCGGGCGAGCAAAGGGACAACCTGCGGAGCTGGGGGGACTTGAAGATTTAAGGAAGGTGAGGTAAAGACTTCATTTTATTTAATTCTTTTAACATTTTCAGTAACCTCTCCTGAGGTAATAACATTGAAAAAGCCTTGTTGGAATTTCTTTAAGCTTTATATAAATAATGCATTATTTGCTCTGTTCAAAATTAGTGTACATTCAAAACCCCGGTCTTATTTTTGGATTTTCTTATTGGATTGTTGAGTCTTTGAATCATAAATTTAAACAACTAAAATAAAAACCACTTTGGTGAGTTTGAAATATGAACTGTTTTTCCTCTTTAAAATGATGTTTTAGCTAATTACCAATATAGTTTGATGCCATATAGTAAAATAACTATCAACAAAATATAACAAGTTGATTTGTTAATCTTTTGTTTATTTAAAAGCAATTTGGATAAAGTTAGATGAAATTATGTTAGGATAGTAGGTTAAGTGATGCTAAACAAATTTGGTAAAACTATATTGAATGTGAATGTGAGGAATGCCAGGCCTCCACCGTGGTTCGGATCCCACGTTAAACTGTAGGTCTTCCATTTCATCCCACAATCACCCTACCTTTACAAATTAGCGCAAGTGCATCTAAATCAAACGGGTAGTAAGACGCGGTGCTAATAATAATAATAATAATACAAAATGTTAACGGTTTAATAAATTTGTCCACATTTTTTATTTTTTATTTTCTCATCTATATTCCCATTATAAATTGCATCCAACATAAGTAATTCACTTTTATAGTGTTTTATGTTTACTAGAACTCAAGGAATTTACAGTGTTTTATAGATCACATATTTTTTGTAACATTTTTGCATGAATTATAAAATTTAAAAATGAGGCTTTAAAGAACTTTTAACTATGAATCTTTGTTCTGACACGTTAGGGACCCTTAAGCATCCATTATTCTTACGCTTGATTACCTGAATCAGTGACCAGTTTATTCCTCGGAGCCATGTCTCGGTTTTTGGTTGTTTCCTGGAAACATTTTATCATTGGAGGAAAGTGACAAATCTAAAGGAACATCGTATTCAGATTCTTCAGTTTAATATGACAAGGACATTGAAGAGAAAAATACAGTGAAATTGTTTCCCTTCCCAGTGGGGGGTCACAAAGTTCCCGATACTTGGTTGCCAGACTGACGGCTAGAGAGAGATAGAGAATCTCCTGGAACTTTCTTCCCATTGGTTCCATTTCAAACAAGTTAGTGAACGGCAGAAAGGCCAAACTGAGGTTTTAAAACAGGCTAGATCAGTCCATGAGGGACTTTATGCGCAACTTTGGTTAAACTTATTATCGTTAAATTTCAATTTGAATATAACTCCGTTACTGTTAATTATATAATTAGTGCAAAACAATACAATCTTCTACAATATTAAGTATAAAGCAAAAACCATCGCTTTGGAAATGTAATTAATATAAATCGATCCTCTATGCTCATACACTCTCTTTCAACAGCCGAATTATAACAACACATGTTTTGGAACATTAATACTTTGCTACAGAATTCCATTGAAACTCAATATATTTCTGAAATTAAAAAAAAAAAGACTTTATTCCTTAGTATCTAATAGCTCAAAAATATTTCTCCTGAGAGTTCTTGGCCCGAGGCCCATGTAAGCCCCCCCTCCTATCCACTTCACCCCTTTAGAAAGCCCTTTTAGAACCCTTTATAGTTTAAACTCATCCTTTGAGGTAAATTTTTATTGACTAAATGTAATAGTTATTGAGTGATAGAATCCAGCGCAACAGACATCACAATCAACACTTTACACTCTGACTATGGACAATGAGGTAACAATTGGCTCCTGAAGAAAATTGTTCATTAGCGCTCAATCAATCCTTGTACATAGTTTTATTCTATTGGAACTTTACTGGAGAACGTTGATAGGTGCAATACATATTCTATAAATAAAAACAATAGCCTGTAAATTTGGAAATATTTGTAACAGGTCAGGATAAATTACAACTAAAATTATATAATAATTATATCCCATAAACCTGCACTGTTGAGCATACATTATGAATGTCAAGATCATTTAGACTGGTTTGTTGATGATGAGGTCGGGGTTTGAATCTCGGTCGGATGTACCAAGCGTGGTTTTATTTAAATGGCTTACCACACTCCCTCCATCCAAATGCTGATTTGCTGCCGTTAAATTAGACTCTCCTCATACCTACCTACCCCATTAGCTTAATTGATATATATATATATATATATATATATATATAAATAAAGCCCGAACATTATCCTAAAAAAGGACTATTAATTTTGGTCAAATCGGTAGAAAGTAATTAATTTTCATTAATGATAACCTAGATAGTTGTTGGTTTCAATTTTCAAAAATTGTATCGAATTCATATCATTCTCTTACTATCATCTCCCTTTAAAAATTTTCCAAAATTATGATCATTACCTTTATTACTGGAGTAACAATGATATTTTAAAGGAATAATCTGCCTCGGAGGCGTAGTTAGCTAACGTGCTAGTTTTGTGTTGAGCTAGACTGGTGAGGACAGGGAGCTTGAAGTTTGAATCTCGCTTGGATGGTTTTCCACCCTCCCTCCACGCACATGTGGGTTCACATCCTCTGTATTCAACCTTCCCAACACCTAGCCAATTAGCGTAATCAGTATTTAGGCGTGTAACCCGAATGGTTAGTAAGATGCGGTGCTAAATAATAAAGGAATCATTTCATATAAAAATTAAGTTTAGTTTTTTGTTTTGTTTTCTATTCTTTAACCACAATATTATTTTATATTTCCACATTCTAGTACTTGTATTGGCTATAAGTTACTCGAGCAACCTGTCATAGGTAAGTCTTGGAAGAAGTGGAATTCAATCAGGCACTCTCTCTCTCTCTCTCTCTTTTGATATATTTCCTTCCCTTTCAATTTCTTGTTCTTAAATTACTCATTGTTCTTCTCTTTCACATACTCATTCTATGTTTCTGTCACTCACCCTTTGATCCTATTTCTTGCCCGCCCTTTTATCCTATCTTACGCTCACCCTTTCATCCAATCTCTCATTCATTTTTTATCCCTTCTCTATCTCTCTTGATCATTATTTCTCTATCTTTATTTTCCACTCTAATTGTCACTTTACTACTCAAAAATACTTGACAGTTTTGGAGCAGAACGAAAATGTATTATTTGTATAAAATATTTGGAAAATTCCAAAAGTACTGATTTTAACATTCCTTTCCAATTCTCCTAAGTGCATATAATCTATTTAGTAGACCATATAAGGAATACAAGATTATCACAGTTCTTCTTTTGCACTGATAACCTAATTTTGGAACCCTTGCATTGTTGTGAGAAAAAAAACTTGTTTGTGTTCAAGATTTACGCTTTGATCTTTTTTTTAGCAGCAGATGGTGTATCTGAAGTGAAACATCCTTGTCGACCTCTCGGGGGTGGGCTATACAATGTTTTGCTCTTCCACCTCTCAAGCTGGAAGATGGGACAGGAATAATATTTCTTTACAGAGAAATGAGGAACACGATTTACAAATCAAACTGCCGCCACCGCCGCTGAGATAATTAATGGCCACCTCTTGAAAACAATCAGTTCCCGATTCTTTGATCTTTGTTGTGCTCTACCAGAACTCTTCTGGGGGAAGTGAGAAACGCTCAACTTTCTAAAAAGATTCATTCATGAGCTCTTAGTCCAGTGGCGGCAGTGTAAAGTGTGAACCTTTGTCCTCTTTCCGTTGTAAAGTCCATATTGTGTTTGTTCCTTCTTTCGTGTAAAAAATATGTACCTCATAGATTTATTTTGTTCTCCATTTGATAACAAAGTAAAACTTTTTGAAATCATCGCCACTAACCTTTCAATCAACAATCTATATTAATTTTGTTTTGATCCTAATTGGCTGTATTGTAAGCACAAGATATGAAAGAGCAAAACAGTTTGTACTATCCGGAGATGCAAATCCTGGATGAAGCATCAACGTTGCAGTTCTTTGTTTGATGTGTCGAAGGCTACATATCAATTGGACTGAAGAGCACTCCAAGACAACAATGCACATATTTAGATTAATGTTTGATACTTAGGGATAAAAGAAATAAAAAATACCATATTGGACAAAAATTAGTCTGCACTAGGAATAATATAAAAGGGAGGATTTTTTTTAAACTAAAATAATCTCTTCACTTTAAATATTACTGTCCTCGCAATCAGTGTCACCTTCTATACTTGATTGTGTTTTTATTCTTCAATAATTGCAATTTTATAATTTGTGTTGTGACTATATCTTAGTAACCAGGCAAAATATGTTTCTTTTTGCCTGCACAATTGGCCTTGTTGAAAGCTATAAACTTTGCCAACCAATTAATTTTGGTGACAATTTTTTACTTAAGAAGGGATTGTAGGCATCAGCCTGGATTTATAAAGGCCATATTTGGGGTGGATCAGTGTGACGTATTTTCAAGCCAAAACGTTACATAAAGCTTATTCAACAATAATAGAAGCATCTAGACTTGATGTTTGGGAGTCGGTTTTCAATAAAGTGTTAAAGTTGTAATAATGCAACAATTTAATTTTAGAGTTGAATTTGTAAAACTATTTATTCATAAAAAAGTGTTGTTTTTTTTTAATCTTTTAAGCTTTAGTACTTCTAGATGATAGATTCTAAAACTATATTTTCTTGCATGTTACTTAACACCATATTAGACTCAGATAATTAAACTCTTTCGTTACCATATGCTATAGCAATGCATCTCAGTGTAAACTAAGTGCATTGATCAGTCGCGCAGGAACGTTTCTATTTGGGGGGGTAAAAAAAATGTTCTTTTATAGGGGATAACGTTTTTGAGATTTAAAAAAAAACACAGGAAAATGTAATTCAGCTGTACCCTCCACTACATGAGTGATTGGTTCTGATAAATAATCGAATAACACGTAAAGGGAATTGATTTTAACATGAGAGAGATAGGGAAAAAATAAATAAAAACCAAAAACTTGTAAATGAATTCAATTTTTATTAATTTATCTAACTAGTACAATTCTATGGGTAGCCTACACTTATTATCAATCTTCAATTCCCTGAAATTTGTAAACAAATGCAATTTTTAATAAATTTATCTAATACAATGCTACATGTATATTTACTGTTAATCTTCAATCACATGATAAATTAACTGGATCTGGATTATCACTATCTTGCTTTCTTGAAGGCCCTTGGACGGTAGGCTCTTGCTCTTTTTATGGCCCTTGGACAGTAGGCTCTTGCTCTTTTTATGGCCCTTGGACGGTAGGCTCTTGCTCTTTTTATGGCCCTTGGACAGTAGGCTCTTGCTCTTTTTATGGCCCTTGGACAGTAGGCTCTTGCTCTCTTGAAGGCTCCTGGACGGTAAGTTCTTGCTGTCGTGAAGGCCCTGGCTCGTTAGACTGACGATTGTCAACTTTTTTGATGAAATGGTCAAGACTCAGCTGACAGGCAGCATTCTTCCTCTCTCTATCGAGTGCTTTGTAGCAAGCCAAAGAACTCAATCTCTCTGGCAACTTTGGTGCTTCTATCCATGATAGGGTCATTCTCCTCAATGATTCTAAGTGCACTGTCAATGTGCTTAAATAAATCAGCAAATTGTTTTGTTGAAGTTGTTTAATAGGCTCAACAACATAAGGTGCTTCCTCTTCATTATTTATGCCATTCTCCATTTCTATAAGATCCTCATTGGTGAGTTCTGTTGAGTAGGATTGGAGCAATTCGTCCACATTTGCATGGTCTATGTCCAAAATCCAACATCTTGCTATGTCATCTATGCTATGTCTTGAATTGGAAATCTCGTGTTCAGGATCAAAACTATGAGAATCAGAAACTTCAGGCCAAATATGTTTCCAAACTCCCTTCATACAGGACTGTTTAACTTCTGCCCATGAATCTCCAATGTTGTCAATACCACCACCCCTAACACCAAACTGTACAGTAAAGATCATTATCCTCACTGGAATGTGAGTGCACAAGGTCACGCCACCACTGCACAGGATGACTGCGAAATTACAGCCGATCTTTAGTCATGCCAAACATTAGAATTAATATACACAAAACAAATTAAGAAAAATTTTATCTGATGCGGCTCAGCTAAAAATTACTAAACACTGAAAATTAAAGTAGGTTTCCATACACCTTTGCCCTATATTCGCTATTAGCTATAAAACCATAAACTAGTTTTGTAATTTCAAATTTGTTGAATCTCTCAGGGTGTGCATTAAGCAGACACAGGTGATTTAGTCTACATTGCCTCATAGTGGAGCAAAGATAGATATTTATTCGTATAAGCATTGAAAAACTTCTTTCTGCAGTAGCTGATGTAGCTGGTATCACTATCAGAGTTTTCAAAATCTCTTCATTGTGTGCTCCAAGCACTTTTAATATCTACCATGTTAACCTAGTGTGAACTTTGGATCTTACTTCAACAAGATCTATACATTATATAAATATTTTACTTTATTTATTGGGGGGGGGGGGAAA
>CABFWB010000248.1:158495-175636 GCA_902151455.1 Timema bartmani
GGGGGGGGGGGTAAAAATTATACCTTTTACCCCCTTCTGTTTTTTTTGGGGGGAGGGGGGGTAAAAGTTACCCGTGTTCCTACGCCACTGATCAATGCTATTATTGTTTTTACAGTTCACGATCAAGCATGTGTGCAAAGCTTCTAATACTTCAAATTTGCTTTGAATTGTTGTTCACTTCAACTTTGATTCAAAAGTAAAATTCTGAATTCAACAATTACAAAGCATCACAAAAAAAAAATTAAGTTAAAACACACATTTATGGGTTTTTTTAATTATTTTCTATTGTTATTTCCATCAAAAATTAGTGTTCACATAAAAATAATTAAATTACATAATGTGATAATAATTAAATTTATTGTTTCAAGATGAAATATATTATTATGTTTGAAATATAGCATTTTGTAAATTATATTTAATACCAACATTTACATAGTTATTCAAAGTATATTTTTATCCACCATTAAACTTATTTTTTTTTTAATATTCATACTTCGATTTAATTTTGGAAATATTTAATATATTTGCTTCGAATTGAAAAAGTGAATTTCGCACACTTCTACAAATGAATTATAAAATACAAATTCTCTGCTCATGATATTATGGACATAATAACTAATACCAATAATAACACTCAGTAGATTTTTTAATGACGTGATAGCCAAAACTTAAACAACTCTTTTTAAATTAAATTTAAATAATTTACTATTAAAATAAAATTGTACATTTTGTAAAGAATTAAAACTTTGAAGAAAATGTTTATGATCCAGGTTGATATCATATTTATTCTTGGTTGGATTTTACCTCGGTTAGGAATTTAAAATAATAACTTTACTTAAAGATATGCTAATGTGGCCACATTACAATAATCTTCCTAAATTTAATGTTATACAAACACATTTCCAGGAGAATCCCTTAGATTACTTGCCATGACTGCCAACAGGTCTACTCTAGTTAATCACACATCTTGACCAGGGTAGTTATTGCGGGGCAAGGCTGTATACATACTTTAGTGCACAAATAACAAATGGAATATTGGCTTTGTGATCAATTTATTTTAAAATATGTGTATAGGATTTAAAGTTTGTTGACTGAATTTTCTTACCACTAGTGGCCATTCATCTAAAGACCATGGATTCACACCCTTATTGGTCATATGAGTGGCCATAAACACGAGGCAAATATAGAAGCCGTTAACAGATCCAAACATATTTGTACTTTAATCCCTCCAGTGGTTGTGGTAAAATTACAGCAGCCCCACTAGCATCGGAATGTTTTCAAACTAAATGTTGGGACTCATCTCGTCTGATTTACCTTGATGGGGTTTTAAACTGGGCCAAGTGAACTGAGGGTGGTCCTTACAAACACTCAAAATGCGAGTATATTTCCTCGAGATTAAACATTTTCTCATCTATACCCTATCAATATAGACACTTTCATTGTTTCAGCAATAAAATCAATAAAAAGTTAAAAGTCGTCAAAACATGCTTTTATTTACAAATGTTCACATTTCATATATGGTTTGGTTAAATTTTCAAGGAGTTTCATATTCACAATATAAAGTTTTATATACATGTTTCCACGATAAATGCCTTTATTAGTGAAGTAACAACAATTTTCAATTTTAAAAATTAACATCTCTGTAAATTAGGACAATCTGTTATAATTAATATTTTTTTAAATTTGTCATTCTGTACTTCCTATGAAAAGCCGTTCCAAGCACTTAGGATTGCTAGTGGTATTTATTTACAATGGGTATTTTCCCATCGTAAGACTAAGGGATTGCTAGCGGTATTTATTTACAATGGGTATTTTCCCATCGTAAGACTAAGGGATTGCTAGCGGTATTTATTTACAATGGGTATTTTCCCATCGTAAGACTACGAGCCGACCACGTGATGAAGCATGCACACTTAGCAGCTGCAAAGTGTGTAAGTGAGCTTGAAGGGCATCTAACGAGAGCAACCACTTCATTCTTTTTGTGGTTATTTTTTCGTTGCATGCTTGCATCAGTGTGCTCATGTTCACAACCTAATATCACGGTGAAACCTAAAGTATCTATTCACAAACGTGTGAGTTATTTTAAAACTGACAAATTTTACATGAGTAATTCAAGTATTTTAATCTCTGGTTAATGTAACTTGTCGTCTTGAAATGGAAAAAAAAACGTTCCTCACTATAGAGGTTATGTTACAAAGAAATTGTTGGAGGCAGGAGTCGCTAGATGCAGAAAACCATAATTTTTGGACACAAACCCAGAGGGCGAATGAAGAAAGCCAAGACAGAAAAGACTGCCTTGATAGGTGATGCTGTTGAAATGTTTTTGAAAGCAAATAGTCCTCTCCAAAAGATAGATCACCCTGCTGTATGCCAGTATCTGAAATGTAAGTTGTATTTATATGTCTAGGCCCTAGTCTATTACTAGATGTGTGTATATATCTGTACAGAGATACATATACCAGTGTTCTTGGATGGTGAATTTGTACATTTTGAAACACAACACATTTCACTTGGTAAACTATAAATAGGCATATCGACAGAAAATCAGGAAGATATGTCGATCATTGTTTGTGAATCAAATGTAGTTCACATTTCTACCACAAGTATTCTTTTATTGCAGAAGCAATGAGAAATTCGTGTCTTTTACTAGACAAACATTTGAATGCTATAAATTATTTGCCTGGAAGATTGCCGTGTAACCGTGGATGGCGGATAATACAACCAAATTTTGATAATTTAGCCATCATGTTGTTTGCTGAACATTGATCATTTTTCACAATAATTTTGAATTCTCTTGCAGGTATGTGCAAGGCTCTGAGGATTTGCCTCAGGCACAGACTTTGAGGAGCTGCCCCTTGAAGGCTTGCGGCGATTATAGCCGAAAAGTTCAAAAACGAGCCACCCGTCTTCGTTGTCGGTGAGACATCAGTTTCCAAGGGGTGCTGCGTTCTGACCATAATATTCCAGACCATCACACCAACTGCTGAACAAGAAGTGCAACTATCCGCATGCAGCTTTTTTTTTGGAAAGGGCAGATGCGGCGTCCGTCACCAAAGCTATCATTGAGTGTCTGCTTAGTTACATCATTCCTTGGGAAAGTGTTATCGGTATGGTTTGTGACTTTGCTTCTTACATGGGTGCTTGCTTTTGAGCCCTCAATACCATCGCTGGAAATCACTTGGTCCGCTTCAAAGGTTGGGTGCATAAAGTGAATTTGATGGGTACATCTTCATGAAGAAAATGTTGGAATTGAAGTGTGTGAAAAAAAGACCACAGGGGAGGCTAAGAAAGAGATAGGAGGAGCAGATAACAAAAAAGTGTTCAAGTGAGAGGAGAAGAATGGAAGGAATTAAAGTAAGAATGGTGGAAGGATAGAGGAAAATGGAGGCATTTTACTAAACTGACCCAGCTAGAAACAATTGATGATGGTGATGATATCTTTATGAAAGAGTTAAATTCACTCATAACTAAACTGAAAATGGAATTCCTTAATTTATCACACATCACATTCTTAAAAGAAAACAACCCTGATTTGAAGGTGAAATTGTTCTCGAGACTTGTAATGAGGTGGAATGATTGGTAGCACTCACTGCTGTATTTGAACGAATATGTTGATGTGTTAGTTTCATTTTTCAAGGCATACAAGCCCAAAATTGCAAACGTCAACTTTATTTTGGACCAGTTTGTGGTGGGTGTGTGCCTTTTGTGCAATTAATCCGCATTAAGATAGATCTAAATATCCGTATGGCCACTTATAGTGGGAGAACTCGATTAATTTGAGCATCCATCTGAACCGTTTCGATGACAGTGTTTTCCCTAATAAATGCTCATTTTGATTTTGATTTTGATTGAGTCAAGGACCCAAGCTAGGGACAAAGTAGCCGTTGACTTGATACGGTTCGTTACTCTCGTTCGTTCGGATTGAGTTTGAAGAGTGTGCCAATGCAGCTCTAATGACAATTTGGGCTTCAGTAAATAGTTAGATGCAGAGCAGTTTTTTTAGTTAATACACTTTAATATATCTACACACCAATATGATGCATTCTATGGTAAAAAAAACCTGTGCGATGTTATATATTGATCAATAAAATAAACAGCTCTTGAAAATTTAAGCTCAACTAAATATTGTACATGCATTCGGATATTTAATATTTATAATTGAGTCTTAATGATGGTGCTGTCAAAAAAAAAGTGTTACAAAGAAAATTGACTGCGCTATATGGCACTACTATTGAGATCTAGTGCCATCAATTTGCTACGTAGCACTTTTTTTTAATTTAGATGCTAAAAAAACTATATTTTTTCATATAAGCGTAATTAAAATGCATATATCTCTGAGAGGTAATAATACAAATAAAAACAAGCATCTTGGCCAGCAATGATTCTTGGTGTGAATGCTGATACTTTTTGATGGATTGAAAGGTTTGACAGAAGCCAACACTCAACCAAGATGTTAACAAAACAAATTTATCGTGGAATTTGTCATCCAGAGGAAATACTATTGCGATGTATATGTTCTGTAACATCACCCTAAAAATAAATTGCTCGAGTACTAACATTTGGTGAGACGCACAGGGCACCTTTTACAAGACATTTTCATCCTGAACTATGTGTTAAACATTCAACATTTAACTAGGAGAAGCTTTTTAGTACATCAAGAGGTTACCCGCCCCCCTCCTGCCTCCTAGAAGAGCTAAGAATTATGATGAAGTTTTATTTTCAAATTTAGAGTGCCATCTTATGTTGTCATTGTATTTTATAAATCCTTACTTTTCATTGGCTTAGCGTTTACATTTTGTTGTAAAGCTTTACCAAATTATTGTATAAATGTCTAAATTCTAAGTATAGACTACAAGTCTCTAGGCTCAAGTTTTTTACTATGCTTTAAGTATGTTACAATATGTTCTTAAATAAACAGAAGAAATGTAGGAAATTAAACAATTAAATTAAAAATGTTCACATTTACAAACACTAGAGTATTTCAATGCTTGGCATCAAGATATTGGAGGGTTTGTAAATCATTTTCTACAATGCCATCATGTTTATTCAAGGTTTTATATATATATATTACTCGACAATATGTAAAAAAAATACTTCTCAATTGGCTATCGTATATTTAAATTCGAAATGCCTTCCAATCAGCTGTCAGTGTTACAGGCTAGGAATCTATTGTTTTGGGGCAAATTTGTTCAAATATGGTCAAAGACAGATTAAAGTTAGCACATTATTATAAAAGTTAATATTTATAAAGTATAGTTTTCTTCAAGAACTTTTACTTTACATCCATTACTGTTTCCAGTCTATGGCCTGGGTCAATTTTTTTATTCGAGTCTAATTTTTTACTACCGGCTTGCTAGGCCTGTTATGACTTATAATCTAACTTAAGACTAGGACAGGCATCACATCCAGTCCCCGGCCGTTATTTCGTCACTTTGAAAGGTTAAACCCACATTTCACCAATGATACATTTTTACAGCCATGCCGGGAATGGAACCTGTGACCCTTAGCTCAGTATACAGACACGCTACCGACTGAGCTAAGGTGTCGGATTTTCTTCAAGAACTAGTGAAGCAATTCATGTTTATTCCCTTGTTTTAGTTTGGTTCTTATGAAGATTTTGGGAAGGAATTTTTTTTTTTTCCATATAACTCGGTATCCGTGTACATTAATTACATTAATGGAGGTGTCTACAGGGTAAAAAAAAAAGTCACGAAAGTCCCTGAAAAGTCACGAATTTTCAATAATTTGGTTATAAAGTCACGAAAATATTTTTATTTGAATTTATTGCACATCAAAACAACATTAACGCATCGAAAGTCACGCCACCGACTACCCATGATGCCATGCACTAACCGCAAGTTGCCTGATTGTTTTTACCGTTATACCAAGGACAAAGTTAAAGTTCGCCATCTAGTTAAAGTCTAATGTTGCTTGTGAGTGCATAATGCCTATACGGGCATTATATAATATTAAACCACTAACCAAAGGAATTTTGTGGTCAAAAAGGTCACCAAAAAATAGCTAATTTTTACTTCCCCAACTCAGTAGACACCCTGTAATGGCATAGGGGTGAGGAAGGTAGAATTTAAGTAGAGTGGAAAACCATTTAAGAAAAAACAAGCTTAGCACACCCAATCGGGATTTAAATTCAGACCTCCCCGTTACCGTCAATCTAGTCTAACACAAGTTTGACACATTAAACCACATGACAACTGATTTAGGTAAGGCCATATTAAGAATTTTTTTTAGAGATGGGTCAGAACCATTATTTTACAAACCTGAAGATTAGGCTTGCTTTACTACATTAATTCCTTAGGTGCCAAATAAAACACACATAATAACTATATGTTGCTGTCTGAACATGGCCGCCAACATGTGTTGCAGACAATCACTGGATTGACAGTGACGGGGAGGATAGGGTTTCAACCCTTGTTGATTGTATAGTTTTTTCCTCCTATTCCTCACCAATGTAGGCACATTCTATCTAAACTCTACCTTCCCGATTACTGCACACTTAGTGTAAATACAACTTCCCTGCTGCTGCAGAAGTGCAATTACATTCAACAGCCACTTCCAGCAAATTCATCCTGTGGGCTGGAACCTTCATGTCCACAAGGGTTGCACACGTTAAATTATCAACCAAAATCTAATATAAGCAGATTTTTCATTAAATTTTATGTGTCTTTCCATTTTTATTAGATAAGGATGCATGCATTTGTGCTGTAATGTCCAAACCACAAATGTTTTAAAATACATCTCTTGAATACATTTTTACTGTGTACACAACACATCTTGTGTGAAAACATTTGTTCTAAGTGTCACAACCTGAGAAAAAGACTTAAAAAAATTGGGAGATTAAATTTTTCTTCGGAATATCAATATTTATACTCGAATGTTATGCTTGAGTTTTAGGGGACACCATGAAATGTGAACATAAGTATTTTAGATGTATGTAGTCTTAAAACAGGCAAATTCTAGCCTTTTAAAAAAAAAATTATATATCAAAATTGGTATTA
This sequence comes from Timema bartmani, assembly GCA_902151455.1. NCBI lineage: Eukaryota > Metazoa > Arthropoda > Insecta > Phasmatodea > Timematidae > Timema > Timema bartmani. Next base: position 165,512 of record CABFWB010000248.1, read on the forward strand.
TTCACTAAGGTTTCTTGTGACAATTTTAATTTAATTCAAATTTAAATTTCCTTGAAATGTAATCCTCTTTCTGTTAGGTTAGAATAACCAATTGATTCACTCGGATTATTTCATTAGTAATACTGACTATATTACAGTAGAGTCTCGGAAACTCGACATTCTGTGTAACTCGACACGCGCACGTGCACACAGTTGCTGGCGCCAGTCATCACAATCCAAGGTCGTTCAACTATATAACCTCTCTGTTTGTAGTCATGCTGTGGTGTTTTTACAAGGGCTTTGTTTGTTATTTTTCCAATTCGGTAACGTGTTATTCTAATCAATACAATATTATATGTACAGTACTGTACTGCATTTCTGTATATACACGATTATATTAACACGTAATAAATATTGTACTGTACATATATTACTGTTACTGTATCATACAATACTACAGTACAGTACAACTGTACCTATAATATTCGATACTGTACTGTGATTCATCCTTGTTTAGCAAATATGACGTAGTAAACATGCATCTTATGCAAGCTCAGTCGTAAATCTCGACATTTCAATAACTTTATACCATCTCAGTCCACACTAGGTCGAGTTTCCGAGACTTTAATGTACTTTAAATTAGTGTTCTGATCCTTGGCACAATTGTATCCCTTAAATTTGAATACATACTAGATCTCTGAATATTAATTAATTAATCATATGTGATCATAATTTAAGCTTAAAGTTTTTAATCCAATTTAAGAAGGTTTTGTGTTACTATTTAGGCATTTGGTTTGTAATAAATTGATACGTACTGACATAAATCCACAAAAAAAAACAAGATTTTATCATAATTTAGCTTGACCATTCTCACATTTAAATGCTCATTATATTTGTTACTACAACGCTTGTTAAATATGAAGGATAAACCCCTTCATCGAGCTATCACAAAATTCAACAAAAGTCTTTTATATCGGGGAGCGGGTAAAAGTAATTGTATACCCGCCTTTGGATAATGGAGACCTATCGCTGGTCAAGGTTTTTTATGCAATAATAAACCTAAAAAAGATTTTTTTTTATATAAATATCCTATTCAAATGAGCTCTTAAATAAATATAGATAAATTTTCATATGTTAAAACATGTAATTACATTAAAGTGAAAATAGACTGTTATTTGATTGGCACCCACATCTTCCTATCCTATTTACATTGTATGAAGAACAAACAAATTATTGTAGATATTACTCTCATGGGACAGATTATATTAGAAATATAGTGTAATCTATATATTTATATTATTCAAACTTTAGCATAAAGATAGTCATCTTTATATGTCTATTATTAAAAACAACACACAAAATAAACTAAATATAATTACAGTGTCAAGTATTTTTAATTTAATATGTAAGTTTAATGTTTTCTTTTGTGATTACATTTTATAAATACATTTTACTATAACATGTTTTTTTCTCTCTTTTCTCTATCAACACAACGTAGGACTTACAAGCGATATTTTTATCGCAACGTGGTAACAGGTGAAACTCAATGGGAATATCCAGAGCCTCCACCGCCGCCGCCGCCGCCACCTCCACCACCACCTCCACCACCGCCCCCAGAGACTATCCAAGAGCAAGAAGACATGGACATCGAGGGAGGTGGAGAAGAAATGGAGATATGTTCCACCCCACCTCCAAGCCCCTTGCCACAGGCTGTGGTAGAACAACCGCCCCTTCCACCATCGCCCCCTCCACCCCCTCAAATATCAGAGCAACCTTCCCCTCCCCCACCACCCAGAATTTCCCCCTATCCATTGAATAAGCACTCGAGAGCACGACAAGAATCTCCCCCAGTTCATCGAAAGAAAAGGAGGACTGAACCCGAGGTCACTTCCACGAGTTCTCAAGGTGAGCCCCCAGTAGAAAATATGGTATTTATTTCTTCTCAATTGTCCTTCACCATTTTGTAGATCCCGATCGATCGTTGCCAAGCCCTAATGCTAATCATTTAACTTATTTGGTTTTTAATTATTTTTTTTAATAATATGTGGCAACACATTAATTTTTAAATTTAATTTGTTGAATTTATTAGATATATGAATAAGCGCTGAAAAAATTTAGTACAAAATTGAAATAAGCTTTGGTTACCACTTAATATGACGTAGATAAGGCTTCTGGACCCCTTGTTACAAAACCATAAAGCTCAATTATTGTGGACATTAATAATTCATAATAATAATTAATATTGCAAATTTTCTTATAACGTCATATTTTAATTTTCATTTATTTGAGGTATTTAACATGCACTTTCTGAACTGAATGATTATTATCAGTACACGAGAATTTCTATGAGCGAGAGAGAAAGGGCCTACCAATTTTGCCTTCCAGGGTTCTTTTACATGCCACAATCGACACAGGACCGACGGCTTTACTTCCCCTCCGAAGGAAGTTTTGCTACGATTTTTATCGTTCAGGAAATATCCGTCAACCCGGCTGGGTTTGAACCCACGAACACCGGGTGTATTAATGATGAGATGTATCAAAATTATTATTATTAGCACCATGTCTTACTACCCGTTCGGGTTGTACGCACTTACGCTAATGTGTAACGGTAGGGTGATTGTGAGATGAAATGGAGGACCTACAGTTTAAAGTGGGATCCGAACCACGGTGGAGGCCTGGCATTCCACACATTCACAAGTTGTGATTAATACACGTCTTGTCAGAGGTGAAGGAAGGGTTTAGCAATCAGATAAATCTGTATCAGGACCGAGGATTGAACCCCATACCCCCAGCACAGAATTCTTGACACTTTAACCCTAGACCACCAGGTCACCATGTATCAAAAGAAACTATGTAAAATAATATCACTCAAGTCGTGTTTTTATATCAAAACTAGAAATATTGTAATTTCCACTATGTAATGTTTGATGTTCATTGTTCCAGAACTGAAGCACATAGACCTTCCTCAGTCGGCGAGAAGCCCTGATGCAGGTCTACCACCCTTACCACCCCTCCCACCACCAATACCACCACCCCCTCCTCCCCCAGACAGCCCTCCCCCACCACCACAACACGAGAGAGGGCAACACGGGGAGCCTCTGCCACCTGGTGTCGACCCCACAGAGCTTCCTTATGTGTACCCCCCTCCACCACCACCCCCGTCTCCCCCCGACTCTACCGAGTTGGATGGTACGCCCATGTACGAGGAGACAGTACTACCACACTATATGATTGCTCCAGGCTATCAGGTGCGAACAACATTATAGGACATTTTTATGTGTCAAGGTAAAATGTTATGTTACTTGTCTGGTGAACCTGATCTAATAGACTGATATTTATAAACAGCAACACCTCTGACTTTCAACAGGTTAGGCACCAGAGTACTGACAACAGTCGGGAAACGGCGGAATTACAGCCTTTATTTAGCTTGCAAATGCTTTAGGTCTTCGAAAATAACATAACTAGATATAACACTTGCTAATGTGTGCAACACGATTTGAACACACTCATTATTGTGTCATCACAAAAAAAACTGTACTTCTTATAGTATAATCACAAAAACTATATATGAGATGCATCCAGGATTTGGATATTAAAAGGAAGAAAAAATTATTTAATAAATTTTATTTTTATCTAATTCTACGTAACTTACATAGTGTCATTTTTTTGTAATGTGGCACAATATTTTATATACCCGGTTCATAGAAGTTGTCCACCTGTGACTTGAGCCGGTTCTCAACGCACTTTCCTCGATCATCGTCACTGTCAAACCTATCACCCGCAAGAAATATCTCGGGTTGTCCAAAATTCTTACGTAAAAATCATGATGAGTGAAAATAGTGAGAAAGTGAGTTAGACAGGTTACTGAAGGAAGAGAGAATGTTTACAATGAGAAGTGTAATGGCTGCCCACCCCCTAGTCGACATGTATCTGTTGAAAAATGTGGACGAGAATATTTGCAGGAATAGATGATTCACTATGTATGATTTGTTAATGCAATTTCCCGACATGTCACAGTCTTTATTGAATGAAATTGTGACAGAAAACCTGCTCTAAAAAACAACTGTGTTTGTGGTGAGTACCCAAAATGCTCACAGAGGATTTAAAGAAATAACGTATGAGACCAGCTTTGGAATTTTCACAGCAGCACCCAGGATACAAGTTTTTGAGTAGATTTGTCACAGTTGATGAAAATTGGGTTTTTCATGTGACACCAGACAGCAAGCAACAATCGATGCTTTGGTGGAATACTGTCTCCCTTAAACGCAAGAAATTCAAGCAGACACTGTCCACCAAATATCATGTGTACAGTGAAACTCTAAAAAAAGTTGGGGTGCATGATACAGATCAAAAGGCTGTGAGGTTCAGGAGTTGTGCCGCTACACGACAACTCGAGATGAAGGAGAACATTGAGAACTGGCTTTAAGTCATCGGCGGCCGACTTCTAAGAACAGGGTATACAAAATCTTGTGTCACATTATTAAAAATGCCTCACTTTTTATGGTGATTATGTTGAAAAGTAGATTCAGATATGTATAATTAGATAAAAAGAAAAATAGTTTATTTAAAAATTTGGTCTTTCTTTTAATATCCTAACTGTAATTACTTCCTGGATAGGCCTCGTAGTACAAATTGCTTGGTTATTTTATTCACAAAAATCAGTAATAATAATAATAATAATAATAATAATAATAATAATAATACCGTATTGGCCTGAATATAGTACGATGTTTTTTTCTTAAAAATGTCCTTCCGAAAGCTCTTATTATAAACCCAGCATAACATTTTTCACTGAATAAAGTGTCACATCCCTAAAGAGGTATATTTTGAAGCATACTATAACTGGACTGGTAACTTAGTAGGTCATTGTATGTTGGTGAAGGATTCTGTGCTGTATTTTTCTGATATTTAAAAACCACACATGGCAGATCCACACTTGAGGGATCATGTTGAAAAGGCTTCCTTGGTGTATCAAGTAAACAAGGATATGAGAAGAAGCCACAATATTAATTTTAAATTAACAGCAATACGCGAGGCGCAACAAACAAATAACGTTCTGGATGCTAACAAGTTTGGTATTTTCGAGACTAATATTCAAATTAGGAGAAAATAGATAAATTTTTGAGTGCCTGCACATCAAGACCATTCAGAGTGCCTAATAAAATTGTCAAATGTGTTAAGTTCTTACCTTGTGGATATTTGAAACCTTATTTTTCATGTTAGACACCTTCAAAATATTAGGCTCGTATTATGTTTGAGGTTATAGTATATTTGAGCCAATACTATATTTTTGATCCCAAATATAAGAGATTATGCAAACAACTTTTTAAAAAAATGTGTATGCCAAGTGACTTGTATTCAAATACTGAAAAACGAAAGAAACAATATGTTACGTGGTAGTGACAATATGGTACGTGGTAGTGACAATATGGTGTGTGGTAGTGACAATGTGGTGCGTGGTAGTGACAATATGGTGCGTGGTAGTGACAATATGATGCGTGGTAGTGACAATATGGTATGTGGTAGTGACAATATGGTGCATGGTAGTGACAATGTGGTGCGTGGTAGTGACAATATGGTGCGTGGTAGTGACAATATGGTACGTGGTAGTGACGATATGGTGCGTGGTAGTGACAACGTGCAACAAAAGAGCAAAGCTGTGAAAGTCGAGGTATTTCTTATATACTCAAAAAGATAAATTGTACTAAACGATATATAAATATTTAAAATGTTTATTTTGTTTTTACCCCTGTTGTACTATCTTTCAACATAAGGTATTGCTGGTAAGTGGCAATACAGGGTTATTATACACCTGGTGTTGCTGTTGATTGGTATTACAGGGTTATTATACACCTGGTGTTGCTGTTGATTGGTATTACAGGGTTGTTATGCACCTGTAAAATAGATAAACATTCAAAGAATTGAAATTTCAGATATTTTTGCAATACTTTTTGAAATCTGTTGAAAAAATCAGTTTTGTTATCTACCATTCATGTGAGTTTAAAAAACGCAGCGACATATTTGTCTGTATAATTCTTATATGAAATATTTTATAGACATTATGTTTAGCTTTGCATATAAAATACCAGAAAAAATGCATACTTTTTGCTCTGGTAAGCATTGAGAAATTGGAGAGTTGAGGATTGTATCATCCCTGTTCTACAATTACTTTAACTATTCCTCTGTTCCTCTAACCTCTAAAACCTCTGTTCCATTTTGAGGTGTAATTATATGATTGGCATGATAGGAACAAGGACAAACGTAATATTCGTTAAGTAAACTATTTAACAGTTCCACTTTACACTCTTGCCACTGGGCAGAGAACTTACTGTTGTCTCCTAAACGGTTAACTGCGTGAACCTCTTTTAAGCGAGCTTCAAGCTATCTCATATGTTCTTCTTTACTGGCTGTAAAGTCAAATGTTCTATGTTGGTTGTCAAGTTATCTCAAATGTTCTTTGTTGGTTGTCAAGCGACCTCAAGGGTGTCCTGAAAATTATTGCTATGTATTTTTGTTTTGAATTTTGAAGCTCTGCATTATTTTTGTTAAGCGTGTAGGCCTTGCCCTTCTATTGTTTATTAAACACAGACATGTTTGTATCATTTGTTTATTTGTGTGATATTGTTCATTTGTAAGTGTGATACAATGTAGGGGTTTCTTACTACAGATGCCCATGATCTCGTCAAGCAGTCACACGTCCGTAAGTTCCGCTCCAGTTGAGTATGACCCAATGTCTTACGCGCCACCTACTACTCATACCATCTTCCGGCCAGCCTCTAAGAAGATGGGGGCATCACTGTTTGACGAACTGGATTCTTTCTATTTGGACCTGGCTAATCTGGAGTCTGTCGGGGCCATACCCCCATCAACAGACATAGAGGAGCAGTCAGAGGTAATAAACTTCATAACTAATGTGTTAACTAGATATATACGTTATTTATATGCATCCCGTACCCAATGTCAGGTGATGAAACTATCTCATAACTATCAAGATATAGTCATTACTTTTTTACATCTTCTTGGCATGTATAGCTATCATTTTAAGGGGAATCGTGCATGTTCTAAATTGGTCATGGGCCGAATTGAGTTTCAAATGAGTAAATAAGATAAATTGGCCGCCTCCAAGAAACCCTTCTCCTCCGAAAGGCAGAGAATGACTTGAGCATTACATTACAAAGCTCGGCTCAAGTTCCTAATTGGGCGCGGCGAATGCTCACTTTGAATGCTCGTCACACAAATGTTTCAGTTTTTTTTCTCATTTCTAGCTGAAATGTCAGACTTACACTTCGCAAGTGTAGCTTTTTTAAATTTATTATAATGTTGTCGATCTTGAAGATCCCCACAAAATAGTTTTCTTCCTATATTGTTCAATAAAAAAATAGTGTTTTCTTGGTTCCACGCCATTTTATTCTGCCACTTGCTGTAAAATGGTAATGACACAAAATACGTCTTTTCTCCAGTATTCACTTTGACGACTGGGTCATCGTGCTCGGGGCAAACACTGCACCGCCACTGACTTGTAAGTGTGACAATCAAAGGGATTCGTGGAAAAACTGACAGTCGAGTGGAGTAAGTTTCCGTGGAACATCGAGCGGCTCCGTTCTTTGCTTGCTACACCGCATCGACAAGCATGTTTCTTTACAACACTTCACATTACATTACACAAGTCAGTCACTCTGCCTTTAGACACTGAAATATATCTGTTCTGGCTCTCAAGAACTCAATTGGCAATAAGTCTTCTCTCGGTTAAGACCTATGTCACTCGTCCGCTCAGTAAAAAAAATAGGTACTTGGGTCCTTTTAATACACTAGATAAGCAAAAAATTATTATCTTTTGTGAGGCAGAAAACACCTGTCTGAAAGTGGGTTGGGGAAAAAGAGAGAAATGAATTGTTCATACAAGGATAGCACAGTTAACATTCACCCTAGAGACCCCACAGGTCAAAGCCACAACTAGTGTTTGTAAAAACTAAACAAGTATATTGGGAGGCAAAGGTCAGTCTTTTCGCGCTCTAACGGTGTGGGGAGGAGAATTTTAGATTAAATATAGCCTCATTTACATGAAGGAAGAGTAAAGAAGCCACCCGCTACATAGAGCTACCTCTAACCTTGCTGCCATAGTCAAATTTTTGTTTTACTCTCTTCTGCTGAACAAGGGGACTAATGTACCCCAAAAATTACATAATTACGTTTTTTAATTGTGAACGTTAAGGCCTGCAAGTTTCTGGTTGCCCTTCTATCCTCCTTTCAAAATTCATCTTCATATTACTCTGATATTCTTAATTCTAAGGCAGATAAACAGGGACTATTTTATTTGGAGTTAAAGATTAAGTTTAAAATACAAATCTCTGTTCTCAATAAGCCCACATTTCTTTAATTAACTGTAATTTTAAATTATATTCTTTTAAATATCAAGTTTAACCTCTTGTTGGTCTGGGAATAATCAGTTGCTCACCTATTAAATAGATTATTAAAAGACCATTACAAAATAATACATCATTTGTATTGTCAAATTTAGAAAGCTCTTTATTAATTGTGTTTGTGTTTGTAGATTTGTCCTGCAGAGGTGCCAACAGCTGTTGTGGAGACTCCAGAAGTTCCATCCCTGTTAGAACCAGTAACTCTGGAACCAGAACCAATCATATCAGCAGAAACCACTGCCACAGAGACTACTCGGAAGAAGAAAAAAGTAATATCCATAGGTTCATTTTGACTTAGTGTATTTACCCGAATCCAAGACTACCACGAATCTGATGACCCCCAGTTTTTCAGTGGTTCGGGATAGATTTTTAAAAGTGGTATTTATTTTATCATGAATGAAGAAAATAATAATTAAGGTAGATTTATTTTCTAATGCTAACAAATTGGTCTTTATTTACAAAACAAAACACCTATGATGACTATTAAAATCTAATTACAGTTACAGAATTGCCAAGAATTTTTTTTTTCTTCGCAAATCTAGCTTTTGCATAATTTTTATTATGATAAATGATAATCGTTAGTGAAAATTCGAGTCTCATACACACCCTATTTTCCCTAAATATGAACATTGGGCTCGACCATACAAATCTGAATTTTAGAACACTTGATTAGTTAAAGACTTCTCCATAGTTTTTTGTTGTTTTTTTCTCCACCAATTCTTACTTTGTTCACATTAATTCTTAAGTTTTTATAAAAGACTATTAAATGTTTGAATTATAATCTCTCTGATTAGAGTGAATGAAGTTCAAACAAAACATTATATTCACAATTTGATCATTTCATTGTGATTTTTATTTCACTTTAGTGCCGACAAATTGTAAATGTACTCGATATTGCCGTTGTGTTCAAGTTATCTTGTGCAAAACATGGCTGTTTTGTTAAAGTCGTTTTGGCTATTTTTTACTATTTATTTTTTTAATGCATTATAGTATGTAGTATAAATAAGACATAATTTAATGTGAGGTTGGATCCATGGAAAAGGATTGAAATTGTAATTTTTAAGAAATCAATAATGAAAAAAAAATTGAGATTAAAATTTAAAAATCAGACTTAAGAAAGGTGTTTATAATTCAAGTAATTTGTTTTGTTTCAGACTAAACTCGCGCCTGGCCTTTCTTTAAAAAAGAAAGGTGTCTCATCGCTTGTCGCAAAATGGCAGCAAGTACAGAAAGAAGTTAGACGGGACTTCAAAAATATAGACGAAGAAAGAATTTCCTCAACACACAAGTGAACCAAGTGAAGTTTTGTTACACGGCGATAGACTGAACATTATTAGGGATGTGCGAGTACTCTAAAACTCGAGTTCGAGTCGAGTTTTAATAGCTGCTCAAACTCGACTAGAGAATTTTTACAAAATTAAAGTATGTAGGTAATCTGAATTTCCAATCTTTTTCTCAAAAATTAATTAATTCATTTTATACAATTTTAAGATATTTCAAAGTAAATAATTTCTCTCGATATTTCTTTTTATTTAACTAAAAAAATGTTGTACAATTAATTAATATAAAATATATTTTAAGATTTGAATTTGTGTGGTAATCTTTTCTTTTTAATGTAAATAGAGAAAAAATTGTACTTATTTATGGTTTATGCATGGATTACAGAAATTTAACCTGAAATATTTCTTGTATAAATATCTAATCCTCAAACTCGAAAAAAAAAAAA